>JAYKQN010000012.1:17627500-17997500 GCA_036785175.1 Eupleurogrammus muticus | reverse complement strand
AAATCGAGCATTTGATAAACCCCTTTCCTGAACAGAAAATATCTAATCTACAGCTTAGCAACTGTAATTAAGCAGCTCTGTTAAATTCGTTATTATATATAATCCTGGACGATTTTTTTTCTATCCTCTTCAGCATTACTTGTTTTTCTCTAGAATTTTCAAATTGCCTTTATACCGATTGCTTATTAACCTGTTATTACGGTAGATTTGAATGTTTAATACAGACACGCGTAACACCCAGTGTTTAAAGCAAATCGCTCAGCTGCCACTCTCCACCGTGGTTCACATGGTAATCTCCCAGTGTCTCCGTGTGATTTTTATCTTACAACATGTTTGCGCTGCAGACACAAACGTCTCCCAGCTGTTTTGCACCTGGAATGAGCGATTGCATATTGAAAGAAGTCCTGGGGAGAATGGAAGGGAGACTTAATGGGCTGTGACAGCAAAGTATGAAGTAATAACATCATTCCCTGATAGACCTACCCCCCCCACCACCCCCCTAACTGCATGATGCTTCCTATATAACTGTGCCTCAGCAAATATGAATTATGTATTCCTACATAAATAATCTATTCTCCACCCATCCTGAGATAATTCCAAAGCAGCTTCATCTGTTGTATTGATATGTCTCGCGGTAAAACAGAGCAATGATTTTGGGGGTGGGGGGGTGAAACCTGCTTATTGTGGAAAACCCTCACGCCGATGTTTCTCCCTGTCCGGAGCAAGCGAAAATCACTAATCTGAGTTCAGCTCAGGCAAATTTTCCTTTTGAAAGGAAAGAGAACAAGAGTTAAACAGTTAGTGGCTCGTCTGCCCGCGCCGAGCCCGGAGGGAAAGCTGAACGGCAGCAGCTTATTGGCCACGATTTCAGAAAAGCAGGAGATAAATTACAGCAGCCCCAGTGACGTTTAAACTACAACCATAATTCATCTGGATCATTATGCATTTTTGTAATCATTAGCATGCTTAATATCAAGTGATAAAACCAGTGTGTTACGTCGTGAGTCCCCGGCAAAGCTTTTACAGTTTGCCAAGAGATGATAAAACGTCTTCATCCCTTCGTGCAATTTCAGTAAATTACCCACCTGAGTCCAAAACAGCAGGAGTGAAGAAGGGAGGATTTGTTGCTGGTTTGAACAAGTTTTCACTCACACAATTAAAGTTTTGGGGATTGTGTTTAATTGACAACAGAATTCCTGTCGGTTTTCACCTCTTTAAGAGTATAAAACCCCTCATAGCCTCATAAATCCCTATAAAAAAAACCACCGTAAGCTAAAACCGCTTTTCATTTCTTCATCCGTTTCATTGGGGCTCACACTTTGAGTCTGACCTTGGGTTTGTTCGGCGTAAGCTGCCCTGAAGGGCGTCCAGACACCCTCACCACTTTTATAATCTGCAAAAGGAGCAGAGGTGATATTGCATATACAGTATGAACAGTTTCTCCTCAAGAACCCCATTTGTAGTTTAGATTCCAAGGCAGCGTCCAAGTTTTCTATTCCTCAGCAGGATGTGGTTATAGGCCGTGTTACCTCCATTAGAACTCATTTATTTCAGCCCGATATCTCATTTGTGTCATATGCATTTTATTTATTTAAAATGGACTGGTTTCAAGTTCCCTGTTGCACTTCTCAAGAGGTAAATTACCCCCTCCCCTCCACCCTCCTCTCTATTGAACAGCTGTGCATTGCTACTGTTGTGTGCACGTTGCTGCTTGATGTCATACATCATTATGTTCATCATACCGTATATTTTCCCAACAATGCTGCATGGTGCTCGCAATGTTTTATACAAAGCAAATCTGACTGTGACCTTCTCATTTCAGGTGCATGCAACTTTAATGTTTTGGATGATGAATCATGCACTTACAGTATACAGCACGCTGTATTACGTATGGAAATCGTTCGTAATGCCCGATGGTATGCATGAGTGGTGGAGAAGTACACTAACTTTGATTTTTTTTTTTTTTTTTTTTCTTAAAACGATGAATTTTTTATGACGCCCACGCCGAGTTGTGAATCAATTCACAGCTAACGCTCGAAGCCTTTGTTTGCAGATTGCTGTGATGTGTTTGAGCTAAATACCATAAAGTTGTGCTCACTGTTTCATCTTAAGCATGCATACCCTATGTCGTGCATGCTGTCTGTCTTTTAGGATCATGTCTCCGTGTTGCTGCTCTGCTTCTCTCTTCCCTGAGCTATTTACAGGGGACATTACAGTACAGTATTTTAAGCTTTCTGCATGTTGCAACCTGTACTGCAACACAACAATCTGGTACGAAACACTGAATATACTCTGATTGCATCACACAGAACCCATTGGGTACAACACCCATTACTACTACTACACTCATCCACGTGTCTTATTTGTCATGATATTGTTAATTTCTGTAATTACCCACCAGCTGCCACTTTATTAATTTCACACCCGTGACTCTTGTTTGCTTTTGTGTGCACACACACAGACACACACACACGCAAAGAGCCTCATTGTCATACATATCCATCTCAGAAATCTATTTTTTGATCAGTGACTCATGGAGAGAAAGCTCAGAATAGGAAGCAAACACCCTTTGAATGCAACTGCGTGGATGTGTTTTTTGTTTTTGTGCGCATTAATGCATGATGATCCTCATCATATGTATTATAAATCACACATCATTTTGCGGTGGTGTGCATGTGTTTTTGTCAAAAATGCAATTTCTTGCCACATCATACCTGCACGTACTGTAACATTCATGTAATCATTCAAGATCGGGGGCAGGCAGAGGGAGAGAGATCACTGCTGAACTCTTGCAGCATCTGAAACATCGTACGGCAACTAGGCCAACATGGCACATGTGTGACAAATTCATAACACCCCAACCCAGCTTTCTTCCCACAGGGAAATATGTACAGTAACCCTTCTCAAGTGCTGATGCCAACCTGCGACCGCGTCCTGTATCTCCGCTGCAGCAGCAGCAGTGACACTCTCCTTTAATTTTACAGCTGTTGTTTGTTGCAATTTACACAGCGCAGAAACGGGAGCAGAGTCCATCATGGCTTCAGCAAACATGTTGTTTTGTTACCCATGTAGGCGATGGCGAGAATGCCCTCCATTAGTGATTTAATTGGGTAGTTTTATTGTAGCTCATTGTCAGTATTTTACCACAGTATGTTAAAGTGGGAACAGATGGGTAGTCTACCAAACACTAATTATCATTGCATACTCCTGATGCATTTAGTCTACAGGAATATTTGACTTTTCCTCATGTATCAACATGAAAATAAATCATAAGTCCTGCTTGTTTTTTATAAAGATAGTATACCTGTGTGTGTGTTTCCATGATCATCCTGCAGTGTCCCACCCCATTCATTTGCTGTGTTGAATAAAATCAGTCAGTCACATGAAATACTGTCTTTTAAGTTGACTCTAGTTAATGTAGTCTCCTTTTCCCCCACAACTTTGTAGCATTAGTATGAAGGGGACAATTAATCATGTTTCTCCTTGAGATTGACAGTGTGCCAGTGAGGATATATATATATATATATATATATATATATATATATATATATATATATATATATATGATGGGCAGAACAAGGGGGAAATATTCCAAGGGCTTTTTTTTTTCTATGTAAAAATAGAGTAGAAAAAAAACAATCCACAAATGGAGGCTCCCAGGAATTGAAATGTGTAATTCTTCATTTATGCTTGACAGTCAGCGGCGGTGGTTCAGGAGGGTTCGCAGCTCCGGCTGAGGGTTGGCGAGCGCGTCGGGACACACCGTGCACAACAAGTACGCTGGCAAAGATTTGATTGGCTGATCAGGGAGTGAGATAATGTAGGACTCTGATTAATACCACTTACATGTAGTATGTATTCTACACACATATGTACACACCCAGGATTATAACCATTAAATAAAAAGTTGGAGAGGTTTGCTGCATAATGTAGTCACATCTTGCATCAAAGTTAGTGTTTTTTGCAGCTTCTGCCAAAAATAAAGGAATGACATCTCCCAGTGGAGCTATTGCACAGCGACACATACAGCAGCACTGTAAGAACCACTGTGTGTGAGAAGAAGTTGTGCCAAATTCTCCCGTATAGACATTGACATACCACGGTTTGCAATGCATTGCACTTACGCAGGAATACAGAAGTTATTTAGACATGATTTTAAAGGACAGCAGTAGCTAAGATATGTGAATAATAATTATCCAGTTGAAAGAATATGATACAAATGTGCATAGAATGACTTATTGTTTCCAGCTATAGCAGCTTTATCACATATTACATGCAAGTAGGTGCAGGTAACTGTGGTATCTGATGTGAAAGTAATAGAAAAAGCGAGCCAAAAAGGGGTTTTGAGAACAAATACAGAGTGGATATGATACTGGGTATTACACAGAGGGTGACATGAGGTGCTGCACTTCTAGTGCAGGGGAGTTTTCATCATTGTGTATGAAACCTGATGAGGAGTGACTCTGCTGTTCTGAAGTCGCTGCAGCCTCAGGGAGCCGGGGGGGGGGGGGGGGGGGGGAGATTTGAGACCAACAATGACAAGGTCAGAGCAGTGAGAGCGGAGAGAGAGCCGGTAAAGTGGGCTCAGGCATCGAGTGATGAACTGTTACCTGGAGGTTTAAGGTTCTCGGCCCCGCAGGGTTCGGGAAAAAAAGGGAGCGAGATAAGTGACATGAAGTAAATTTGTGGAGGTTGGAGTCGAGGCGACCTGCAATTTTCTCGCCGCCCCATGAAATGGAAGTCAGAGAGTCCTTCGTGACTCACTCTTTCCCGGTGGAACGAATTATTTTGGTGGTTTGAACAGTTACAGGAAAGATTTAGATCTAATCCTCACATCTGATCGGAACATAAGCAGGTGGCTGGAGCTGTGGCTACGCACCTACACGTAGTTAAACAAATAAATAACACGGTTTATTGGATGAACTTTTGTAGACTTTTGAATCCTCAAACATGTAAACAGTTTTACAGGAAAAAGATTTTAAAAACATATTTCAATAGATTTTATTACATATATATTATATACCAATAAATATATGAATACAAGGACATAGGATTAAAACTGGAGAAATGTATTTTTCATTTTATGGCGCTTTTATTGTTGTCGATTCTTTTCCCTTTTGCAGCTCCAAACCCTTGCATGTGTATATCAATGAGCTGCCGAGAATAGTCTGCGGAGTATAGTATTAGCATTATAAAGCACAGTTACAGTATATATTCCTCCTTTGCTTCTGCAACTAACACTGCATTAATCCCCTCGAGAAGGCTGGCTTTCGATGCTCTTAGAAATCTGCGTCTTTAAGCGACACAGATTCACGAACTCCTTTTAATAAATAATCATCTTCATCCATTCCATTAGTGCCGATCAATGTTCATTCAGAATTAAAATGAATAGGAATGCGATGGTTTTAATAGTAAAAACAAGAGATTGAGTTGATGGGTTTTGCATAAATGAGGGCCGCTCGTCTCCGGAGGGACTGTAGCTAGGAGCGATTTGCGCGATATCGCCATTCGTCACGATCATTATCCGCCGCTAATGATTATTCACAAATGGCAGCGGCACGAAGAATGTATACACGCGAGAAAGGAAAGAGTGGCACCGTGAATCACGGAGCTACAGAGTGGCCTGAGGAAAAGCTACACATCATCATCTCAGAGTGTGGCGAAGGCACTGCTTCATCCTTTTATTGCCCTCGTCTTTGCACTTCGGAGATCAAGTGGATTGAGTCTTTGCTCTGTATATTAAGGGTGGGTGCAAAGCAGAGCCCCCCCCCCCTGCCCTGCTGCACCCTGATCTAAGTCCTACATGAGTGGAGATTCAATTAAGGGCTTCAAAGCCTGACATTTCTCCGTATTGCACGGTGACTGAAGGCGGGAGGCTTGGATGGAGCCGTAGGGCCGGCTGACGCCAACCACAGATGCACAGAGAACGGTGACATTTGGACCTGGCCCACACACATACACATGTTTTGTTTCACAGAGACGGTTAGGATTGCTTGTGATCGTGATCACGTTCGGGGTTTCAGATTACTCTGAACACTTTTGTTTTCATCCGTGTTTGCTCGCGATCACGCCCTGCACGTGTGTGTCGACATATTGCCGTGTTTGTTTGTGCTTTACTGCCATCTGTTGATCAGTGGATTAGTATGAAAGCATCACTCATCACACATATGCTCATGCATGTGCAGCCTTGTGTGAAGTCACAAGAGCAAATGAATAAGCAAACGAAACAGAGACTAATGGTGGTCAAACATAAAAAAAGACTTATTTAATTTGTAAAGTAATAGGTGGAAATTTGTGAGCTTTCAAAATACAAGATACTTAATTTAAAAACTGGCTTAAAGAAAACCAGACAGCAAAGGCTGCTGTGTTTTTTTTGCTAATCTTATATACTGCATTTAATATTGAGTGATATGTTGTTCTTCAATTTTTATTTCTTTTCCTTTTTGTCCCTTTTCTCCTAATTATTTAATAATTATCCCAGTACAACTATATATGTGTGTGTGTGCGTATGTATATGTGTATATGTATATATGTATGTATATATAGGTGTGTGTGTGTATATATGTACATGTGTATAAATATGTGTGTATGTGTATATATATGTATGTATGTATATATATATATAGATATACACACATACATATATATGTATATGTATACATGTGTATATATGTGTATGTATGTATGTATATATATGTGTATATATATATACATGCATATATACATATATGTATATATGTGTATATATATGTATATATACATATATGTATATATACATATATATACATATATGTATATATGTATGTGTATATACATACATATATACATATATATATGTATATATACATATATATACATATACATATATGTATATATGTATGTGTATATATACATATAAGCATTCCATAGACTCAACAAATGCTAAAAATTGAAAATACCTGCAGCTCTACACTTGACAAAGTAACAAACAAACCAAATGCCACTGAGCCAAAGGTGGACGCCAGAGGACCCACACAGAAACAAGCTGAATGCCAGCAGCTTATTTAGTGTAATTGGCAATCAGCACATGTGAGCCGAGCCTTCCCGATGACCCGCAGGTCGAAGCCGTCTGCCGGGCTCGTTAGGATCAATCTTTTTCACAGCGGACGTTTGACATGTCACAGCGGGGGGGAGCGCCAGGGCAGATAACTTTATGATTAGTTAGCTCGCCTTCCCTTTTCAGGACGGCGTCTCCGAGCCGCGAGGGGATCTCAGCTTCTGTTAATGTTACCCGTTCCACCTGCGCCTCTCCTGCTGTGACGGGTGACACGGGGAACGTCTCGGCTGCATGCGCCGTCTCTAAATATGAACGAGGTGGCATCTGTGACTCCACTGGGTGTGTTTTAATTGGAATTGCTCGCGATGTAAAATACATGAGCAGGCCCTGCAACGGAGATCTCGACGCGGTGTGCGATACGGCGCGGCGAGAGGAATCACCGTGGCTATAGGCACGGCGTGTTCCGCGGTGTAATCTGTACCATAAAACACATGCTGCACATAATCCGGCTTCTGCATATTTAAAATATCTGCTCCTATGAATGATTGACGAGCCTTGGCGTTGGTGAAAAAGCATTTTTCTGTAAATTTTGAGAACCATCTTGAACTGATGATGATGTGAATAATTGATTAGCATGTTAAAATGCTAAGATAAAACTGAAATGTATCCCGGGGCTGGGGACTGGAATAGTGGGGAGAATTTTTACGATTAATTATCCTGTAGGATAGATTCTTTACTAATAAAGTGACAAAAAATGTGTTTTCTTGGTTTTTTTCGACAAAAAAAACTTTTTGAGTAGTTTGAGTAGGGCTTTGAGAGTGTGAGATTGCAGAATGCAACGGCTGTTTTAACTAGGTGCTTTTAGACCATAACAACAGCATTCCAGTGTTTAGAAGTAGACCGTGAAAATGTAAAATATTAAACGGAGGATGTGTCAAAATAAAGCTTAAAGCAGTCGCATCAGGAGGCCAGAACGGCTGCGCTGTGGCAGCCACGGTTAAAAGCTACAGTCAAACAGCAGAGATCAGTCCAGCCAACAATCAGCGGAGCTCCGGTCCAAAAAAAAAAAATAAATCCAGTCAGTGGACTCCATCAGCAACAACGTGGCGCTACAGGCACGACTTTTTTATTAGTTAAAATTTCTTCCATGCATCTATTTTCTATACCTGCTTATTCCTCAGTCATGGGGGCGTGCTGGAACCGATTCAAGAGCGCACATAATCACCCCAAGCATTTTTTCTGGATTGTGGAAGGAAGCCACGCAGACACAGGGAGGACATGCTCAAGGCCTACACGCCCCGCCACCGTGTGGCGCCTGTTCTAATTCTGTAAAAAAAAATGATTCCTCTATTTCTTCCTGCCACTGTGTGTCATGACCCGAGCTGTGTGAGGCTGAACAGGCTGGAGGAGAAGGAAGGGGAATTCCCTGGAAAGAGTTATTTAAGTGTGTGGCTGTCAATAGACACACACAAAAAAGGGAATTGTATTGTTACTTATTCATATAGGTTTAAGTTAAATCATTTATTATAAGAGTGCAAATGTGCTGCTGTGTCAGTAATAATAAATAAACCATGAATAGAATTTCTATAGTGTAATCCTAAAGCCTGAGGAGGTTTACATTGCACTTATTCGCTATCGCCTGCTGTGATTGAGGCATCGCTGACAGTTTCTTTCTCTATCCCTGTGTGGAGTCTTTATATCATGGGGAGTCACAGACCAGAGCACTACGGACTCAGACACAGGATTCGGACTCTGATAAGAGAATCAAATTGTGACTTTCCCGGATGTCAAATATACTCCTGTGTCCCTTCGTTTCACTCTCCCTCATCATTTCACATTCCCGTACGTGTGATCATCTGGCGACGCATCTCACTTCTCATCTGGCCGGAATAACAAATCCCCCCCCCCCTTTTCTTTCGTTTTGCGGCGGATTTCAATGTTTCATGACCGATTAGTTGAGTTTCATGCGGCGTTTCGAGTCATCACGCAACTGCGAATCAGCGGGATGCCAAACGCAGATGTGGACATGCATTATTCCCGTATATTCTCGTCAGGAAAAGTTTTGACTGCCATGAGTGCAGGTCATGCACAAACCAGGTCAAATAAAGCATTGGGGGGTGGGGGGGTCCATTTCTCATACATTTCTCTCCTGTGCTGCAGAATTTCCATTGAGCAGACAGAATGACCAAGGTGTCAAGCGAGGATCTCTTAGACTACACTTGTTCTATTGAGTTATAAGATTTATTAAAAATGCTGTCTGGCTGCTGAGACGAGGGGAAAATCAATAAAAGCAGAGCTGTAAATCTCAGCAGCAGTGACCCCGCTTGAAACTGGAGGTCTCACCACTTGTGATGCGAGTGAACAAGCTTCCTTAAAACCTCCGTAAATCTCCCGCCAGATTTACGGCGAGACCATAGGCCGATGTGCTCCAGTATAGTACGGCACACATCAAATCTATTGTTCCCACTAAGTTGCTGCTATTGTACGGAAGGCTACTCTGCTCACTAGTGTTTTTTTTCTACAGTAATCCCATTTTATTTATTCCCCCTGATCTGTACGTGCATGAACTGTCACAGGTGCGTGTGTGTGTGTGTGTGTGTGTGTGTGTGTGTGTGTGTGTGTGTGTGTGAGCACTACGGTAGGTAGTAGTAGGTAAATGCAGGTGTCATCAATGATACTGAGGTAAATAAGGTTCGAATGGAACTGACTATTAGTTTTTGTGTTTCAAAGCAATGCAGCTGTGCTCAAAAGTATTATTTCAGCATGCATGAAGCAAAAGCCACGATATCACTGAGATCATTGGACAGATCACTTGGACATTACTGACTTAAACAAGACAAAATTATTTCCAAGCAAAAAGAAAAGCTGCAAGGACAGATAGAAAACCATCAAACCATCAAACCCGCTGTCAGAGTGCATTGTGAGCATTGTGAGGACAGTACCTGTCCAGGTAGTCCTGCAGCAGGCTTTGTGTTTTTTCATGTGAAGCACAAAGCCCATTCCTCACACCGCAGGTGTCTCGCCTCTGTGCCCGTTTCGTCCTCGCTAATACGCCCCGAAGTTCACTCTCTGCACAAGGACAAGAGCATCGACTCTGATTTGGAGAGTGACCCCGTACGATCGCTGAGTGCGGCTAGCCGACTTGTTCTGTCTGGTCAGGGTTCACCGACCGCGCCTGAGAGCCCCCCTGTGGTTTTTAGTCTTTCCTCCATATTCACTAACATTCGGGTTTTGCTTGTTTGAGCCTGAGCCATTTCAGTGAGCACTTACTGCTCGTGGCGTCCTCCCACAGGAAGCAATTACGGTCCATTCTTTTTTTTTTTTTTTTCTCAATTACCGTGATCATCTGTGTAGGATGGCACAGCTCTAGAAACAGCTGGGACGAATAAATCAAAGCTGAGCAGCGCAGGTGGAATCGTACAGTGAAAGGAACCACATCCAGCCATCGCTCAGAACCAAGCAGCCGTGGAATATGCAAAGTCAGGAGCTTCGTCTTGTGTTGGTAGTTGCAGGGAAGTTATTTCCCAGAAAAATATCACACAACAGAGTTAGAGTGGTTTAGCTTGCCTGGTTATCAAGATTAATATCCCTATTTTTTTGCTTTGACTTGTTTTATAATGCAAGCAAGCAAGTTTGCATGGCTGATGCCTTCAGGGCCCTAAAAATCACGTAAGGTAAATTCATAAATTCAAAAGGCTATTTGTTGAGTGTGAACTATTTTTATCTAATCTAAGGATTTGAAGGATTAGATAAACTAGCTGGGAAATGAAACCACTTTCACATTTTACCTTTAAAGGCACGATATGTAATTTTTAAAATACCCAAAATGATGTTAAAGTATTTATTCCTTGTTTATTTTGTACTTCCTATCCGTCTTTGACATTTACCGCAGTGCCAAATTTCCACATCTGTCAATCATTTCTTGACATTCTTTTGCGAGGAGGAAAGAAAACATCACGGAAGAGTCGGACTCCCGGGAAAAAACGTTTCCCACCGGATCCAGTCTCATAGAAACTTTAAATTTCAATGTGAAACTACTCTTTTGCTACCATAAAGAGACCTACGAGGATAATCCAGTTAAACCAGCTTTTATGTAAGTGGAAAACTGAGCCGATTTCCCATGATCCCAGATGACATTTGACCCCATCTTGGTTTTATCAGAGCAGGGCACCCAGGGAAAGAATACATTTTGTTCATTTAAGCTGTGTTGAATATGACGCGTTTTATATGGAGCTGTGCTCGTTTAAGCCATTTCGCGTTCAGTTCACGGTCGTGCCGGAGAGACGAACGTTTCCGATTTCTGGGAAACGTCATTTACCGTAGTTGCTCATCCATATAGAGAATGTCAACAAGCACAGGTTTCCTGGCAGCGCTGCTTGGGGGATGACCCTCATTGCCTCCGTAAGTGCTCGGATGCTTCAGGACGCTCCTCCTGGAGGTCTCCGTTTCCCTCTGTTCCATTAGTGCTCAACCGCCCGCTGCTCGAATCTCATATGCATCATTCACACGGGAATTGTGGGCTCGGAGAACAGATAGAGGAGCAATCCCATGAAAAACGATGCTGACATGTAATTGTAACACCTATGTACATGTACGCACAGCATATCCGCCAAAAATAGTAAACCCAGGCGATCAAATATTTAGATTCAGGCTCTACTACTGGAATCTCTTTGCAGACACTCCCGGTATCCACTTGATTTTATTCGGTACACTTCCCCATCTACGCAAACAGCTCACCCCCGTGGACAATGAGTTTCTTATGAATAAAACATAAATATAAAGAATGCAGACAGGGCTGAGAGTATCCGTTATCGTCAATTTATAAAAAATCTAAAATCAATTTATAATACAGTCTGTCACAAAGACAAAACGCTATTACAATCAACCTGTGAGACATTTTTTTTTTATTGAATTGTTCTACAGGAGTACTGTAGGTTATATTAAATATGAATATTTGTTCCGGTTAGCTTTTTTTTTTCTTTTATTCCCTTCGCGTCAGTTTAATTATGTGTTCTGTCATTCACACACAAGCCAACATGGACTGTTACGACACCATGAGTGCCATTACAATGGAGAAATATTTGTATTTATATAATATATAATAAAAAAAACAAATATCCTACATATAACAATACAATGCAAACAAAGAACTTTAGAACTGAAAAGCACAGCCTTACATACCTAGGGCACATGCATATTGCAATTTATATTTGTATAGTTTGTTTTTTTACTTTTGCATGATTGGCTCTACATTAAATAATCTATATTTAAATATTCCTCCCAATGGAGTGCTTAAATAGCATATGGCGTATCATGGAGATGCATGTTTGTACTGCTGTATTACAGGTAGGTTTAATGAACCGGGGGGGGGACATAAGATGAAAAGCACATAGAGTGATGCAGAAGGCATCGGTGGTTGCAGCGACAGAGCGGGGGGGTTGCCGGACTCCATGCACGCCTGTCTGCCCCCATCACGCTCATGTGAACAGCAGGCACTCCACGGGATGTGTCATGTCATTATTCACCACCAGGGGCCAATGACCGGAGAGCAACGCTTTTTACACGGGGCGAACCGGGGAAGACCGTGCGCGTGTGTGTGTGTGTGTGTGTGTGTGTGTGGGCGGGCAAATGAGTAGGCGAGAGAGAATTTCTGTGTATGTGACTGTTTGACATCCCTCCGAGGTATTTTTAGCATTGTTTTTCAACATCTTCAGCAGAGTCTGAGCCTGGTGTGGGTCTCATGCATTTCTCACCTTCCTCTACACACACACACACACACACACACACACACACAAACACACACACACAGGAGAGCATTGAGCTGCTTTTACTCTACTGCTTAACCTTCACAGGGCTACAATTATCCAAAGCAATAAATCATTTTCACTTGGCTACATCTGAAATATTAATTCCATGTAAATCAAGCACTACTTCCTAAACACAAACACACACACTCAACATCGTCTGAGACAGAGCGGGGCCCAGCACGCCCCCCGTGGGAAACCTTGCAACCATCTACTAATGATGTCGTGATGCCGTTACCTCTGGTTTCTTTTAATACGGGAGGAGATATCGCGTGCTGTGATTGTCAGGAAAAGCAAGAATGTGCTCGGAGCTTGGACTCAGTGTGCCAGGAATGTAAACACTTTTTTTTTTTTATAGCAGGCCAATGCTGTTAAGGAAAAAAGTGATATTTGAAGGTACTACACGGAGTTGTTGACTGACTAATACCACTGTAGTGCACTGATGGATGCTCGTGGTAAAGAAGACACGATCCTGAATTCCCGTTTTGATGCCGTTCCCCAGTAGAAATCAGTTATTTATTAGCCACTGAGCTGCTGATCATGATCCTTCTCCTCCTCTCCCGTGCAGATCCCGGTCATGACGGGGGCGTTCATGGACTCGTCGCCCAACGACGACTACAGCGGCGAGCACTCGCTCTTCAACTCGTCGGCCAGCGTCCACGCCGCCGCCTCCTCGGCCTCGGTGCACGGGCCGGCCGACGAGCCGCAGTCCATGTCCAGCGACGCCATCTGGCTCTGGATCGCCATCATCGCCACCATCGGGAACATTGTGGTGGTGGGCGTCGTGTACGCCTGCACCTTCTGATACACACACACACACACACACACACACACACACACACACACACTTCCTGTTATTTATTTTCAGACAGACAGAATTTTGGCGATTTTTATTTTTTGGGGGGATTCTACAAGAGAAAGTTTGAGGGAAGCTTTCGTCTGTATAACCTCTGCTGTTAAGGACAGGAAACAAGATATCAGCGCTCGCAACTAAGAGTCAAAGGAACTTCCTTCCTTTTTTTTCCCCCATCTTAAGTTTGTTTCCGTGTTCCTCCTCAGACAACACCCTCAGCCGTAATACGGACACGAGAATGGAGCCTAAGTGGGCCTCAGGCTTCAGGTTTTATGTTAAACATTCACCAGATCGTAGCCAAACAATTCGGGGCAGCGGTGTTTAATTATGACGCCGAGGAGAGACGGTGAATGTTAAAATATTCAGAATGCGCTGGGATTATTCTCATGTCAGGCGGCCCTGAGGCTCGTTTAAGGACTAATTCGGGGAGGAAACGGAGTGAAACAGTTTCACTGACAGTAAACAGAGAATAGGACACGGACTGTGACCGAGCTTCCTACGTTGCACACTGAAAATCTGATAAAAAAAACTGACTTTATGATTAGATTTTGGTGTCATTTTGTCTGGTAATATCCATCAGGGATCATTAGAAAATCTAATTGTATTGTCATGGTCTGCTCATTTATGTTAAGATATATCAACGGATGTTAAAAGCGAAATAGAATTAGAAGCACAAATCGAATCTTACGATGACGTAGCCTACTTTTCTTTGTGCACCTGGTTATTTTTGTAGCTGTTTGTTAAAGCAAAGTTCTTAAAGTGAGTGCATATTGATGAAAACCCATTCTGAATGAATGCTGGTGATATTGTACAGATGTTTAACTCTGCGTTAAATGCAAAGCGATATTAGGCTGCTGCTCCCTGTTCAGTAAATTAAATTAGTGTGTGAGGACGGCCGTCTCCATGACCAACTTTTAGAAACGAGCATTAAACCTGCAGCACAATTCTGCTTTTCATTCTGACCAGTTCAGTTACCACATGACGCAAAGAAAGACCACAGCAAACATGCAGTTTGTCCTGCAACATTCTACCGACACTAGAAGCGTATATTGCAGAACCCCGTTGTGGCAGTACTGGTATTTGACGAGTAGTGTTTCCAATGAGTTGCATCGATGTGCAGCAGCTGGATTGTGCGTGCCAGCGCTTTTAATTTCCACACCCTGCAGGCCTGAAAAGGCGAGTCAACCCCGCATTTTTTTTTTCCCTCATATGCACATACAATACAATACAATTATTTTTAACGGCCCACGTCTTTAAAAGATGTTTGTTTAGGTGTGAGACTTCTAACAGCAGGAGGCCGATCGTGTTTCAGCGGGGGAACAGGGTTTTTCAGGGTGAAGCGATCAGACTATTGCTGCTCTAGATCTAACTCGGTGCTTTCCGACTATAAAAAACATGCTGGTTTTCATGAATAAACCACAGAAATTCAAATACTACACTGGGAAAATAGGTCAAAATGGGCCCCTACAAACCCAAAAGCATCTCGCCGACAGTCATGCCGACCTGTTCATGGATTTTAAATAATTCCAGGTTAGCGAATGTGATGGATAACAGAAATACATGCCCTCAGATATAAGTCAAAAACAGCAGGATTTCTTCTCTTTCCTTTCAAAGTCTGAGGAGGCAGTGGTAACAGTTTAATTTGCCTTTACGACCTTAAACGTCTCAACATGCAAAAGCAATGTTCACGATCACTAACATTAACTCCACCATAGCTTGTAAGTTGCTACGAATCAGGTGGTTCAATCTTACCTATTGTTCCATTACTTTTCCTGATGTTTTAGTTTTTTTAGCTGTGGTATTATTTCAGTATCGGTATAAAGATATTTAAGGGGGCATCATATCGAAATAATCATTATTGTATCATCATATTATCCAGTACTGTGCGTCACGCTGCTTTTACATCAGTATTACAGTCACTAGTTGATGTTTGTGTTTTGCTTTTAGGACGGCGAGCAGCCGGATTTTTCTTCACCTGACAAACTGACCCATTCTTACATGTATACACAGAGAGAGAAATAAACTTCTTCTGGGGTTAAGATGCTAATATCAATATGCTTTTAGTTGAAATGTACTAAAGTGTCTTGTAAAGACACCACTCAAATGTTCATACACTGCAAACTACTGACTTCCTGCAGCGAATCTTCATGTAATGAGAATTTTAGACACATGATAATCTAATCTGTTGAAATGAGTGTACTTGATGCTCAAAGAATGACTTTTAAAAGCCTCTTATTTTTTAATAAATGGTTGATGTAAGAAATATTTAGACGTGTTGTGAACCACGTACACAATGCTCCTTTTGTAAAGACATATGCTACTATTAAAGTTTCTGTATTAACGCAGATTGTATTTCCTCTGTTGTCCAGCAGCGCACACATGCGGTTTCAGTGGGAGCTTAAGTGTTTAAGTTTTACCTTTACCTCCATATTTTCTCCGCCTGAATCTTCTGGCTTTGCCCCCCCCCCCCCCCCTCCTGCTGAAGCAGCCCACCGGCAGACATCGCCAGCCGCCACCGCCGAGCCGTCAGGTGAGACTGATGCTAAACTCGCATGGAGCCATCTGTCATTTTGACAAGAGGCGCGGGTTGTGCAGCATCCGCCTGGATTCACTTCTCTGTGGAGTGCTGCACCCCTCTCTGTCTTCATATGTATAAGCAAACATTCTAGTCCTAAAAAATATAATTATTTATGAGAAAAACAGGAATAACAGGAAATATGCATATGAAAACCATAGTCTATTAACCATTACTGAGATTCACAGTATCACAGGCGCTGTTACATACAAATCCCTGTGGGCCAGAAGGGGCGATAACATGTGGATCCTGATCCACCTCTCAGCGGTGGAGAGCGAAGCGAAGTCAGCTGCAAATGATCTTCAGGCAACCTTCACGCGGCTGCTTGTTGCTGCTTCTCCTCTCAAGTGACTCAATTCTGGAAGAAAAAAAAAAAAGAAGAAAAAACTCCCAGGTACCAACTCCCTTGGAGAGAGAGCAGGATGAAATGGATAACCATCGACCTTGCCGAGGCTAATTTATGCTAATGCATGGTAATTATCAGACTTGCAGGCGCTGTGTTTTTTGAAAGAAATCCACAGTGGCGTGTGCACGATGAAGCTGGCTTTGACTTGTGGATAACGGGTAAATGTGGCTAATTCAAAGCCAGGATGAGATTAATGAATCTCAAAGCACGAGGTGAGGAGAGGCCAGTGTGACACAGGCGAGGTCGCCGCTCCGTTGACCCTCCGGCCTCCAAGGGGCGGCGTAACGCTTCAGCCCGACTTCCTGTCCAGTGGGAGAGCGAGGAGGTGCTAATGTGTGCCGAGCTGCTTATACACATCCTGTCAAACTGTCAGTGCAGAGAAACACGGGGACAAACAAAAAGCCGTACGTTATCATCCGTATAAAATGTCACATAAAGACGTCTAGCGAACTAGCTATTTGTGAGACGGCGCCGCCACGGCAACAGAAGAGGTGGGAATGGAAATGTGCTACAGCGCGCTGCTGTTGGCGCCTGGTACGTGGGCGTGAGCGGGAGTGTACCATGTCATCAGGAGCCATCGCTAGGATTCAACTCCATGGAATAAACACAGCCAAGATTGTGCTGATTATATGTATAAAAAAAAAAAAAAAAAAGAAAAGCATTCCTACATGCTTATTCCTGCAATCCATTATTAAAAGTTGTAACGATGTAAAAAAAAAAACTGCAGGATAATGGATAAAAGGGCAAAGATAACAGGTGAAAGATAAAGTACAGCCATGACAAAGTCAGGGCCTAAAACACATAGAAGAGAGAAGTACTTGCAGACTGGTGAGTCAAACAGGAAGTGGGTGAAGCACATGTGATCAACCTAGGCCGGGGGGGGGGAACACGGGAAGTAACGGCGACGTTGAACACAAGGGGAAACGTTTTTCCCAATTTTACCATCTGGGGTGAAAAGGAGAATCTCTTGGAGGGAAACGCTGTGCACATTCCAGACGTCGCTGTGGTTTCAGGGCACGAAAAAAGAGAAGGGCAGTTTTCAAAATTAAAGCGGCAGTCGATATAAATACGAAATCTGGGTTTGGAGGGAGTACTGAAGCTCAGTCCTTAAGTAAAAGCACAAACACCCTGCAATATGTCCGCTCAAGTAAAAGCAGCTCCATCAATAATCAAAAACTTACTTTTAAAGTTAAAAAGAACAAGTACTCACACATTGGTTTGTTGCCGGTGACTGGGTTCTGCCATTATGATTAACAATGTAGACGTATTTATTTATTCATGCCTCTGCCAACGCCCATGTTCAGTGTTCACAAGCAACACATGCTAGTTGTGTGTGTGCTCTGTGCAATACTCTGCATGCTCTAAAATTCTGTGCAGGACAAGTTATTTGCTAATTCAGCCTAATGCATGATTCATATAGAGGCAGGTAACCTACCTGATTGGGTGGAAGTTGCAAACGAGCCAGTGACGACAAAAAAAGATGGTAATATGGTACAGATAATTACCACAAAATGTAGTGGAAGTAATTTAAATTTTAAATAACTTAAGGCCGATGTGTATTACTGCAATAGGAAGAATGGAGCCAAAGAGCCTGATTTCTAGTTGTTACAGGAGAGCGTATTCAGACACATCACGGATTCTTGACGATACACCATTGTAACTTACTGTGAGCACAGAAAGGAAATTTACAAGCGCGTGCTTGCCCTGTGATGCAGGCCGGGCTCGTCTCCCCCATCACAGGGCAACAGCCCCGTGTGAGTCAGCTCCTACATTTTGGGGATTTTCCACTGTGCGCGGGTCTTTAACGGAGGTACACGACATAATTAAGTTACAGATTTTACAGGAAAATTAAGTTGTTTTTGCAGTCAACCTAAAGAGAGGGCAGAAACACATAAACATTTGCATCTGTAGAAGAGCTAATAGAAACGCCATCTGTCTGAAAGTCAGAGTTCTGTCAGACCAGTTGGATTACAATATGCCAAAGTGTTATTATGACGTTTTTTTTTTGCCTGAACCGGCTTTGATTTGTTTTCCTGGAGCCTTTATTCTCTGATTCACGTCTTGTTTTCCCACCTCACGGCCACCGTCGGTTATTTATAGGAACCTCAGGAAGCGTTGGGGGCATTACGGCCGTCTAGACATGGACCTGGCTCTGCAGCAGCTCCAGTCGGGACTTTAATGGCTTGTCCCCTGGCGAATTAGCTCATGGCACGATGATCGCAATGTTTCCTGCTCCAAGGAGGGAAAAAAAAAAGAAAGTGTTTGCACTTGTCGGCTTCACCGCCAGCTTCCACCTGGCTTTTTTTTTTGTTGAATCTTATGTTGATTAAGAGAGGCAGCGACAAGGTGAACTGGGCCGAGTTTGTGTCGTCTGCGTGACGGCGTTAGCGTGGATGTTAATTAACGTTGTGTGATTTCTTCTTGATTAACGTTGAGGGGAGGAGAGCGCGTAGTGTATTTTTCCACCTCTTAATTTGCCTAAATCTAAATTAAACTACAGAACTTTACTTGTTTGGAGTAATATTGTACGTATGGATATAATACGTAACCTACAACCAACAACAGGTAGTGTATGAGAAGAAAGATGAACAGATATATTGACGAACAATCAATCCAGGTTGGGATTGTAGCGCGTTGTCTATTGCTGTCTTGTAGGAATAATAATAATAATGATGATGAAAATAATGAAAATGGCCAAAGGGGTCATAAGGCCTGCAGCCCTCAAGGTCACTGACGAGCAAAAGTGCAAGAGCAAATGGTGAGTTGTCATTTTACTTGTTAACATGCTTTTCTAAAAACATCCTTGTTGAGGTGTTGTCAGTAACGTTCTGCTTTTGTCTTTGTATCGTGTTCGTTCATAAAGACCAGGGCGTGTTACTCCAAGTCGCCCCTCTGTGCTGTCCCAGCGGTGAGGACGTCGACCTGGCCGTTTCAGCGGCGAGCTGAAGTCAAAAGTCAAAACGGTGTGTCCTGCGGCGAATGAGCTCATGGCAGCAGTCCACAGTGAGGATAAAGGGCTTTTCATCAAAATGTTTCCTGCTCCAAGAAGAAGAAGAAGAAGAAGAAAGCGTGCTTGTCCTCATCGCCCCTGCAGCCTCACTCCATTGGTTAAAAGAGGCAGCGATATGGCAGAAGGTGTCGGGCCTTGATGCGTTCATGTCGTCCGTGACACAACACGTTACTGACGCCTGTGAGACTGACAGCCGTCGTCACACCAACAGGTTGATTTCTTCTCGATAACATGGTTGAGGAGGAAAAGGAGGAGGAAAAACAAAAAACGCCTTTAGGTAGGGTGCTACCATGGCAACAGCTGGCTGTAATGGATTTGTAGAGCACCTTTGGCTCGTGGCAGCTGTTTCCGGACCTCGATTTAGCTTGTTTATTTCTCGGATCCTCTCTCTCGCTCTGTGTCTGTGTCTTTCTTACCCAACCAAACACACGCACCTACCCACAAACACACGCTTTCCGTCTTTCCTAACGACGCTCATTACGGAATCGGTTCAATCGGGCTAATATCCTCTGAAGAGGAGCTGGGGGGGGGCCTAATCAGAGCGATCAAACAAAGCACGAAGCGATAAGCCCTGTAAGCAGAATCATTTCCGACGGGATGACATTAGCGATCTTGCAGGAAAAAAAAAGAAAAAAGTGACACCGTGCAGTTTCTGCAACATGAGTCATCATGGGAAGCTCTCAGACCTCAGCAGGTGAAATGCAAAGCGAGTCACCCGTAATTCATTCTTTGCATGAAAGCTCTCCTTTCCCTGCCTCTCAATGGCGTGAGCTGCTAAACAGTGTGACAGGGAATGAGGAGTGTTTAATGCGGTCCCTGGGGGGGGGTGGGGGGGGGTGACGTCTCAGTGAAAACCCTTCGTTCCTGTTACTGCGTGATGGGATTCGGCATCACCCGTCATCCAAACCGCTGTTTGCCTGATTCCATATATCATTGTTCCTCCTCTCAGATACAGTATCTGTCGTCTCATGCAGAAAACAGTTGGAAAAGGAAGGAGATCGGGATGCAGCTTAACTTTAATCAGGATGGACATAGCCCTGCTCACCTGTGCCCTGAGTCTCTCAACTAGGAAGCTTATAATTTTATTTATTTACATACAACATAATTAGCTGTAAACCTCTCACACATCACTGCACGTTATGTTCTCTAATACATATATATATATATATATTGGGTATAAACACTCATTTATTCCTCTATCAATCAAAATGCTAAATGAAACATAGGGAATACTCTGTATACCTTACCTATGCTAAATGTCTTTCTATCGCACTTTTATTTAATGTTCATTGTCTTTCTATTGCAGTTTTGTCCATGTAAATATGTATGTGCAGATACAGACAAATTTCTTCTAGGGAAGACAAATAAAGATCTTGAACCTTGAACCTTGTTCGTTGTGACCTTTGTCTTTGCTGCTCAGACAGGTCTCTCTTAAAAATGTCTCTCAATGAGACAATTTCCTGTATAAATGGATAGTAAATGTCTACATATGTATTTTTTAATTATCAAGAAAGCTGGCGGAAATTAGTTTAATATTTTTAGAATCTCTGCAACTCGCAAAGGAAATGAGAATACATTCGACTTCCTAATAACATGAGACTGGAAAAACAAATACAGGAAGAAAAAAAACATCTCTAACCTGCAAAAACAACCAGCACAGCTGTTCAACGATTTTACAGGGTAGAGATTTTTCACTCGTTAATTTGCCGAGCAGATATGACATTTGACCCAGAAGCCGAAACATGAGCGTCGATGTTCAACAAAAAAAACTACCTGAGGAGTCCTGGAGGGAAAAATAAAAAAAAGGAATAAGACGCTGATCCCTCGACGGCTCCGTCACCACGGCACCCGGCTGGACATCAGCATGCGGAACATGCGGCCTGTCGCCATGGCGACTGGCGTGTGTCGTTCAGCCCGGCGGCACACGCAGTCGAGTCCCCCCCCCCCCACCTAAAATTAAAGCGGGAAAAAGCCACTCCAGAGGGTTAATGGGAGCGGGTGGCGAGACAGACGGAAAATGACAGGATGACTGAGGAGGGGACGAACGCGGGAGGACGGAGGAGAACGCTGCGGGATTAACAGCGGGGGCTGACGGACGGCTGACAGGTGTGCTCTCAGAGCGCAGCGCCGACTGATCGATTCTCATCTCTGTCGTCTCCACCTCACTCAGAAAAACATCCAGCACATGGAGGCCCTTTCTGTTCCTGCCCTGTTATTTATTATAACACCACTGAGGTTTAAAAACAGTGTTGTAAAGTATCCAGCATTCTTCTTTTTAACTAAAGTACAAATCTCAGATTCTAAATTTATGTAAAAGTATATTATCAATGTAGGCCACATTCATTAAAATGAATTAGACACAACTTAGTTTCTCAAATAAGGGTTAAAAGAGCGACAGCTTTGACAGAATATGGCTTCACATAATATTTTATTATGCATATTATATCCTATTCCTGCATTTTATTTGAAGTTTAAATATCCCTGACAAGATAAAGTTGTGTTTTTTAGTACCAAAAATCACCTTAATATAGTTTTACATCTTTTCTCTCTCAAGGGTTTTTTTGTGGAAAAATACCGAGCTTCTCCTCTGATTGGCTGAATGGGGTTGCTGGTTGCGCATGGGGGTTGTAGTCGGAACGTTGTGGAACTTCACGGCCTGACAGATGGTTTCGCTGACAGACGCTGCTTGTGAATACGGGCCTTCTGCGTTTCTCTGTGCATCGAGCATTCTGAAACATGGACGGTATTTATATAACAACCTCCCTTATATTTAAAAAGCAATTACTTTATGCCACGGGTTCTCAAAGTGGGAGGCAGCCCTCCTCATAGGAGGCTCAGTAAATGGAAACTGGAAGAGAAAAATATTAAATTAATCATCACACTAAATAGCGAGAGAAGGTCACATAAGATAACATAAACGATGGTTACAGATATCATTCAGATACAGTAGTATCTAAAAGGTTTTCCCACTTTCCCTGAGTCAGACACAAATAAATTCTGATAAATCTCTCCTATGTATTTGGTAGTATATTGTATATTCTGTTAATAACAGAAAATATTAGACTATTAAGGTGCAAATATTGAGGATTGAATGACATAATCATGTTGCCATATGCATCCAGCATGCCATACATGCGAAGAGAAACCACGATTAATGCCGAAACCTGTAGATTTAAAAGCAGCTCATATAGCCCGTTGCAATTCATGCATCTGCACTATTGCTGCCTGCTGTCTGAAATTTCTTATCGATGCAAAGCTAGAAAGTCCTTAAAAGCATTCTGGTCCATTTAAAGGCTGAAGTCCTTAGGATAGCCTGGTTAAAGGTGTTTCGTTGGATTTGTTGTTTGACATTCCCTTCTTGTGGCTGTGTACATAGACGCTTCCCAGCCTGTACTGGTGCTGTCTTTATTTACTACTTCATAAAATTTGACTCACGCAGCACTTTCGCCTCTTTTTTTTGTCCATAAAGCTGTACTTTTTCGAGAGGCCCTATTTTGCAGCACTTCAGCGATTTTCTTTTTTTTATTATCTTTTTACTTGTGTAATTTTGGTCAGGTTCTTTCGGTTGTGGAAGAGATTGTGTGTGTATGTGTGGACTGTTTTTTTTTTTTCTCATTGAGCTGCCCCAAATTCCCCAAATGAACATGCTGACTGTATCCGTAAAGTGCCTTTCTAGTCATTCAAAGAGATTGACACCACAAGTGAACATTCACCCGTTCACACACATTTATGCACTGATAGTGGTCATCAGGAGGAGGAAATCATTCACACACTGACCAATTTTATGCGTTAAGTGTCTTGCCAGAGGATGCATCATCATCATCATCATCATCATGCGGCCGGGAATGGAACAAAAAAATAACTGAGCCATAGCCCCGTTGACATAAGTGTGAGGAAAACGTTAAGTAACCTGATAAAATCATGTGGACTTATGATGAGTGGCTGATGAAATATTCATTACCAATCAAGTGGCTCTCTCCCACATGGTTTACATGTTCATCTCACTCACTCCTCTGTAATATAAACACCCATGGCCAGAGAAGCAACATTTCTGCTTATTTTGCACACATAAACACGGTTATTTCACCATAAATGGCAAATTTCCTGACGCACGTTATATTAATATTTTTCCGTCCTGACGTTCGAAGTGCGCAGCGTGGTAGAAAAACAGAACTAAAATTCAAACAAGACGTTTGGATAGTGGCCGCCCACCGTAAGCTGACTCAAAGTGTTGCACAGTGTCTTTTTGCGAGTTCTGGTCTGTTAATATAAAGTAAAAACGTATGTGGGCGGTAAAGAAGGAAGATATAAGACGCAGATCCTTTTCCAAAACCTACATCAGCAGAAAACGTCTTTTATTACAGTCCCTGCGTCTATACCAGTAAATGCAGCATTATTTGGTGGTCTGCACATTTTCTGCCAGGAACATTTGCACAGACAGACGCGCAGCATCAAAAGTCGGGCTTGAATATGACTTTGAAGACATGGATTTGTGTTCCGTGGCTGGCTGATTTTTCGTGGTTTTTTGGGCAGGAGACGAGGCCTGTAGCCAGGGCGTCCAACCCCCCCCCCCCTTTCGTCTCTAATGAGGTGCCCCTCACTCAGCCTTCAGCTGCCTGATTGGACCAGACAGCTGTGAACATTATATATAAACAAGGAGCCGCGTCCCATTGTCTCGAATCTGTGAGGAGTTATGAGCGGAGGCACGGGTGCCTGGAAAAGAAAGGTTAAAGGACGAGGCAGGAGGAGACAGGAAATGAGCCGAGTGTTTTCGAAGAGAAGCGCGTGCCCCGCCGCCCCCTCGTCCAGACGTGTGTTACATACCCCATTACACACTACAGACAGAGCTAACAGGAGCGGACAGAAGTTCCTGATTACTCACCACTCGGCTTGCTATGATATGAAGTCTGTTCATGTGAGCTCATGTGATGTCAGTGATTCATACTCAGATTTGAGGCGTGTGTATCTTAAGCATAAATCATACCCATTAGGCTGAAGTGACAGTGCAATAGTGAACCTCATGTTTAGATATAGTGCTATTAGTATTAGTCCTATTACTACCCCCACTGCCTCCCTCACACCGTAAGAGCGTTGGCAATTAAGATTCTATTCGCTGAGGTTTTGAGGTAACCACGAATGAGACTTCTGTCTCCACCCCATAGCGGCACTCAGATTATTGTAAAATCACATTTGAAGCCGCTAAGTGCAGCCTGTCTTCACAAAAAACAATGTCTTGGTTACTAAGCATAACACAACACTTCCTGTCCACACACTTCTCCTTTCTATATATTTTTATTGTTTAGCTTCAGTAAAAAAAAAAAAAAAAGTTTCAAAACCGTCCACAGGACCATTGAGACAAGTTGTGCCATTTTATTTTTGAGTTTCATTTTCGTACAGTGTAATTGACTGCAGCAGGAACAGCTCGGTCACTGTTAGCATTGGTTGGTTTACTATTGTTACTGGCAGTGTTTGAGGTGCATTGGGTTTATGCATGACCCGGGACACCAGTACCAGGATACCTTACGTAATTGCACTACAAGGTACTTTATCACATTTTGCATACTGGAAAAGCACCCTAGAGCGTAATATGAGTGCATGCTCCAAAAAGTGTGTAGATAAGTAGCAGGTAAATGCTGCAGACCCTTTACTTATAATCAAGGAGTGTCTGTGCTGTATCTCTCTGACTGTCACATCAGCTTCAGCTTTTGGATATAGTTGTGCATGGGACAATGGGGTTCACCCCTTTTTTTTTGATGATAATATTGTATCACAGCACTATCCTGCAGAAGCACTTTCATTACAGAGTAAAGCTTCCTGTCACGCTGCTCCTCCTCATGTTGCTTCCCAGCGCTTTAGTTACAAAACTTCTTTGTCCCACTTCTTCCTGCACTGATTGTGCAGCCAACATAACAATAGTAATGTGATGTCTTTTAAAATCAACCAGAACACAAACTATGTCAGAAAAGCTGCAGCGTCCTACTCTACGCGTTCACAGACCCTCAGGAAATCCCAGGGCTTTCACCTAAGAGAACAGAATCTGGGCCTGACCTCATCTATTTATGAATGCATATAACTGTAAAATGCCCAAGTTGTTGCAGTATATAGAAAAAAGTGAGAGATTTATCATGGATCTGTGAAATAGGAAAAATCTACTCAAGCTTCCACTTTTCTATAGGAATATGTACTTCCTACGGGCACTCTACTATTTCTGTAAAAAACAGTGAAAAATACAACTTTTTGTAGAAGGACAGTCTTAGTGAGAGAGATAACGTCTTTAATATTTATCATATCTATCAGAAGTGCAGTACAGACATGCTACCGCCGGTATCTGCAATACAATCTACCCACAAATACATACTGTTGTCCGTGCCATTTAGGTTCAAGTTGCGACAAGTCTTTTCAGGACACAATTCACATGGAGTCAGCAGGTCTGCAAAAAAAAGAACCAAAAAAAAAACAACAATCCATAAACAGAACACAGTTCAGAGAGAAACCAATAAGCAAACCAGAACTTACTGGCAGGACAGCAGCAGACCAGGGAGGCGTGCAGGCCTGGGAGGATGTTGGTAGACGACCAAATATTTCATGTTGGGCACAAAACTGGAAGAAGAGGCACATTGTTGGTAATTCATAGGAGCAACATAAGAATCATTATTATATATCAATGTCTATCAATATTTGAGGTAATATAATAATCCGACCTGGCCCAGCCTTTATGGAAAAAAGGATGTTACATAACCACTTTTGTTCTGTTGTTTGAATACTAAGTTTCCCCTTTAATTAAGCTCAAGTGCCTTGAATGGGAGTCAATTCATTTCGCTGGAAACAGACCACTAAATCATACAAAGGAATAAAATCATCCATCAAATACGGCATGTGCTTTTGATTCATATCATATCAGGAAACACGGAGGAACACCAGGAAGTTTCATTAACGCTACCACTTGGATTATTGTGGAGACTCCCCCAAATGTTTAGTAAATGATTCAACTTCTAGTACATGCTTTACAGAATAGTTTTTCAAGGGGTTCCCGTATGTCTCAGCCCACGAGGCCAAAGGGAAGTGTCGAAATGCACCCTTGCAACATTCTCATTTTTCAGGCACAACGATAATCGTATGATTTTTATGATCCCCGACTTCCTATTTGTCATGCGTTTACTGCATTTTATTCATGTGGATGTGACACGCGAGATCAGTTTCCACACATTATTGATTGCCCTTAAGACCTTTGTCTGTACTAAATCAATGCTAACTTGAAAATGGCCTTTTTAAAGCACATTTACCAAATTTATTTGTACTGTGATATCTTAATGTCTCTCATATTGTCATGATGTTCATCCATATGCCGTCTGTGAAATGAAAATAAATCTGAGTTTGGAAGATTAGGGCTAGTTAGGGATCAGTATTGACGTCACGCAGGGGAAAGGGTCTGAATTCACACAATTGAGTGTTCCACAATAAGATGATGCAAAAAATTATTCCTCTGGACAATCCACCTTTATTACCTAAAAAAAATAATGCCTCAAATCATGCATTTGTTTGATTTTTATATATATATATATATTATTTTTTTATATTAGAAGCATTGATTTATTTAATGCTGCTGCACATCCCAATAGAACAATTTGCTTTATAATGCTAAAAGTCAACTACATTTATATGTATATACAAATATATGCAAGTGGCCAGTGCCTTAAGTCAATCAATATACTTTTTTCACGTTGTAAATGTGTAAATGTGTAAACATGTCTTCCCCATATTAAGTGGCTTTGACAGTTCAAACTTATGTCTTCACAACTATCAGTGGAAATCATTCCAATGTCTGATTTACATACACACTTAATTATTGTGATCATTACTGCCAACAAAATATAGAAGGATGTTTCTCAAATGTGTCTTTGACTTTTTGCTTGTGTCATTTCTGCTGACATCCACAATAAGGGCTTCTCACAGCACAGTGGCTGCATACTAAAAAACTAAATGACTAATATTTAGAAGCAGCACAACACAAGACACCTTCACTATTACCTACGTAAGATCACAAACCCATAGACTAACATGTACGATCTAACTGAGAGGAGTAACAGGGAAAAAAAACGAGAGAGAGACAGAGAGAAAGGAGAGAGAGGGAGAGAGGGGGAGAGACTTTGGGGTTTGGCTGACATCACTTTAATTGCAGTTTCTTTAAAGAGAGCAGGTCAGGAGCAGACAGAGTAGGAGAGAACACTGGAGCAGCACACACGGGCATCTGGGCATTTCACATCTGGACTTAACACAGCAGGAATGACTCTTCAACCCACGAGGTACATGCTTTATTTGCTTTATTGTAACGTTATCACTGAGAAGTTAGCTCACACTTTGTTACTGTTATAGAAATACCATATAATATGCAGATGTTTTTTTTTTTAAAAAGAAGTGACACACACGTGGGATGGAAAGTTTTAGTAGTTCAAGTGTATTGTAGAACAGATACTGTGTGAGCCAAACTATCTTCATTCATAATAGTTAACAACATGTGACCTTTTTTGTGGCATTTATTATATTCCATTGAACAAGATGACAGATGACAGACACTGTTTTGTGGCATTGAAATGTTTAGTTGTGCAGTGCTGCAAAAAAGCTTAAAAGACATGAGATCCCTATGTGAACACAGTAAGATACACAGAAAAATATCATATCATATATCATATCTTCTCCTCATAGCAGCAAGAAGTAAATCTTCAGGTGTTTGATTTACATGTAGATGTAATCAATTCTTTATACAGTCCAAAACTTTTTCATATATACACATTTAACTTTGGTTTAATGATCCATAAACAGCAAAACAGATTGCCTGACAACTGAAATGATCTTATCTAATGTAATGTATCTATTGCAAAACCCAATAAATACATTATCAGATGAATTATAGAGATCAGAGCTGAGGCTGATGCTCATTATTGGAAAATATGTGACGTTGACACATGTAAGTGTATCAGATTTTATTTATGGGTTGGTAGGTTGTGCACTTAGGGTCGTTCAAGGATGAATTGCAGTGATTTTTGTTCACAATAGATGTATAATGTTAAGATATACATTTACATATGATTGGCTGTGTTTTACACAAAGCATTTAAAACAAACTTGAAAAAAAAACGTATTTAAATCAATAGAAATCTTTTAAAATAAAAATAAAGTTGAGAACAGAGACATAATTGCACAATAAGTTACGGTGCTTTCCAACTGTGTGCAGCATAGCATTTAAAAGCCACTACACCCTGTTTGGTTTGGACGTAGTTTTACCAGTTTACTACTTCTTAAAGATCCGAGGGCCAAACTCGGTTTGTAGTCTTCAATTTTAATGTACTTCAAAGCTCAGTGCTTGGAAGTTACAAGCTGTACCGTATGATATGAGCCTAGGATGGGAACAGTTTCCCAGAGGCACACCCCATATATCATACATAATTCATACATATTTCACCTTGTGACCTTTTGGCCACAATTTATAAAGTGGCTCTATGATAAACTAACTGACTTGTTTAATAGTTACTATTCCTCCACAGCTTTCCAGACTTCAGCACCACGGCTGCATATGGACACGGAAACGACACCAATGGCACTCATTGTGATGATGCCGATGCCTTGGATTGGCTCAGCAGCAAGCAGCCGGTGTACATGCTGCTCATCACTGTGCTGGGAGTCCTGTTCAACGTGTTTGTCCTGATGGTTTTCTGCCTCCACAAGAAGGCCTGCACCGTGGCCGAGATCTACCTGGGCAACCTGGCCGTCGCTGACCTCGTCCTGGTGTCCTGTCTGCCCTTCTGGGCCGTCAACGTGTACAACGGTTACGATTGGCCTTTCGGTCTGTTCCTGTGCAAAGCCGTCAACCTGGGCATCAAGGTGAACGCCTACTGCAGCATCTACTGCCTCGTTCTGGTCAGCATAGACCGTTACGTGGCGCTGGTGCACACCTTGTCCCACGGGAGGATGCGCAGGCCGAAGTATGCCAAACTGGGCTGCCTGCTGGTGTGGGCTTTCAGCTTGCTGATGTGTTCCCCCACACTCTTCTTCAGGGGAGTGAAATATTTCCCGGAGTACGACATCCATGCATGTTTCCTGGACTACCCGAACCCCACCGTAGAGCTGTTCTGCGACTGGGTGTTAGTCGCGTTCAGCTTCATCATCCCGTTTGCAATCATCTCGTTCTGCACTGTCAAGATCATCCACGCTTTGAGGAACCAGGCGATAGAGAGGGCCACCGCCGTGAGAACGGAGCACAAGGCCTCCACCCTGGTGCTGGTCGTCCTCCTGGCATTCCTGGTCTGCTGGGTGCCGTTCCACGTGGTCACCGCGTTGGACCTGCTCCTCAGAGCCGACATCCTGCAGGGCTGTTACCTCAGCACCATCCTGGACATCTGCAACCAGATCTTCACCTACTTGGCCTTCTTCAACAGCGTTCTCAACCCCATCCTCTATGTCATTGTGGGGAAGAATTTCCGTAAAAAAGTTCAGGAAGTCTTCAAGCAGTGGGAGATTAAGAGAAAAGTGATCACTGACTCCACACGCTCAAATGTTTCTTCGACGCTGAAGACTTTGGTATAAATCGCTGCTGTCAGAAGCAGCGATGAGCGTGGTGTGGTGTTCAAACCAGAAGTCAAATTCATGTTCTCAATTCATTTCTCAGTCGGTCATGAGACTTCTTGTCTCATTCTAACCGTATGTGTTAGGACATACACTTGAATGAATGTTCCCGCCTGAAGAGGCTGTTCTGAAACATTTCTAACAAAAGTGTCGTTCTGTGCCAGCCATGTGACTTAATTATACTGTATGTCACTTCTCCAGGTACCAATAAACCAAATGTGGGATAAAGAGTATGTTTGTGTAGGACGCTGTGGGAACGCAACCGATGCTGAGAGGTAGTCACAAATCTTTATACAATATCTATCTAACTAAAAAATAAACATGCCCACAGGAACCACATCCAACCATTAACTACTATATGTGCAAACGGCACTTTCAGCTGCTGGTTATGAAGGTGTTTCTGTTTGGACAAACTCTGCAAACTGCATGAAATAAAGCAGAAAGAGCAGCAGCCTGTATAATTATACAAAGGCAGAAAGTTACAGGTCCTCCAACTGGCCTGAGACCATATGTAAAAAAAAAAAAAAAAGACAGGTCATATTGTACAGGCAATAGACTTTTTTTCTGGATGAATACACATTAATATGACTCATAAAAAGGGAACCTGAAGGGAAACAAGAATGCTGAGCTTTCAAGTTTCTCCAGTCGTTATTAACGCCATCACCATTTAGGCTAATTAGGAAAGTAGTTAAAATAGACACACTAAGCTAAAACATATTATACATTACTGGGTACCTCATGCATATTAGTTTTTTTTTTTTTTTTTTTGCTTTATCTCATCTGCACAGCTTGGGACGTTGCGATACAAATGTCTCTGTTGGGTGTAACGCAGGCCGCAGAGGCCGCGCCAGGCCGACTTGACCTTCACCCACGTGCTCGCGGGGAGTGATTGACATCCAAACGCAGCCCTCCTGATGATAGCCTTCCCCGCTTTATCCACAGCCATCAGTTAAATGCTTTATTTTAGAAAGCAGCTGTCCTGCAGTGGTTGGACCGTGTATCTGATGCTGGGCAAAGGCCAGAAATGCTGTGCAGGCCCACACGAAGTGGGACACATGGTCACTTAACAATGAGCTAGAAAAATAACCTTATCTCTTCCACACTTTTGCGATAGTTCCACTAAATACGAGAAAGTGCAGCTTTGGCTTGCTTTTTTTATTTAGCAAACATCATTATCTTGAATGTACAGGTGGCCTGATGTAAATCTGCCTAATTGATGTAAAATAATGTATGTAAATATAACATCCATATCCTAATTGTTGATAACTCGGATTGTAAATAGCAGTAGTGTTAGTTTTTCTCTGAGCATAACCATTATAAAATTAAAAATGTTTTTATGGATGTCTCAAAGTGTCTTCATATTGCATCTAAGTGTTAAGTTGAGCACAGAACGTGGAGCATACAACAACTGGAGGCCCCCAACAACTTGCTTGCTAAGTGTTTTCTGGTGTTTCTGACTCATTGTCTGCAGAGTCAAAAACAGATATTCTGTCCAAGAGTTTCCAGCGGTGACACACAAACATGCTTCTTTTCGTTGGCCACGCGGACATCAGTTGTCTCGTTTTTTTTTTTCCCCCACACCACAATTTAATGGCCCAGTGTTGACTCAGCGCGGGCTGTGGGCGAGGATACACCCCTACTTGTCCCCAAAATGAAGGCGTGTCGTGCCAAACAGGAAATCTCTGTTAGGAGTTAGGCTCTTACCATCATTGCCAGGGCTTGAAAGTTGTTGTGGAACAAAAAAAGACATTGAGACAGGGTAAAATATACAGTATCCCACAGTTTGACCTTGTTACATGTATTTTTGTCTGCCTTTCATCATTATGCTGCCATGCATGCTTTTCTATATTCCTTTTTTCCCTTCTTAAATGGGTCTGCCTTGTATTATATTCATTGCCTCTTGTGAAGTCCGCGTTGCCTTTTTCGATCAAGCATCTGTTGCTAAGACTCCCCTCTTTGACAACGGCATGTACATGCTGTGTACTCTGATCTGATAAAACCACCATTATCCACACCCCATTTATTCAGACGTCCCTCCACTGTTAGAACTAAAACCCTGACGCAAAGGTGACAAAAAAAACAAAACTGTGTTGACACAGTTAAAAGCTTTCACCGGCATTCACGTCGGAGCACAGCTGTATCGTTTGGACTCTTAGAATCGCCGTCTCCGTGCAGCAGGCGTTCACATTGACTCATGGAGAGCGCCGAGGCGACCTGTAACCACACGGACGTGTGGGACTGGGTCCACACCATGCAGCCCGCGTACATGTCCGTCATCTGCCTCCTCGGGGTCGTGGGCAACTCCTTCGTGCTGTGCGTGCTGTGCCTCCAGAAGCGCCACAGCTCCGTGGCCGACATCTACCTGAGCAACCTGGCGGCGGCCGATCTCCTCATGGTCTCCTGCCTCCCGTTCTGGGTGGCGGCCATCGTCAACAAGTTCCATTGGACGTTCGGGGAGCCCATGTGCCAGATCGTCAGCACCGTCATCGGGATGAACTACTACTGCAGCGTTTTGTTCCTGACCCTGGTCAGCGTGGACAGATACCTGGCCCTCACCAGACCCCTGTCCCGGGGGAGGGAGAGGCGGGCGCTCTGGGCGCGCGGGGTCTGCTTCGCCGTCTGGGTCGTCGGCGTCCTGCTCAGCTTCCCCGCCATCCTCTTCCGCTCCGTGAAGTTCTTCCCCGATCTGGGCGTGGACGCGTGCTACCTGGCGTACCCCCACGCCGGCTGGCGGCTGCGCTACAACATGACGGCCACCGTGGTGGGCTTCGTCATCCCCGTCCCCGTCGTGTCCTTCTGCAGCTACCGCGTCACTAAGGTCCTCCGGAGCAGCCAGAAGATGAGAAAGAACAGCCGGGGCAGCGCGGAGAGGAAAGCGGCGTACCTGGTGCTGGTTATCCTGGCCGTGTTCGTCCTCTGCTGGCTGCCCTACCAGGTCCTGATCTTCTTGGACACGTTGGATCAGTATGAAGTCATCTCCGGGTGCACGTGGGCCGCCGTGCTGGACATCGGCAACCAGCTGGCGACTTACCTCGGCTACAGTAACAGTTCGCTGAACCCCTTCCTGTATGTGATCGTGGGGAAGCGCTTCAGGCAGAAGGCGAGGGAAGTGTTCAGATGGATGCTGTGTACGAAGAAAAAACGGCAATGGGGAAGGTCCGGAAATTCCAATGGCAAACTCAACTCAAGTAAAAAAACGGAGAGCACTAAAATGTGAAGCGATCTAGAATTATAGAGGAAAATCTGACCGTGACCAGCTGATAGGGATTGAGTTTTGAATAATTGAGCAAGTGATGTGCTGTGTTGTGTGTCTCAAAAATGTGTAACTTTTGATTTACGTCTGATTTCCAGTTAGTGGAAAGTCCAGTAATATAAGTGTGTATTCACAATAAATAACCTCCAGATCTAACCCATCATATTCTTCATGATTTTTACTGTGAGAAGTGATTCTAGATATGTTGTTTTTGCTAAAAAAAAAAAAAAAAAAGCAATGACTATCTTAGAAGCTTCAAAATAAAGGTTCAAAAAACAAAAATCTATCACTCTTATGAGCTTGTCTTGGCCAAAAAAAAAAAAATAAACTGCGGAAGATAAGTTTGAATTCAATGAGCCAATTTTCCTGGTGACTTCTCATCCAGAGTATTTAAATGGACTGCATAATTCTGTTATCATGTTGACCATAAAAGGGAAGCTACGGCCCTGATCATTATAATTCTGTTTATATAACATAACCTCTGATGATAAATTTACGTTTGGTGGATTTAAACCATGTCAGGTTGATTAATGTTGCCATTTCCTCATCTTATTAATCCATCAATTAAGAATAAATAAATATACAAATGGTGTGTTTTCATGGTGTGTCTGTAGATGAATAACATAATGTTCACATAAAACAACAGAGAGAGCTTTTACAGCCAACAAATCCTAGATGGTTGCAATGTTTATAGGAACTGCGTGTAACCAGTGAGTTCTGCCTGAGGAATGCTGTTACAATGACATGGAAACACTCTGTCAATTAAATCTTCTCTGTAATAAAGTATATCATGTATTATATTAATCCTAATAAACGGATACTTGCTTTATTAATTTTTTCCTCAGTAGTCAAACCGCATGTTGCAACGCAGCCCGCAGCTCCGCATGCACTGAACATGATGCGATTCATAAACAAGTTGATACATCGAACCTCTTGGCCGAGGGTGTGGAAGAATGCCAGTGTATATACAAATAAGACTCAAAGCAGTTCTCCCCCTCTGAATTGCCGCGTACTCTTACCAGGAGCTCATTGTACATAGACGAGCCGCATTCCAGTTTTAGTATTTTTTTAACCAGAGGTTGTTTTTGTAAGGTAAGAACTTTTCATGTTCCTTTCCTGTTTATTCTGTGTATTCTGAGTCTATTTTGTTAAAAAAAAAAAGGTCCTAGTGAGGAGTGTTGCTCAGCCATTTTAACTATTATGTATACATATGAAAACTATAAGGAAGGTCTCACTGACCAAACACTTACCATACACTGAAATAATGAGTGATTCAGTTCAACTGTAGAGAAACTAGTCAGTTTAGTGTTTTCTACAGAACTACAACTGGGTAACTGTCACTATATATGAAAAAGAAAAACTTTTTTAGTTTCTATCTCCATTGCACTGCACCAGGGGAGGGCAATTCCAGTCCTGGAGGGCCAGTGTGGCTGCAGGTTTTTGTTCCAACCGAGCAGTAAACACACCTGATTCTACTAATTACGGCTACTCTGCACCTTTATTAGTAGAATCAGGTGTGTTTACTGCTTGGCTGGAACATAAACCTGCAGCCACACCGGCCCTCAAGGGCCAGAATTGCCCACCCCTGCTTGACTGCGCAAACCGTAGACCAGGGGTCACCAACTCCAGTCCTGGAGGGTGACTGTGGGTGCAGGTTTTTCTTCAAACCAGGCAGTAACACCTGATTCTACTAATTAACCATTAGAGCCCTTGCTGTGGCCCTTCATTAGTAGAAACAGGTGTGTAACTGCCTGGTTGGAACAAAAACATGCACCCATGGTAGCCCTCCATGACCGGAGTTGGTGACCCCTGCCGTAGACCAAAATGTGTGTTTGGATGAAATAAATCGATTGTATTGATGCTATATGTGTAATTGTTCTGCGCTGTAGCCCATGGAGTCAGTGGCGCCGCTACGGTTTGAAAACAGCAGCGCATCCCCGCCGCCCACTCCCTCCGAGTCTCCGGCGTCCGCAGAATGGGAGGCCATCCACGCCATCATCCCCCCGTACATCTTCACCATATCCCTCGTGGGCCTCGTCTTCAACAGCTTCGTCCTGGCGGTGTTCCTCGCTCACAGGGATCGCCTGACCGTGGCGGAGATCTACCTGAGCAACCTGGCGCTGGCCGACATCATCCTCCTGTGCGGCCTCCCTTTCTGGGCCATGTACATCCTCAACTACTACGACTGGCCGTACGGGGACGCCTTATGCAAGCTGGTCAACTCCCTCATCATCGTCAATTTCTACACCAGCGTATACACGGTGGTCATGATCAGCGTGGACCGCTACCTGGCACTGGTGAAGACCATGAAGGCCCGGTGGCTGAGGCGGACGCTGTACGCCAAGGTGGTCTGCTTCATCCTGTGGGTGTTAGGGCTCCTGCTGAGCATGCCCACCATGGTGCACAGGAAGGTGAAGTTCCTAGAAGAGTACGAAACCACGTCCTGCATATTGGATTACAGCCACGACAGCGCGTGGAAGCTGGCCCATCAGGTTCTGATGAACACGGTGGGCTTCGCGATCCCCGTCCTGGTCATTGTTTTCAGCAGCGGGAACATAATCAGGGCTTTAGCGCAGAGGAGGGAGGCCGTCGGGTTCCACGACACCAAAGCCACCGTGCTGGTTTACGCCGTCACGCTGCTGTTCCTGTTGTGCTGGGGTCCCTTCCAGGTCTTCACCCTGCTGGACACGCTCTGTGACGCCCGCGTGTTAGATGAGGCGCTGTGGTCGCACACTCTGGACATAGGCGGCCAGGTTTCAGTGTATCTGGCCTTTCTCAACAGTGCCCTCAACCCTCTGCTGTATGTCTTCTCCGGGCAGTACTTTAAAAGGAAGGTTAGCTCCATCTATAGGCGGACTAGACACAGTCGCAGAGGATCAGATATGACCACATATCAGCGCTCTGTTGTGTCCACATACATCAACAGACCGGAGCACATTAAGACTGTGGTAATTTCTAATGCAAAGTGCCAATTGTAACTCCTTATCGTGGCATCCTGTCATTAATTTCGATCGCAGCTTGCGGATAACGTAATACAATACACAGGATATGAGTCAAATTGTTACTTTGTGAGGCTTAACACGATAATATTCCAGTTAGGTTCTTGAATAGCAACATCAGATGCTGGTTAATACTGTGCTACATGGAAATAACGGTCATGAACAGAGATAATGTAGGAGAAATGGAAGCAGATTTTATGATGTGTTTACAGGCTCCATAATGACATTTATGTTTTTCTCTGGGGCAAAAGCACTCAGTATGTAAATGTTTCTCTTGGCCTTACCCTTATTAGCTTGCTGCTTAATCCTGTGTTTATCTTCTCTTTACATTCTTTCTCCTAGTCTTAAACATCAGATTGTTCGGGTTCCTACTTTTTGTGTTACTTACCATGTCGATGTCTTTTGTGTGTATTTTTTCCATTGATTTTTAATTTATTTTTTTTTACAGTGCCTTGCAAAAGTTTTGGAACTTTTGCCACGTTTCAGGCTTAAATCCAAAAGATCTCAAAGATATGAAATTGTTTTTTTTTTTTTTGTGAAGAATCTCCACCCATATCGGACTTTTTTTTAGAAATAAAAAAAAGAAAACTGAAAGGTGTGACTTACAATATTATTCGTCCTCTTTACCGTCCATGCAGCCAACTCACTACAGAAGTTCCCCAAGGGTTTCTGAGTGATCCAATGTTGATCTAAATGACTGATGATATTAAATAGAGTCCAGCTGTGTGTGATCAAGTCTCAGCATAAATGCACCTGCTCTGTGATAGCCTCAGAGGTCTGAAGTGCAAACAGCATTGTGGGAAAGTTTGACGGTTCAAACCAGGATCAGGATATATAAAAAAGATTTCACCAGCTTCGGACTTCAGAGCAAAGAGTATCAGACCACTGCATTCTTACAATGATCCAGCAAACTTTCAACCCAAACAAGGAAAGACTGATCACAGATGCAGCCAAGAGGCCCATGATCGCTCTGGATGAACAGCCGAGGTAGGGGGGAATCTGTCCAAAATATGGCCTTTGTCAAAGAGCGACTCAAAGGATTCTATAAAACGTTCATGTTTGGTGTAAAATTACCTCTGCACATCACCCTGAACACACCCTCCTCACTGTCGAACACGGTGGTGGTGGCATCCTGGTCTGGAGCTGCTTTGCGTTAGCAGGGACAGGTTAAAATTGGTGGAAGGGCGGATGGAGCCAAAAACAGGGCCTTGTTGGATAAGACCTTCCAATAGGAAATGACCAACGATCCTAAATGACAGAAACATTTTATATGAATAATTTTGCCCGCCCCACTTTTTAATTTTTTTTTTTTTGTTTTGTTTTGTGTTTTTTTGGCCCATCCTCTGAGGGAGTCATTGGGGGATTTATTTCTCTAAGGCCTGGCCGTGTAGTCAGCTAATATTAGTTCCTTTTCATTAGTTTGTCTTTAGAGACTAATCAACGTTCCAGAGTTCTTGTACACTACTGATGCACTAAACATTCACTGAGTAAGTGAGTGAGTGAGTGAAGGGAGACACTAACATTTCTCATGGCATAAAAGCTGATGCCACGATCTACAGCAAAAAAAAAAGAAACTAAAAAAGAAGAGACCGACCATTTCATGGATTTATGTAACGCTCTTAGGCAACTTCAACACAAGTGACTTAAGTTCTAAAGTTAAACAGAACTGTATAGTATCTGTATGGTGTAAAAACTAATGACCGATGACTGTTTTTATTCTAAATTAATAAACTCTATCATCTCAGTTTCATTTCATGTTATGTTTTCAATAGCCTGCACAAAATATATATATATATATATATATATAGAGCAGTCCATAGAGCAGTTTTATTTCAAGTGAATAATAAAACTAAACTCTGAGGGGAAAAAATAAATGTAATAGTCTATAACAATGATGATGGATCGCTTGTTAACTGATGAATTGGATTTTTACTGAAATAAATCAGGTATAGGTGGTGAATTAAACATTGACGTCTAAACTTTGTTTAAAATATCATCCATGTTGCTTCTCCTACGCGGTTCAGGCGTCATGGTAAATTCTGCTTTTCGCTGCTGTTTGACTTGAAAAAGTGCAAAAATCTGTTTTCACTCAGACAGGGCGCCCAGCAGGAAATGAGGATTCTTTTCTACCGTCCAGCAGATACTGGAGGAGGATGTGAGAACCATTTAAAAAAGGTGGGGAAAAAACCTGTACGGGTCCTTTTGTTTCAGACTCAAATACAGAGAAAACGGAGCATGTATACAGGATTGAATAACAACATGGCAACACACAAAAGACACAGAAAAAATAAAAATCTACCAAAGCTCTGACACACAGCAGATGGACAGACACCATGATCCATATTATCATCTGATCATAGGATAGTTCACCCCTCACATCCCTTCAGTCTTCCGCTCACTCCGCACATCACAGTATAAACGAGCCCATTTTAGAGCAAAGTTTCTGAATCCAGGTTGTGTTCCTATATTTAACACCTAGATCTTCTCTATAGTCAATAAAACGCAATGAAAATGGCAATTTACATGATATGCAACCTGTAATTTAATAGTGGCTGTATTGAAACACTGTTGGCCTTTTAGTGCAGTACGATCAAATCTGCACCCAAAAGTAACTACTGCAATGTAGTTGAGATTTTTCTCGTGTACAACACTTTGAGTTCTAATATTAGAATATGAACTTACATTAAAAAAATTAAATGTCCATATGTCATGGACACCATGTAACATATACATTATAAAGCTATAATCCCGTTACTTTGTTCCTCATGTTACCATGCAAAAGGAATGCAGTTCCTTCACCTGAATTGATTATTGACATAATCAGCTATGTTAACATGCTATCAAATAATATATTAATATTCTGATTTGACATTTCACAGAAAGAAGAGCTTTTATGTGGCATTCACATGTAATCAGCCGTTTGGTCTGATGTACTCTATGTTCTAAATCGACATCCCATTTCCAGGGCCCTATTATCTAAATTGAATAACGTGAACAATTTCGGTTAATTACAAATGTGGTCTGGTTTTCATCTCATTTACGCCTATGCTTTGTTATGATCATCCCATTTCCCCAGTTTGCTATGCCTCTCACTTATCTGGATGATTCCGCTCCATAAAATTTAGGTTTTTGACTGTATCGCGACAAACGCTGATTCCGGCCATGTCGGACATGAAATTGACAATCAGGAAATAGGAGAGAGAGAGATAACTGGGGACAATGACCTTGATCTTTTTATAAAGACACCCAAGCACGAAGCATAAACACGTGACATGTAGCAGGAGTTGTCTGCAGTTTCTCATCCGCTTCTGGTATTTTAAACAAACCGCTTATATGGAAGCTGTCCGCAGCCCGTTAATCTTGGTTTGACGGCGTTGTTTAAATGGTCCTCTTCTGTCAGCGGCACAGGGGGTCAGAGGTCAGGAGCGAGGACTGACGCTTTGTCATTCACACGGATATGTTTACGCACTACCTGCCATAAAGCCTTTTCTTTACATAGATACAGATATCCCAGCGGGACCAGGCCGCCACCCACAACCAGATGATCATCATGAATATTTATGAGACTGATGGAAAACAATAAGTTGGATTTTTCTACCTTATTTTGCAAATATATCATGTTAGGGTTATTGAAACTCCAAATAAAAACATCAGTTAGTTATTCATAAATTACTCATATTACACCTTGTTTGTAGCAATTTCTTTCATATGAGATATGGTCCTATACAGAAATAATTTATTATATTAATATTTCAATGCTATTCTGACATAATTTAACATGATGACCATCCTAATTGTTTCTCAAATTTTGTTATTGGTTACACTAGACAATAATGTATGCATTATCATAGGAAATGAGAGTCAAATTGTTTTGGAGGGCGCCCACCGTGGTCATTTGTTGCAAGTCACTGCCCCCGTTTCTGTCCCATCGCTGTCAACTCTGCTTCCACTATCTGATGAAATGTCCACAGGACTACAGTACTGCACAAAATGTGTTTGGCACTTAAAGTAAAATAATGATGTTTCAATTCAACTCAGTTTGAAGTTGATTTACTACTTGCATGCACTGTCATACTGAGTGCAATCAACTGGAGAAACCTAAATCCAATCAGAATAGTTTTAGTGGTAAGTAGGTTTTCACATATGGCAAAAAAAAAACACTTGCAGATAGTTGGTGGGAATGCACGCTTCTTTAATGCACCTGTTGCTTCATGTAATTCTAGAATAATCTGTTTGTTCTCCTTGCCCCTGAGTTCAGTGTTAGTGCTGCATGCTTTGGATCGCTGCCATGCTGCGTGGTCAAACCTAGCAATGATCAGGCGCCTCTTGATTTTACATAGCATTAGTTTGTGCTGCTATTGTAGTCTTATTTCCTACGGCGCAGCTTTGGAGCGATGCCATTCATGCTAACAGTGACTGAATGTTCTCATACAGATAAGGACAGGTTACTGCAAAGCAAACAACAAGGCAGGTTGCATTCGCGTGTGGATTCAGTTCCACTGTTGACCATTGTATAAAGGGCTGGTCACAAAAATACATAGAGGTGGTGCACAGCATTGAACTTAATCAAACAAACTGTTCTCTGCTGGGGTTTTTTGCCCACTAGAAACATGTCATTTTGAAGATGGCTTCAACGGACACCAGGATTAGGGTTAAAATTTAAACCACCAGATATAACCATAAAACTTCACAGGCGTATCACTTAGATTAAGTTTATATAAGACTTATATTGACATCCCTTTTGTTTCAGGCTCAAGTCATACATGCAACTGCCTGATAAGTGTCTTAATTTTTGAAATACACTTGTTGTTCCCTGTGTATGTCTATTGAATTGCGAGTTAGAAAAAAAAAACGTGTGATGCAGAACATGTTGTGATTCCATTGGAAAGACCACGCATATATCATTCTTTCAGGCAAACAAAAGTGGTTTGTCTCAGAACTAAAGGAGTGGAAAAAGAAAAAAGAAACTGGAGGAAAACAGATTAAGCAGGAAGTGGGGGTGGCAATAGTTCGTGGTAACTATAAATCCGAAGACGGCGCGCTCAGTTGTTGAACTCCTTCTAAGACGGCGAGTCTGAGAGCAGCAGAGGACATTAGCGGATACGACTACTACAGCGAGCCTGTGCATCCAGACGTTTCACATTTGGACTTACTCAGGGGAAAAAAAACTCATCTGCCTGAAATGTATGTATAAGATTGATTTAGTTTGTATAGTTTTTACCTCCACTCCAATAGTAAAAGATGCAATTTGCACAAATGGTTTAACTTTGAAACATTCAGAAACTGAATGTTTGATTTATCACATCACAGGGGAGTGGCAGCCAAGGCAAACACTGCAAGTGTGTCCTCTGTTTCTGTTGGCCTACGTATATGATATCGTTGATATAAATCCTTATCATGCTTAACACACTGTATTATTCGTTCAAACCTGCATGCATGCATTGACCCAAGTCTTAATATTTTCCTAAGTCATGGGTCTGCAAAGCATACAGCAAGCTGGGTGAAGCTTCTCCTGCTGGAGTATTCGTATCTTACTGGGATCTTACTTAACTGTTGATGGAGTTTTCATGAGAAACTGTTCACTTTTGTTGCCGCTCATATTAATTAACCAGGATGGTTCATAGTGTGCAGTACGAGCCTATTTCTCCTAACTTGCATCCTTTTTGGGTAAATTAGAATAAGATTAATTCATTATTATTTTTTTCCCCCTCCTCGGGGCGACAGGAGCAAAATGGTGCAAATGTGGCAATGATGAGAAACCAAAAACACATAAGACACTGCAAGAGGAAGAATGAAAAGAATGAACAAAGCAGAAGCAGGGAGTTACAACATACTTTTTGCTTTTTTTTTAAAACTTTGTTGTCATCTTTTACAGCATCATAGAAGAGCATTAGCGTGGCCAATGTTGGCATGTTTTGATTATTAGTTTAGCCTCAGTTTTTACTCAGCACCATTGTCTCCTCACGTTAGACACGTAACGTTAGATGGTGCAGACTGAGTATGAGGAAAATTTCAGAAGAAATTTCATCATTTCCTTCTTGCAGTTGTTTTTTTTTATATATATTTACCGCATTTTTTTCTTTGCTGTGTCTGTGTGTTTTTGGTTTTGCATCATTTCTGTGCTCACAGCATTTTGCCATTTGCTGCAATCTACAAACTCCGGCTATACTATGTGTACTCAACCCAGACCCACAGATTAGGAGAGGATGTCCCAGGTTAGAACGTCACTCCACCGGGGCAGAGACAGTGTTAGGAGTGGGGGGGGGGGGGGGGGGGTTACAATAGGATCCTGTTTGACTCCTGGGTGGGAATGACAGTATGTGAATTGTCATCTGGGTCTTTCTCCATCCCTGGATGCAGAATGACCTCTCTGCAAAGAAAGATAAAAAAATAAGTTGGACTAGTTAAATGTTGTAATGATGGATATGCAATCATTTTCAAGAGGAATTTTCACCTGCAATGACAAAAAAAATAATACTCGGGTGAAGTCTAAGCAACCATTATGAATGAACTTATGACTACCGCTGTGGTGAGTCAGGAATGTGTAACATGCTACAGCTTGAAGCTGGTAGAGTGCTAGGCTGTTTGTTATGTACAAAAGGATGAAGGAAGAAAAAAAAAAGAGAAAAGCCTGCACATGCCACAAAAGAAGAAGTAGTACAAAAAACGATTCAAGTACGAATCCTTCACAATCATTAGAATGCTATGTGATGATTTTACTCTGTTGTCAACATCGTAAAGTCTTCATTCATATCATTATGCATGCAAAATTATACATATTAAGGTCACAGTTTACAGCACCATTCCCATGGGTTAATTATATCATTAACACACTTTAACTCATTTTGTGCACCAGAGAAATGTATACATAGTCTGCATGGTTCAGGTCATAAAATAAAAAGTGATTAATATTGGATAGGTTGCCAGTGGTTTGTGTTTGGTAAGATAATTTATCTTGTGCGGCATGCTATAATTATCTTTATTGTCCACAACAAAGAAAGTTAGTATTTTCGACTTGATTTTCGACTATGATTTTAATGAGATTTTCCCTCATTTGTTTCCCTTATTTCTCCCCAGGATCTCTGCAAATTCTAGCTCCCTGCCTTCAAAAAACAGCACATCAGAGCGTTGTGTGCTGACCGACACGCAGAGTTGGGTCCCCACGTACATCCTGATCATCTGCGCGCTGGGAATTGTGGGCAACGTGTTTGTCCTGGTGGTTTTCTGCTTTCACAAGAAGGCCTGCACTGTGGCCGAGATCTACTTGAGCAACCTGGCTGCTGCCGACCTTGTCCTGGTGTCCTTTCTGCCTTTCTGGGCCGCGTATGTGAGCCAGGATTATAACTGGACCTTAGGTAAATCCATGTGTCGGCTGGTCAATGCGGGCATCAAGATAACCTCGTATTGCAGCATCTATTTTCTTGTTCTGGTTAGCATCGATCGTTATCTGGCACTAGTGCACCCGTTGTCCAATAACAGACTTCGCCGGCCAAAATGTGCCAAACTGAGCTGTGTGATGGTGTGGGGTTTGGGTTTACTCATGAGTGTTCCCACCTTCATCCAGAGGGATTTAAAAATAATGTCCAATAACAGTACTATTTGCTCTCTAAATTATGAAAGTAAAACAACGTATATGGTGTGTTATATATTATTACCCATCATAATCAGCTTCATCATTCCTGTTCCCATTATTACCTACTGCACAGTCAAGATTGTTCAAGCTTTGAGAAACCGGTCAAAGGAGAGGATATCTACGGTTAAACTGGAGCACAAGGCAACCACTTTGGTGCTGGTGGTTCTCACGGCGTTCCTGATCTGCTGGATGCCGTACGACCTGATGAAGATAATTAAGCTGCTCGGACATTTCCAAGTCCTGAGCGGATGTACCTTCCTGAAAACCCAGGACATCTGCAGCCAGCTCTTCGCCTACTGGGCCTACTTCAACAGTGTGCTCAACCCCATCCTCTACGTCATTGTGGGGGAGAACTTCAGGAAAAAAGCGGTGGAACTCGGCCACTCGTGGGCCAGTAAGAGAACGCTGTCCTTAAGCCAAACTGGCACCAGCCTGACCACTCAGCAATCTGATATGAAGATCACCCCAAGACGGGGGTCGGGCAGGGGAATGTTAACAGAACAGAGTCCTTGACACGAGTCTCAAGCTGAATCATGGGATTCGGATAGTGGCGTTTTCCCATAATATGCATGTTGGAAGGTAGCCTGTCGGGTCCTCTCCAAAAACATTATGGTTTGATCCGCCTCTCCATCATGTTTGTTTGCTTCTATTGTAAAAGGAAAATAGATCTTCAGGCCAAGCACTTTAAGCACTGGTCGTGCTTCCGCGTCTGTTGGGGTTGGTTTCCCCGGTCTTAAAACTGCCCCAACACACTCCTCGATGTAAACTAGAAATGACAGTTAGTAATCTGCAGAAAATTAACCCTCTCTGAATTCACAAGATCACTTCAGCAGTCTTAACCTTGGCTTTCTGCTATAATTCCTTATGCACTCTGAGGCACTTTACATTAATAAAATTATTGATTTTCTTATGATGGATCCTGGTAGCCAAAGCCTTCCGTTCTTAAAAGGGTTTTAATTGTTGACTGTTCTTATGTGGTTTTTAATTGTTGTTGTAAATCCTAGACCTTCAGACTCATGACATCCTGTTAATTGACCACTTTTAATGCAGCTTGATTGAATCCGTACAACAAACATATGAATATCTGCTATCCTGTCACTCATGCCTACTCGAATCCCTTATAGAGTTGCACAATAATAGCATGATACATAATGTAATATCTTTTTAATTTATTTTCTTTTTATTGCAGAAGTAATGGATGCCAATATATGAATGCATGGAATGGAAATGGTGCATGAAAGAGTTGGAAACTCACTTAGTGCATTAACAAGATGTTTCTCTGTATAAAGTGAACATGCACAATTTGTGTCTGCAACTGAATGTAGAACTTATAGTGGCATGAAGGCAAAAGCCTTATACTGAATGTTACCTTTATGCAAATAAAGAGAAAAGTCCCTTGTCAAAAGGTTTTGACACATTAAAGCACATGAAAGACACGACATGTCAGAAATAAAAATATACAGCAGCAAAAGGCTTTGATTCATTTTCCTACCCTCATTTTTTTTTCCCCTTCACCGTGGTGAAGTTGAAGTGATGTGGGTTGGTGATCTCATTTCACAGAGATCGGGCCATTGGTCTCCAACGCTACGAGAAGCATAACTGCACTGACAATAACCAGATGTGTGTCTCGGCAAAGCTCCTCCAGTGTCCCAAGAAAACAGAAAATGTTCTATAGAGCCAGGAGACATGTGTTTCATTTTCTGATTCATTCAGCCTAAAGCGCAGCTGATATTGGAGTTCACTAAGTATCCCAGACGAATATTGGTGTGTTACACAGTCACTATTTAAAGTTTTATGCACATAAGTAATGTTTTAGCCCCATATTAAAATGTTACACAGCTTGAATTTACCTTCAGCTCAGACTAGAGCCTCTTCACAACTTACCAAACATGCATTTACTGTAATGTTAATAGGCCTCCCTTGTCAAAATGATCCTCTTGAAGCCACGTCGAGCAGCTGAGGATTCATTTGAGGAATTTGAACAGGGGAATTTGCCGGGTGGAGTTCTGATATATTCCCTTTTGTTTAAAAGAATGCTGTCTGTATTTTCACAGGATGTATTCTCTATTTTTGACATTCCTAACAAGACCTCATTATAACATGGTGGGAACTTTTATATCTATGAATAGGACAATTGTGTATATTATTTCTGGTGCATTTATTTATTTATTTTATTTATTTCATTAAAACAGGGGTCACCAACCCTGGTCCTGGAGGGCCACTGTGGGTGCAGGTTTTTGTTTGTTCCAACCAGGCAGTCACACCTGATTCTACTGATCAACCACTAGAGGCCTTGTTAGGACACTTCATTAGTGGAATCAGGTGTGTGACTGCCTGGTGGAACAAACACAAACCTGCACCCACATTGGCCCTCCAGGACCAGGGTTGGTGACCCCTGCATTCAATATTCTATAGAAGGTACTTCTTTCTTTTATTTTAGCTGAAGAGACACTGCTGGACTGTTGAATCAATTTAAATGAAGCATTCAAACATGAATTCCATAGGCAATGACTTGCGTTCATATTGATTGTTAATCAAAAATTGAATATTACAGTAAGTAAAAAAGAGGTTTTGGTTATTAATTATGTCAAATCACAAGTCGCTCTGTCAAACACTAGCTCAGAGCATGAGTTTGTGTATGTGTGTGTGTGTGTGTGTCTTTCCAGGAACACTTGGTTGGCTTTGTGAGTTATTTCTGTCCTTTACCAGGTTTGTTGTGGCTATATCCAGTTACACCAACAAGCCTTTATTTGGTTGTAATTTTCACATGACTTGTTGCTTGTGGGGCCTGCTTCCCTGCCTTATTTGCCTCAGAGTCCCAACACTTGTGAGAGGAGTGAAACAGCCGTATTGTTTCATGGCACGGGTCCCAAGCAGGGGATGATGGCGATAGGCAAATATTTATGTTTCCACTGGTGGATGAAACGCTCAGATCGTTTCTACTTCCTTTAGTAAAAGAGATATATTAACAAAAAGAAGTTAAATACTTAAAAAGGATTTGTTATCTAGAAAAAGAAAGCCAAATCAACTCATAGATTCACATGGAAAAAAAGGATCTTAATTCTAATGAATGCTCTTATACAGGTTTATTTTTGCTCTAATGAAAATCCTTAATCTAAAAAATAGCTATGGATGTCTAATAAAGGTAGTAGTATAAATTAGCAGTAAATTTCAAAATCAGGATGCCTGAATGCACACACGGATACTGTTTAATAGCAGATTTGACCCTGTGCTGTTTTTTGCCGCAATAGACTAAAAATAAAGCAGCACTGGGCCCAGTTCCGTACACTAAACTGGTTTCACTGAAGGTTATTTGCATTTGCAAGGCTTATCTTGGTTCAACTCAGCTCCTGAAGCTCTCTCAGAGCAAACCGGCCTCTCGCCAGGAAAGGATGGACGCGGCACTCCTCGACCAGACCAACGCGTCCTGCGTCGTCGGGTCGTCGGTGGAACGGCACATGTACCCCGCCGCCTTTTCCCTTTTCTTCATCGTCGGCTTCCCCGCCAACTGCCTGTCTTTGTACGCGGCCTGGATGCTGGCGAGGAACGGGAACAGCACGGCGATCTACCTCCTCAGCCTCTCCGTCTCGGACCTGCTGTACACGGCCTCCCTGCCCGTGTGGATTTTGCTGGCCCTGCAGAGGCCCATTGGGGGCGGCCTCTGCAGCTCTGTGGCTGTGGTCATGCAGAACAGCTTCTATCTGGGCTCAGGCCTCCTCTGCTGCATTTCCGTCGACCGCTACCTGGCCGTGGTCTACCCGCTGCGCTTCCACTGGGCCCGGGAGGTGCGGACGGCGGCGGCCGTGAGCGTCGCTGCGTGGGCTCTGGAGATCACCATCCACATTATCCTGCTGGACCACACGGGGGCGCTGCACGCCTTCTGCCTGAGGCGTCTGTGCCAGGAGCGGGTGCCTATGATGGGGGAGGACGCCGGCGTCGCCCTCACACGGATCTTCCTGGGTTTCCTGGTCCCTGGCGCTGTCATGACCTTCTGCTTCCAGCGGATCATGCGCTCCCTCCAGCGGAGCCCGTCCATCCTGGCGGAGGAGCGTAAGAAAGTGGGACTGCTGCTGTGGTGCCTGCTTCTGACCTACGTCACGGCCTTTTTTCCCTACCAGACCGTCATGCTGCTCAGGGTCGTCCTTGAGCCTGGAAGCTGCGCGTGGGCCTCCAGGCTCAGAGATCCATACCTGGTCACGACCGCGCTGACCACCCTCAACAGCACGCTGGACCCTATAATATACTGCCTGATCAATGAGAGCGCTCAGAATGAGATCAGGAAAGTCGCACGGAGAGTGAGTGGAAGTTTTGTGCAGAAGAATAAGTGTTCAGGAAACCCTAATGTTCCATCAGTTTCACTGCAAATATATCATTGATTTTGTGATTTGTTTTTAAGCTCTAATCTTCTTCTAAGCTTTCTATGTAGGACTATGATGCCTCCATTAAATAAATAAATTATTAAGCACAACAGATTTTGTCCCTCATCATTTGAGACAGAGTTGAACCTATCCGCTTTAACCAGCTATTAAAAACAAGTACACTATGGATGCAATTAGATTAGAAAAATAACTTTGGATTGACACGTCACACAAAAAGAAGAGCGAGCTGCATATGTGCTTAATATAACTTAATGTTAATAATGTGATCATTGCATTTACACATTCTACTTCAGAGAATAATCCCCAAAAATGGCTTAGCTTTAGAACTGTCTTCAAATGTGAGCTGATGAATGATTTTGTGTCTATTCCATCTGTTTCCAATTCAAAAAATATATATGTTTTCTATATTTTTGTGAGAACTCATCAGCTCATGGTTTTTAAACATGAAAACTGAGAAACACTCAGTACGAAGCACATTATGACTTAAAGCAAATTCCATGGCACTGCAATGTATTCCTATGTCTGTGTGTTTCAAACCTTGTTTTCTGTGAAGGAACAATGTACTTACAAAGTCATGCCATGGATGCAAACTGCTCAAGAAATCAACATTTAGTGTTTTCTGCATCCTGTTGAGGCAAAATTAGAAGCCATAAGTAAGGGCATTGTGGGCAGTGTTTGTTTTTCTATACAAATGTCAGATATATTTTAAAACATTTAACTAAGAATGTCAAATTAACAACAAAAAAAGAAAACAATTTCCTGCAATGTGTGTAGTTATATACATACTCACTAAATTGTAAAGAGCTCACATGCTGCTCTCTAGTGGACGGTTATTAAAGTGCAGCCATCTGTCGATGTGACTCATCCAACCAGACTACTTTAAAAAGTTTAGTCATTTTCTCAAAAATAATATTTTCTCTTCTGCCTTTGTGCAAACTGTTGAACACACAGACTGTTCTGTTTTGCATTGATGTCCTTTAAAGAAATAGTTCCCCACTTAACGTAAAAAAAAAAAGTGAGAGTGAAGAGTTTTAAGTGTCCTTCTGGCTCTCACTAGGACAGACGACATCTGTGCAAACCTGCGAGTTACCGCATCGCACGTATTTAACACACTTGACACCTCGTACCGTCAAAGCTACCGCGGACATGTGCTCCTCCATGTGAGTGTCTGTCCTGCCCCCTCTCATCCATTCATCCATGTCAGGCAATGTGCTTCACCCAACACTGAATCACCTGCATCAGCAGAACCTGGAGCCTCTCTAAAAAGCTGTCTCCTTGTCCTCACCTTGACTGCGTAACAGGCAGCCTTCTTTATATGTACGGTACGAGTTTATCCCGAGATGGAGATAACTGAGGATCGATAGGTTTTGTCAGTGGAGCTTCTGTCTATACCTGGACGTAGGTAGGGCTTCAATGGTGGAGGCATGATGAATAGGACTGTTATCTACACTGTCAAGTCAAGTCAATTTTCATTTGACGTATTCACCTTCAAAGGGCTTTACAGTTTATACAGAAGCAACACAGCATTCCCTTTCCTTAGACCCTTACATCGTACAAGGAAAAACTTTAATAGGGGGAAAAAAGAGGAAGAGACCTCAGGAATGTTAACAGAGGAGGGATCCCTCTTCCAGAACAGGTGCAATAGATGATATGTGCACGGGATGGAATAAAATGCATACAATACACAGGAAAATTTGACACTGGTGTCATGCTTGTGATCTGATTACACGCCAGCACATGTGATCGGAACATTACCTTTTTATGGATTGGAAGGGCGAGGGGTGAAAAGCACTACGGTAGCTGTAAAAAAGGTGATCGGGGTTGTTTTGACAGTTGATTTTCCTGCCATTAAAAGTGTGGAGTAACGGCAGGCAGCCGGTCACAGCTGCGACGGCAGCTGTGACGGGCCGCTATAGGTGCTGGCAGGCGGGCTGTGGGAATACTCTGCACACAATATGCACGTGCTGCAGAGAAAATCTGAGCCAAATACACATGTGCTCAAAAAAAAAAAAAAAAAAAAAAGTGTTTACGATTGCACGGCAACGATATTACATAAGCCATTTGTAATGTGAACTAAAAATGGAATCGGTCTGTTACTATTTCTGTATCTACTGTGATTGAGAAAAAACAAAAAGCTGTAAATATGGTTTTATTTATGTCCAGCAAATTTCTGCAGAAATAGCATTATAATAGTAATTGTTTCCTTTACTCATAGCCTCAAATCTTTTTCCCTTTCTTTTATTGCTGCCACTCCTTTTCCTGCTGATGTCTGCACCTGTGATGCACCGGCCGCTTTCCCTCTCAACATCAATTCAATTCAAAGGGAAACTCTTGCAAACATAAATTACATAATTGGATAAATAATACCGCTTTTTTACCGTTTATAAAAGACACCTGTTGGGAGCATTCTAGTGAGCCTTAGGCAACTTAAACACTAGAGAATTGTTACGCCATGATCTGATATCGTGGCGCCTTGCATGACTAGACAGCAGCAGGGAAATAACCACACAGGGATGTGTGCATGCAAATGAGCTGAGGGGGATTTCTTTATTTTCCTGTTCTCTAAATGAACTCTGTTTTCATGTGTCATCCTTTTGTCGTCTAATTTTTATTAAATTACACTATAATAGCCTGTTTGACACCCTTTTCAAAGAAAATCATGTAAGGGCCCAACAAATTTGAAAAGTCTTTTTGCACCAAGGTCCCATCCTAATTCCACAGTTGATTTCCACCCATACCATAAGACTCACGACACCATCAATTAGATTTCTAAATGGAAGATTTCTTGGCTTATCTTATAAAGAACGACAGTGTAGAACATTATGTGAAACGATATGAAACAATTTGCTGGATGCAAGGGATGTGCTACAATATACTATAGCGAGACACAGAATTTAATCCCCATTCAATACAAAATCTGCCTAAAGTTCAAACCCAAGTCCGTCAGAGTTGAAGCCCCATGTGGTTCACAGCGTCACGGTGCGCTGGTTTGTCAGTTTCTCTCCAACAGTTGAGATGCCTTCATGTTACACCCGACTCCGCTGCGATGTCTCAGCTGCCGAATGTGATGTCGGCAAGATTTCACATCCGTCTCTCTGTTGCATCCGATGCCGACCGCGCTGGGCTTCTCCTGGCAAGCGTCTTGACACTTTCGTCTTCATCCTCCTCCCTCAGTGCTTTCGCACCTCTCCCTTTTTCACAACAACTCCGTGTTCTGGCAACAACCACTTGAAATCTTCATTTGGAAGACTCTCAGAAAATAAAGTACTATTTAGGTACTACACAAAAACATCATGTACTGCTTTTCTTCCCATTTCCTTCAAGCTTCATCTAGCAGAAACACTTTGTGCACCATTTTAATTAACCTCCAGCGTTTTAATATGTTGAAAACGTGTACACAAGGTAATAAATCAAATATAGCTGAAGGCGAGCAACTAAAAAGGAAAATAGGATTGTTGAAAGAGCCGGTGTTTTATTAGCAATTTCCCAGCAGTGCAGATAAGGGGTGACTGATTATGGATCAGCTCCACCTGTTCCCATTTGGACTGATGACAGCAGAAGCCCTGACTGGGCTGGATTATATGTTACAAAAAATGTGATTGATAGGAAACCATGTTCTGTCTTCTTCTTAAAAACATACACGTACATGTGGTGCTTCCACAGGAGAGAAGCCTAGTAGTTGAAGGCTCTGCCTGCCATTTTAGGCGTCTTATGTTGAAGCCCATATTATTTCTAAGTCAAATAAATTTCTAGGTATATATCTGACCTCATAAATAGGGAGCTGAATGATCTTATTGGGGTCAGGGATTGGATTTTTTTATTACGTCTCAGTCAGACTGGATCTAAAAATAATGGTGGGAATGAGGGAGGTGGGTTTTGCCTGAATAACTTCTTACTAGCTTACTTGGTTTACCTGCTTATATTTAGTATCCAGTAAACAGCAGCTGTTCTTATCTGCTTGTTTTTCTTTTTTTAGTAAGACCCAAAGCAGCGGTAGTCCCTACTCCATTTTTAAACGTTATAAACAAGAAATCAATCCCACCCACATCACTGATGAGTCACACTGCTTAGCAGGTCAGAGTTTGACGAATTTAAATTGTGTATGACAGGATAGATTGGGGATTCAAGTTCTACTATCAAGAGTAAAAAATGGGATGCAGAGCTGCATATCAGATGTAAGCGTTATGCAGAATATAGAGAAGTAGAGAAGAACAGGCAGGGAATGAGTGAGCCCTTCTGTCTGATGATTCATAGCCATTTTTAACATGTCCCTCCTTCAGTTTACCTCCAGTCTGTTTGCAACATGGAGCGAAATCATTTCGTGCACTCCATCACTTGTTTAAAAGAACGGTCTGTGACCGCTGTTATTAAAGAGAATGTGTGCACTCGGTAAGATCAGGGTGTGTTCACGTGCATGCAGGGCCACACAATTCAACACAACACACAACAACCCTCTGGGTAAACTTGCTAAGAGATGCTTTTTTTTGCCATCAGCGAAGACAATAACTTCCAATTCCAGTCTCATTAAAATATTGAATTGGATTTTTTTTTTAAATATGCTGCATGTCTGTTGTACACACACACACACACACACATACACACACAGTGTAAAGACCCAGCAACTAACATCAGGCACTGTGATCGTGAGTACAGAAAATTGCAAGTGTCGTATAGTAAATCTCTTCCACAGGCTGCCTTTCACCCTTTGCTGTGTGGCCTGTCATGTGAGTCACCATCCATCACGTTCAGCACCACACCGACCCTGCTCTGTTAGCGGGTAACACACCCATAGTTAGGAAAATGGTTTATTCATCATGTGAGGGAAGAATGAAAATATCGATGCACGGACAGAGAGTGACAGACAGACAAAGGAGGGACGGGTGCGGAGAAGGTTGAGGTCACTTCCACCTTGAAGGAAAGGCTCCTCACACACACACATACTATTACACACGCTCTAACGCTGTCCTTTTACTAGTCTGCCTCGCTTATTAATTTCTTGTGCGGGGCTGTCAGCCAGGTCTTTTTACTGGCTGCCACACACACACACTTTGATACACGTGACTGTGGCTCCGTGCTAGACATGCACGGATGGAGAGGGTAATCTCCAGAGTCCTGCAACACGGAGTCAGTTACATAGTAATGAACTCTGTCACTTAATTACTCAAAAGCTACATTAAGAGAAATGCATGGTGATTACATTTTGCATAATTGAAAAAACATTAAAAAATGTGTTTAGTTCTGCAGAGAAGACATCGTACAGCTTTTTTTTTAAATCCTCATTCCCTTGATACTTCTACTATTTCTAACTGATACATGCAATCATTAAATAGTGGAATACATTATAGGAGTACATGGTAGCATTTCCTGTTTGCTTAATAATTGTGGCGATGTTTTGTTTAAATAATGAATCAAACTATATATAATTCTCAAGAATCTATCAACTATTGTGGAAATATAGAAGATAGATAGATAGATGTGTTGAAGCCAAATTCCAACATTTGCTATAAAGTTATTCTAGATGGGCCATATCTCAGCTACTTAATATAAATAACCCTGTATAAGAATATGCTAGTTAAAGGATGTATAGGTTTAATAATGGAAGACTAATAAAAAATTATAATATAGGTTTGACGTAAAGCTGCTATAATGAATATTTGTATATAAACCACTTTGTACTAATAATGCTAAGGGTTTCTGTTTCAGGGCTGAAAAGACAGTGACAGAGTGGCAGTGCTTAGACCAGCAAGAGAAAAATAATGTCATGGGGAACAAGTAATCTCACATAGCTACGTTGATAATTTAGTTTGATAAGTTTAATGTCGGCAGAAGTATCTGGACCTGTGTGTAAAGTACAAACAGCAATGTGTGCAATGTTTTATCCAGTGAAATCCAAAGCACTACAGCAATACAGAGCGAAGTTGGTTGTAGCCACTGTGTTGGACTGCTTTCACGGAAAGAAGAAATACAAAAGCATGATATACTTGGTTCATTTTTTTTTTTTTTTACAGTAGAATGGAAAATATGGCTGATACAAAAAGGCGTAAACACAGATGCAAACATGCCTGGTGTGTATAAAATCAATAGAGAACACATTCATTGATTAAAAATTCATTGGAGAAGTCTCAGTGATATCTGTGATCGAATGAACATGTGGACACATACAAAATAAAACGTGTAGAACTAAATTAGATTTTAATAATGCTGACGATCTTGTGGTCATTAGTTGAGTCATGGTTTGGAAACAGGTGGCAATCATTACTGTTTTTTTCCTCAAATATGACTGAATGCACGTTTCGATAAAAACATTAATCCGAACGTTCAAGTTAATTTACGTATAAGTAATTGCTATGGTTTTGTTTTATAACCATGCATGATCAATGAGAATAATTGTTTTATACGTTTTGAATATACAGTAGATATACCCTAGTGCTTTCAATGTCCCATACCATGTAGAAAAAATTGCACAGGTCAAGTAGGTAAATGCTCGTACTGTCTATCGATCCCATCCTCCATTCATTAATCATTAGACATGACGCTTTCCTTTTCATGGTCCTTTTGTGGCAGGCCGCCCTTTGCTAAAAATAGCTCCCACAGTATGAGATGACAATGCGGAGATCGATAACACTCCTGGAGACGGATGACATCAATCTGGTTCCGTGGAAGTCCTGCTCTAATTGTTGAAAACAAGATTGGACACTAACAGACAGCCATTGCTCAAGTGTCTCATACAGTAAGTGCCCAGAGCGCTTGGCGACGGCGCGTTTGAAAGTTCGCGAGTAACCCATCCAAAGCGAGGTATTTCTAACTACAGCCTCTTATGACTCTTTAGTTTATTATTTTTATCATTATTATTATTATTTTTGGCAACGCGTTTTCTTCCCATGGCTATGGCACGATGAATGAGTTTCCTGGGGGCAGTTCCGATCGAAGCATAGGAAACAGAAAGGCACATTTCTTGACATCTCAAAGGGCCATGCACTCTCATTCTGGCTCTGTCCGTGGCTGAAGCCTTCATCCATTCACCTCCTACTCATCCTCTCTCTCTTTGGCCTGTGTTGGCGCGAACCCGTTTAGCTTGGCCCGTTCCGTCGTGTACTGCGACAGGTTCGTCAGACTGATGTTGCCCTCTTTGCTTTCCCTGCCCTCCTCGTCCGGCTCGCCGTCTTCGTCGCCTTCCTCCGCCCGCTCCCTGTCCTCGTCCAGCATGGCGCCGCCGTTGTTCATGCCTACGCTCGACCGCCGGGCGTCTTCGGGGATGTTCCTCCGCAGCTCGCGGTTCCTGTGGCGTCTGGCCAGCTTGTTCAGGGAGCCGAAGCGCAGGTTGAAGAGGTTCTCCTCCGAGGACGAGGCCGTCTGCTGCGCGGGGTCGCCGCCCTGGTGGTCGTACGGCTCGCAGGCCCCCTTCAGCCTCAGGTTGTTCAGCTTGGTGTCGATGCTCTCCTGGGAGGAGGTCTTGAAGCGGCCGGCGTCCAGGCTGGCGAACATGGCCCGCTTCTCCGGCGACAGCATGTCCAGGGAGTGCGCCCGCTGCTCCAGGCCCAGCTGACGGCGCTCCATGCTGCGGATGGTGGCGGCCCGCTGGAGCTTGTCGTGGATCTCCACGCTCAGGCGCCGCCGCGTCTCTCGGAACTCTGCTCGCACGTTGGCCTTCCACTCGGCTGCGTGAGCTTTAAACTCCCCAACCTGTGAAAGTACGGAAAGGATCAGGAAAGGCTATGGGATACGATCTGAGGTAGAAACACATCATCATTGTGTGAAACTGGTGTTTCCTGAAGGCCCTATATAGGGGCCTGAATGATCACACACTCAGTTTTTTGGTTAAAAAACAGACACATACAAGTGTTTTCCTCACTGGTTTGATTCAAATACCACACCCATTCGGCTCTTTATAATCTATAATAATCTTTTTTTTTTTACTCTAAACTTTAACTCTTGACTGTTTCTTCTTCAGCTACAAATAATTCATGTTATGATTCATTGAATTTGAAAATCTATGTTTTGAGCTGAAGCGTAGCACCAAATTCTGGGCCCTGTGGGCCCCTATCTGTGCCAGTGCACAATGTACAAGTTAAAAAAAATATTTTTAAATGAACAGGAATAATTAGGATTTTAAGATACAATCAGATCAGTTTATATTCATGGCTCGTTGGATTGGCTGCTGTCTGTGGGTGGACTAAACCATTTTGTTCCTCCAAGAGGGGGACCCCAAGAATATCCAATATTGTACGGTGGCATGGTTCAGAGTTAATTTTAATATTAATTCTGTATGATTCTATATTTCACACCATATTAAATTATGACACCACTTTAAATTGAGGGCCCAATTTATTCATTCATCAAAAAAAAAAAATTTTCCCTACATTGCCGCGCCCATGTTTATGAATGCTAAGTGTAAGATATTTTAGAATTTTTATAGACAAAGTAGACAATTTGTCTACTTTGTGGTATTATTAATGTTACAGTGAGGGCTACACATGGTTATTCACCACAGAGAATCAATAACATTAGCTACACCTTCTAAGATCCAGGCAGCCAATTAACATGCAGAAATCCGAGAGCAGGCAGAAGGAGCAGGACAGGCAGCGGCTGAATGACATTTTATTTTCTTGCCACTCTAATGCAATAGTGAGCCGTGTAATCAAATCAAACTCCACCTCCTCTTTGGTCTTCTTAGACAGCACTCGAAGCCAGTCTCCGATCATGCTGAGGACGGCGGCGAAGTACGCCAGGCCCACCAAGATCCAGAACCACACCAGCGGCTTGTACCAGTCCCTGTATTCGATTCTGCGGTTTCCACCTGGAGGGGCAAGGAGGAGGCGTAAGCAAGAAAAACAAAAAGACTAAAAAGAAAACAGACCTAAATGAAAAACACGCATTTATCTACCTGCCACATAGTCTCCTATTCCCACAGTGGTTAGAGTGATCACAACAAAGTAGATGGCCTCCAGCGTGGTCCAGCCCTCGATGTGTTTGAAGATGACAGCCGGGATGGTGACGAAGACGATGCAGCCGGCCAGGATGAACAGGATGGTGGACGTCACCCTGATCTTAGTTTGACTAATCTGCCGGTGTTTTTGCTGAGAGGACAACACACAGGAGGCTGTGAGCGCTAATTCCGGCACATTTGTAGTTAAATAACCCGAAAATCGACCAGTAAAATATATATTAATATATAACTTACTCTGAATATCCGCTCAACTCTCAAGATGCTTTTCACAAAGATGGTCCCCAGCTGGTCTCCGATCCCCGCCAACAAGAACCCGAACAGAGGGATGCCAAAGATGGCATAAAGGATGCAAAAGATTTTCCCGCCCACCGTGCTCGGAGCTATGTTTCCATAACCTGTCGATGCAGGGAAAGCACAAGAAGAGAGAGGGAAAAAAAAACAAGGAGATAGGGTGAGGGGGATTTTAGGGAAGCGAGGGGGGAGACATTAAAGACTTTCTTATGCAACATAATCAATTGAAGCCCTTATGTAACCGCACACAGACAGTCACTGGGTCTTATAGACAAATAAAGCTCCTACAGAGACAATAATTAGGTTCCCTCTGTGGAATATTACATTAATTATGGTCTTACAGTAACAGCGATATAATAAAGAATCCAGGGAAACTGAGGACAAAGCAAACTTCAGCCTGTTGTGACCAGTCGAGTAAAATCATTTCTTTATGCATAAACTATATGGATAAAATATATGGTCAGTGATTTAGGCCACTGAAAGGACCTTCAGCAATATATTAGTAAATGCAAAAGTATAACGCTTTAACTGATTGATATCAAAAGCTTCCAGGAAACAGACATGTTGATCAGTCATCAAGAGCCAAAACCATGTTTGTCTCATGAAAGCGGTTAAGAAGTTAGAAAAAGGGAAGAGGAAAAACGCAAGAGACAGCGTGAAACCACATCATGTATGTCGGCGGCATCCGCTTTGCAAGCGTCCGCAACATGATGAATGTATGCACAGTTTGTGAAATCCCACAGTGCTCGGGGCTTTGCATCATTTAGTGGCGGGGGTGTTGGACTCTGGAGGCACCTTGGAAAAGGACAAGTCTCTTTTTTAAGATGCTTCTCAGATCATTAATTACGGCCTATTTGTCTCGTGTTTTATGTGCTGGTGATGTTGTTTAATGGATTCTGCTCATCTCGAATTTACACAATTTTTCAATAGTGAAAATGTGATATTAATGAAAGAGCACTTTCACATTTGGTCTACACCAGGCAATAAAGTTTTTACTAGGTAGCAAATAGACTTTCGCACACATCAAAATTGATTGTTGTGAAAGCAGCCTAAATCTAAATCAGAGATTTCATCCCTGGATGCCGTCAACTTTGATTTTGCAAGAAAAACAACCTGAGGTGCATAAAAGATGAATAATTACGCACCTATAGTTGTGATGACTGTTCCGGCAAAGAAAAAGGCACTGCCCAGGTCCCAGTAACTGGAGTTGTAGGACGTATCTCCGATGGGACTCACCCCTGCACTCACAGCATCTATTGCATGCTGGAAAGAGCAACACAAATCAATTATTAAGATGGCAATCTAGGCAACAAGTGCTTGAATCTGAGCTACGTGATTGGATGTAACATAAAAGTCAAAACGTGCGTAAATGTGAAATAATGGAAAGAAAAAACAAAACAAGATACAGGCATAGGAAAACACATAGAAGCACCTGACTCAGTGATGTACTGAGTGTTACATTTCTCATAAACACTCTGGGTTCTGACTGCGTTCCAGCCCAGCTGATGGCAACACGCCAAACACGCATATCTGCTTTGATAAAGTCAGGATGGCACGATGAAATTGAGCGTTAACCCACCTCCTGTAGGGTTTGGGTGTTTCATGTTTCCATACAGGTGTCAATTTTGTGCGTGCATGGGTCACCCATGATACCGATTGTGTAACATTCATGAACAACATGTTATGTAACATTTTATTTGTTTAAAATATTCTGTTATCTTTGAATTTAATTAATGACCCTATGCATTCCGTGTAGAAATATCTATATATAGTCCTATAGATGTGTCTAGTAAATGACATTTAAATATTTCAGCCATCTTCACTCTAAGATTCATATTTAATTTGCATATTTTTACAGTTCACGGTTATTGCTGACTAAGCCTTCATAGACTTGCACATGCATCTCTCTTTTCGTCACAGTCAGCCTTTTTCTTATCTCCATCTGCTTCTCTTTACCCCCAGGTTGTCTATTATGTCTGGAAAATCATCATTGATTTCCTCTCTGCTCCATTAGGCTGGGTAACTGTGAAAAGTTCATCTATTATCTGTTTATGGGCATTTTATGAGAACCATGTATTTTCTCATCACCCTGGATATTTATACTTAGAATTTCGCCTCTGGGCTCAAACACAAATCTTTTTTTTTCTATTGACCTGTGCTTCTTGTAAGATGTCTCGCACCAATATTCCTGGCAGGAATGTAATGTGCACGGAATCTTTCTCCGAAGCAACCCCCAATCCATCTTTGCAAGCTGTTGGTGGAGAAGCTCCTCCATATTATGAAATATGCATCAGTGCTGGAGTGGAGGATCTATGCATGGTCACACATGAATGCAAATGCCTACTCATAATCTTGCATAGGATCACCCCAGATCCGTCAGGGCAGGCCCTCTAATGAGATTTATTTTTATCTTAAATTAGCCAATTACACTGATGCCATTAGACAGGCTTTGGCTGACATGCCTGATTTAAAGGAGCAATATTAAAAGCAGCAATTTATAGGCCCAATAAACTCCAAATAACCTAAATCTGGAGTGAAGGGAGAGCCTATATATAGCCCCACAATGTGTTTGAATACTTTATGAGGAGGTCTATTTTTGTCTCTCGCCTTTTTTCGCAGCCAAGTTCACGCTGCATTAGAGATGTGGAAAATCCTCCTTCTCCACATGCACTCGGCGAGGCGTGCGCGCAGGAAGGCCTCTGATATTCGGCGCGGCAAATAGGGGAGTAGTAGACGCAGCGTTTTTTTGTTTTTCCACAACGCGCTCTGATCCATCTCGCATCAGAGAGCAGGTGCACCGGCTGCAGAGCTTTATCCTCTCATCTCATCCCCTCGTCTTTTTCTACCATCGCAGCAGGTTGACGGCAGTGATCCGGCCGGCGTGTTTCGCCGCCTCCTCTCCTTCACGCTCCCCCGCCGCGAGCCGTGGGATGGTGCCAAGCACTTTGCTGTGCATCACTTTCACCATCGCCAATATCCTACAGTACAGCTTCACCCTGACCACCTTGAGGGTTTTCGTTTTAAGCTGCACAAACACACAGGTCCCTCACAGACTGTGATACTGAAGTCACATAACAAGTTGATAGTATACACTATACTTGATGGTGATGGCTACTTGAGGCTAAAGGACAACTTTACATGCATTTTCGTCTCTTGTCTAGCACTTGTTTTTGCAGCATTTTGACAAAATGAGATGCTCTCACAACTGTAAATCCACCTGTTCGAAAACTGCAGTGCAGTGAGTCACCCCTCTTCTTGGAAAGGCAATTAGGTCTGCAGCCTTTGCGGGCACACAGTTGGTAGGTGGACGCCACGGATACTGCAGCAAACATGACGTGGTCACACACACGGGCGGGCGCGCACACACACTCGCATACATTAGGTCAAAGCAAATCTTTTTAAGTGCACTGTCTAACAGACAAGCGCTCCCACGTAGTCTCCTACCGCCCGGGCACGCGCACATGCTGTGAATACACACAGAGACGTGCTAAACGTTGCCATTTTCCTGTCAACTCCTCCGACGGGCCGTTTGACAGCACTGAGTAATCGCTGTCAGACAGAGGATTTTAGGCTGATTAACCGCCTCGACGCAGCACGGAGCGGCCGATAACATAACCTGTAAGGAGCAGCAGACGGACATGATGAACTACTTGAAGGGGCAGTGTGCTTCGAAGGCCGTTCCTTGACACAGCGCGACAAATGGTGTTATTTGTGCTTTCTGCAATGCTTAAGCTCGAAGTGCCGCCATATCTCAGTCCAACAACTGGTAAATGGATATTGCTTCTTCTGTTTTTTTAAACAGAAACAGCTCAACTATCAGACTTGACTGAACCGCTACAGCTTTACTTTAATTAGTAGAAGTATTTATTGTTTTTACCTGTTAATTACCGTACTATTAGAGGTCAAGGTCTTTTGACCTTTGACCGGTTGTTTCACTCAGTTTACAGTCATTATTCTAAGCTAAGGACTTTCACACTAGTAGTTAAATTATTTGGTCTGCACCATGCATCATTTTTTAATAATTAGCACACAGACTGCAGCGTGATCCACTTTCACACCTTCAAACGAACCAAAATTGTTCCTATTGATCTTCATGTGTTATGCTTCATGTATTGGCCCTTTTTAGCGAAATATCCAGTTCCATAATGAATGTGTCTGGACAAGGCAGGGGAGACAAACTGTTTCCATAAATGAATGAGGCCATATGGGAGTTCTCACCAGAGGGGACCCGCTAAATTGGCGCGTCTCGGTCCTTCTGATTTCGTGCATCAGGGCGTGACCGATGCTTTTACACCGAACCAAACTAGGCACCTTTGGTTGGTCAACTGCTATTGGTGTAAAAAGCGCCATAAGTCAACCTGCTGTCGGCCGCAGCTTCATATTTATAATCATTATTCACAATTTCTTCATATTGTACGATAATCAGAGTGGTGTTGGTATGTAGAAAACATTTGTTAGTTTTATTTTGAAATGAGGTAAAGTTGATCTCATATGAGCAAATCAGCTCCTGGTGTCCCAGTCCGACCATCCATCCAGGCAGTGTCTGTGATTCAGCTGCTGCTGCCTGGAGCCACAGGAGCTCTGTCGCTGCCGGCCTGGACGATGAATAATTGATTCCGTCCAGACCCCTGGCACACCATGCTAAAGGTTTTTATTTCCACGCTTCTGCTTAGGAAATACTATCATTGATTTTTGTTCAAACTCGGGATGGCTCTGTTGTGTCTCATAGGTTTAGCACAAAGGAAGGAAGGAAGGAGAATGGGGGGGGGGGGATGATTTGTATTTGGGTGAACAGAGTGGGCATCGGAGTGGAGGAGGAAGAGTCAAAACCAGGCTGTCCAGTATTCACTGGAGCAGCGTTGAAGACGCTAACACATAATGGAGCCATTCGAGTGGAAAGTGGAACACGCCCAACTCACCGCGGTTGGCCCTCTCTTTGGATTTATTTATCATTTATCAGAAACAGAGGTGGCCCACAGCAGTGTTCCATCACAGCTGTACTACTCTCTGACTGAGTCAGAAAAACACTTGTATTAGATATAAACTATTCTTTGACATCAGTTACTGCATTTTTATAACATTTCTGAGGGAAATGCCCTCTGGTATTACGCTATTTCTCAGTGAAAATCTTCTGTGAAATCAGTCTAAAAGAGTGTTTGATGGACTGTGGTCCCACTATTTTTCTATCATCACGCCCACTCACAAATCAAACTTCACACCCACCCAACTGCACACTGACACATCTCAAATTATTTTCCAATCTTGCTTCCAGTTGTTCATGTCAGCGTGATTTAGTGACCTTCAGTCGTGACCCATAACTCTGCCTTAACATCACACAGCAGCATTGCCGTACTCTGTGTGATAAAGTGGCTGACACTGTAGAAAGACGTTGTAAAACGCATTGTTAAATCATGCTGGGGATGACTTTTTTTTTTTCCTTTTTTCTTTTTATTCTGATTGTTATCTGCCTGATGTACAGCAGTTCCTGGGTAAAACAAGCCATGGTGGTATAATGTAGAACATTGGAGAGATTGCACGCTTTATGGCTGCCCCACGCTGTAACGATTGTCGGTCATATTACAACCGGCCCTCATGCGGAGGATCATGTTTAGTATTAATTTTGTGATTTATTTTCACATTTCCTATTTCCTAAAAGGGCCAGAAAGATTTTGATGAGTCTCACATACACCGTCAATAGGTCCATATTGACTAAAATGTTTCTGAATCATTAAAAATGTACTGAATTTAGGTGAAATACATCAAACTTTTACGGTAAACTGGTATTCAGCTATGAGAAGATGCGACTTCAAACCTTTTTTTGCAGCTAAAACAGCAGTGTGATGCTGTGAAACTAAGAATAGAGTGTGAGGATGTGTCTTGTGATTGTGTTATAGCCAACTTTTGCTATTAAAATAAGATAAGATAAGATAAGATAAAACTTTATTGATCCCACAACGGGGAAATTTGTGTGTTACTGCAGCGTTACAGATAAAGAGAAGAACATAAAGCTGAAGAAGATAAAAAAAAACTATAAAAAAAAATAAAAATAAAAAACACACAACACAATGTACAAATTCGCAGAATTTGTTGATCCGCATACACAGTATGCATTATCGACATAGAATGGAGAGAAAATGCTAATAAATAGTAAGAAAAGAGTATGCATAAGCAAGGCATATATACATACATACATGCACGTACATACCTACATACATACACACATATTTGCATATATATATATGGACATACATATCTACGCACATACCCACATGTACACATACATAGCCAATGCACACTTAAGGTGCAGGGTGTGTGTGAAGAGAAAAAAGTGACAAGTGAAAAAGTGACAGAGTGATTACAGTGAGGTTTATGTTTATGTTAATGTTTATGTTAAAACATGCCAATAAATTTAAATTATTAGCGCTGTGACAACACTTTTATAGAAGAAAAGTGTGTTCAATTTGGTGTGAGGACAGAGTGTGTTCGGGTGACCAATCCAAACCCGCCAATCATGTTAAAAAGACTAGCACAATAATAACAATCCACGGAACTGGAGGCTAACACCCAGCTTTAAAATATGCAACAGAGACAAGTTGCCTGAGTGTTTGACCCTGCAGCAATAATAAAAAAAAGAAAAAAAAAACCTTCTTCAACTTCAGCATTAAATACAATTACTCTGTAATTATGATGCCTGGAGCCATTAATGCAAATGTGTGAGTAGAAAACAAAATTATGTATGCGGGCATGAAATTTCATCCTTTACCATGGAAGCAGTACAGGTGAAGGAAAAGTCCACTCAGATTTCCTGAGCTTTCATCTACATCCCATTATCATAATGGGCTATTATACAACCATAACTCGCTGCTGTGGTCTTTTCCAGAAGGCTTCCTCCAAGGCACGCACCAGCAAACTCAACAAGGGTGTTAGACGTCTTCATATATTCACAAATATGAAGGGAAGTATAATTTCTTTGAAACCTTGTCGCTTACGTTAGCGAAAGGGTTGCTAATACGTTTTCAGACAATACAAGCGTGTGGTGATGTATTAGCGTTCCCAGTCATTAAAAGGGATTCTCCGCTCCTACATGAACTTTCGTCATGCAAGGGAACTTTTACGCTTAAAAAAAAGGTCAAACTGCATTAACATTTTTAAAGCTTTTTGTTTAGCCATTGAAATCAAAGTCACATTTGATGTTACGTAACATCATATGAGCTCAAGCGAGCAATTATTTTCTAAAATACCGCAGCAGTTTTTTTTGTTTTTTTTTGAGGGACTTAATTTGCTGAAGGACGTCCTGGACATGAAACGATGCGGCATGCACGTGTCTCCAAACCATGTGACTGGCTAATGAAACCCGGAATTAATTACCCTGAGAACCCTAATTACCCCTGATAGGGATCACCGTCCATAAAACCGCCATAAACGTCGCTGACTGTCGCCTTATCTACCAATCAAACTGAATGACAGGCATTTCATTTCATTTTTCTTATCTCCTTACCCTTCACGCCAACTGATATAGTAGATTTAACTCATGCAAACAAATACAGAACAATTCAATTCTCTGCCTGGATTGATCTAAGGATGAATACAGAAGAAGTACTGCTTTTAACACCATGTCTTGTCCCATATTGTATAAAACTAAAGTTCCAGGGGCTCACCTTGATGAGGGCCTCCAGCTCATCCGGAGTGACACACGCGTGTCTCTCCAGGAAGGACGCCTTCTCCAGGGTGATGCTAGTCTTCTGGTGGCTCTCGAACGGCTGCTCCATTGCCTGGAACGCCAGGCCCCCGCAGACCAGGTAGAGCACGACCACCACGAACACGGCCAGCACCGTCTTCCACTTCATCACGGAGTGGAGCGCCGCCGCCGAGCTGTCGCAGCTGGCGTCCATGCTGGCCACCACGCTGGCGGAGCGGGAGGAGATGGACAGGCGCGGCAGCGGGCAGTGGCCGTTGGCCTTGGGGTCCACGCCCATGGGGTTCTGCATGGTCGCCACGCTGGCCTGGACCAAGGTCGACTTGGCCATGCCAGGCTGGACCTTTTTGGGAGGGACCAGGTTGGTCTGGACCGCCACTGTGAAAGAAAATTAAAGTAAGCCCCAAGACCGCTTACAGTTATGCTGCAGAACACTGTATCTTCTACAAAATGATTCTGATGATTTTTTGGACAGTCGCTTCTAGCGTGTGGCTGGAGTCCTGGAGTTTGTGATGATTACACAGTGGGTTTGCATTTTAATTCATGCATTGAATTAGTACAAAATTGTGTCCCTCCACACAAAAATGTGTTCTTCTCAGTTCACTTGGATGAATGACATTCACTGCACAGACTGTTGTATGTGCAAAGTTTGACACTAGAAGGCCTTTTTGACATCCGCTTGCTGAGAGTGGAAAGATACGAGCAGGGTTTGTGTAAACTTGTTTGGACTCAAACCAGTGTGATGTAGAATGCACAAACACTGACAATGGATCTTTTCTCTTGTCGTCTTGTGGCACGTCTTTGGGATATACACATAAAAGCTATTAATCCTCTTAAATGATGGAGCCTTAAAAAATCCACAGCAACTGCTTTGATTGAATAAACCCTATAGCCAGCGGAAGGCTGTTTCCTTCCCTGTTGACACGTGTTTCAAACATGCATATATATGAAGCTATATAAAATAATAATAATAGATGCCAGATCAGTAGTTAAAATGAATGGGATGTTTACTACAGAGTTCAGAAAATCAATCATAGAATCATTTTAAAGTGCCTCAAAATGCATTGAGAAGTGCAGCAGAGAGCTTAGTGCAAGCTAAAATTTAAGCCATAAAACCAATTTTTGTGGTTTTATGAGGATTTTTTTTCAGCCACCGGCTAATCTCGAAGAGATTCCTTTAAAAAGTCCTTTTAATAACCTCAAAGTATAATAAGAGGTGCAGCCAAAGGTCAGTGTGGTAAAACGATTTTTTTTTTCATGTTTTAAAAGGGAAAACATCACAAATTATGTGAGTTTTTTAAATTACATTTGCTAATCAAAACAAGAAACTCATTCGAATATTTAACCACTCACATTCATACCAATATGCTGTCACGGTATTGCTAGGTGGAGGTACAAATCGTGTTAGAGTCTTTGCAGGAAAGCAGAATGTGATCTTTCTAATAGCCTATAATAGTAGATAAGTGCCACTTTCAGTCATTGGATTCTGGATAAGCTTCATGATAAATTCATTGTGTGCTGAGGCAGGTCATCCAAGTGGCAAAGCAGCGCCTTGGAGAAAGCCACATTTAGATTACTTTAATGTATATAAAGCATCCAGATGCTCAGGGCCTCTAGCCTTCACCCCTGATGCCCGTATCTCTCCCAGAGAAGCGAGCGTGGAGTAGGCGTCATGGGTGGAGTCTGGCACCAGCCATGATGCAACTCTCAGAGGTGTAAAAACAGGGATTTATATGAGGAAGGCGCTGTTTTTTTAATTTATTTAATAGGATAGGAACGTTTATGCGATATTCTAAACAGAACGAAATTACACACACACACACACGCACACACACCCCACCACGATGACTCAAGGACATCCGAGAAGTGGCTTATTTACTGTTCCGGCAGCCATGAATCTCGTTAGGTAATCCCCTGTATCGTAAGTGAATCAATAACACCAAAGTGATGTCAGAAGCTCCACGGAGGTGCAAAACTGCCACTTTCAATTTGCAAAATATGCCTCTAAGGGCAGTGGCTGGCTATTTTTAGAACATGAGATGAATTAAAAGATTGAAAGGTGGAGCAGCAGAAGGACTACGACCCTTATCGCAATATCCTGTGTATGTATTTGGTGCAATTATAATAATGGATGTCGTCTGATTAACAGCAAATTGGGCAGAGTGCCTAACTAGTCTTATATTAATTATGTTTCATTTTGTGAGTGAGTCAAATTCAAGATTGTGTGTGCAGTGAGGCTGAGGCAGCTACATCATAGCAGATTATAAAGCGCTTTCTCACTTATATCAATTAAATTGATTATAGCAATTTAATTAATAAAAAACTAATAGTAAGTAAAAGAATATGGATTACGTATTGATATTCTAAACCATAGAGGAAAAAGCCAAACTCTGATAAATATGTTCGTGTTTCAAATTAATGGAACCGTGCTGCATCAAAACCACTGACGCTGCTTCCTATTGATTTTTACAAATTAAATAAGGTCTAAGCGGAGCAGTGTCTTTTTCAAACCCGACATTATCTGACGCTGTCTATCAGGCCTCGCTCTCCGCTTCCAGCATGGGCAGCCAGAAGCAGAGGAAAGGCTCAGCGGAGAAAAAGGAGTGTTCTCCTCAATGCAGCCCATGCAGGTGTGGCGATGAGTGTCTTGGCCCATGTGAAATGTTGCATCTACAACACGTTGCCTTTTTTTAATTCATTTTGTTATGTGCTTATTATTTGACTGATGAACACAATACAAATCCTAGTGCAATAATTATTGCAGTATATTGAAGTTTGGCTCAGGGTGGCACTTATTATTCCCCATGGCAGTAGTAGACAGGTTGCAGGCGTTTACTGTAACCTAGCAGCTGAGCTTCACATTTTTACACATGCAGGCGTACGACTTCCGGTAAAAAAAATTCAAAATAAAACTAGTAAAAAAAAAGATGTATTCACAAATATGAGGCTCATTCTATTTACATTAAAGCAAAAGTAAAACAGTTTATTTTCATTAAAAAAAAAAAAAAAAAAGTTTTTTTGTTTTTGCAGGCCGCTGGATTTACTTTAGATTCAGCAAATCAGAATTGACTGGCAGTGAAATTCCACTTGATTCCATTCTTTGTGTTTCTGTGTGATCGTAACACCACAATGATGGGATTCACTTTGTCAAGTTGCCTGTACCTTTCAAATAAGGATTCCTTAATCTGTAGCCTACGCACTGATAATGAAGCCTGGATGGGTGGGCCCAGGAAAAAAAAATAATGGACGGACAATGAAATCAAGTGGATGACGAAGGCTATATTTTTGAGTGTGATTTCACTCCAAATAAAAAGCTCATATAGTCATAGCCTCATGCAGAGATTTTCATGCCTTTAGTTCACACAACACCTCGTTTTTTTGTTTTTTTTTAAATGACATGCTTTTATTTTGAAATTTCTCATGCTGCTTATTTCTGCGAGCTTGACGCGGCGGCTCCGCTCCCAGAAGCGCAGCCCTGCACAGCTGAGCACACACAGAGGATGGGGATGTAGAATAAAGAAATACCCTCCAACCGCTTTGTCTTGTGCTAAGGATCCTTCTTTTTTTTTTTGCAGAAACACACAAATAACAAGGAAGTGGGAGTGAAACAGACACAATCACGACATAATGTTTAAGCCAATTATTGTCTCAGATGCATCTCCAGTACAGGTTGTTGAGATGAAGAGTACTAATAAAATGACATGTATTTCAAGTTACCACACAATAACATGTAGACTATTTACCGACCTTGTTCCGGGTCCCAGTTAACTTGTTTCCTCGGGTTTTCTATTGGAAATTTCATCTCTATTTTTGGTTTCTTAATCAAAGCGCGGAGAAACTGGCTCGGTGCGATAATAAAAAAAAGGAAGAAAAGAAAAGAAACAGCTCGTTCACGAGGAATTATTTCCCCCACATCTTCTGCACATCACATTTTCGTGGACGTGGGGGGGTAAAAAGATAAGAAAATAAGCGCTTTGCAAAGCCGCATTGTCTGTCTTGCCGTGTCCCCTCCTTTTTTTTCTCCTCCATCTCTATCGGACGTGTGCTGTCGTCTGACAGACAGAGACACTTGTGAAGACCTTTCACTGTGACCAAACCACATCCCATCTCACACTCAGATATATGTACACACACACACACATATACACGCATACTCCCACACACACACGCCAGCGGTCCGGTCCAGAAACACAGCCGGAGTGTGTGTGTGTGTGTGTGTGTGTGTGTGTGTGTGTGTGCATAGCAGCAACTTTACGCACGCCTTACGCCGGCAGCTACAACAACAGGGATGGATGCTCTCCTCCCTTTCATTCCCAAAGAGCGCCTACTCCACCTGCCTTTTCACCGCAAATGACGGAAAGCAATTTGCGTCGAGCTTTGCATCACCTACAATTGTGACAAATATATATTCTAAGTGTTATTTGTTATTTTTGCAATACTCACTCTTTGTTTGTCTTCGCCTTTATCCTCCAAATTCGAATTTATTCCCTCATCGTTGGGCAACCGGCGGCTGAGCACATGGCGCAGGGCGGCAAGTCAGTGATGAACGCCGAATCAGCAGCAGGGTTAAACCATTACATCATGCACATGTATAGTCAACAATGCATTATTCATGCGTTTCTATAACTAAAGACAAAGTCACTCCTTGCATCCCGTCAGGCCCTTTAAATTGAAATAAGGTGAAGATGAGGATTAGAGAGCAATTTTAAGGATATTGATAAGACTACATAATATGTCTGAAGGCTTGTAGATGTATGTACTAGTGTAGAAAGTGTTCCTTTCATTCCAATAGATGGCTTTGAAAATACACTTGAAAACCTTATGTTAACATGACTATTACATTGTTCATATCAGTATTTAATGCAACAACAATTTCAATTGCAACTCCATATTTAGAATAATAATAAATATTTTTTTTATCATGCTTTATAGCAGACCGGATACAATTGAGAAAACAGATGCTATAACACTAAAGTTGGTTATATGACAGAAATGAGAAGGAAATCCCCATGTCTGTCTGAAAATGGGGGGGGAAAAACACTAGCATGCTTTCAAAAAAAAGAGTGTAGCCATAATGTAAAGTATGTTGAACTGGCCCTTTCACAACAGACACGTGACTTGTCAAACGTAGGTGTGACTAATAACATTAATTACTGCATTGCATTGCAGTAATTGCTGGAATGGAGCGATCAATAATTTTATTAGTTCCAGTAGTGCCGTTCTTGCAATGAAGACTCAAAATGTCTGCCGTTTAAAATGTCTATGAATCTGATTCATGGACACAGGACGAGTTGCCGACAAGATTCTGGAGCGGTCGGTTTACTCACACAGCAAAATGCCATGCAAAGATCACACATTGATGTTGGTTATCTTTAAACAAGATGCATGGCAAAAAAAAGAAAGTTGTAAACTGTCATTTTATACATGGAAAATCTTCAATTTGTATGTTTCTAAGTTCATCATCCTTGAAAATATGTCACTGTGTCGCTCATGTTTACCAAGTTAAAGCCAACTGGTATAACCAAGTCTTTCTTTAGAAATCCAATAAAACTCGTCTGGTATCGTTCAGTTTCAGGGAACGTTGTCAGGTGTTATTTTTAGATCAGTTTATATCATTTACACTGGTAATGAAATCAAGCTGTTATCAAACTAAGTGAAGCATGAAGGAGTTTGTGCAAGTGTAATTGCGTTGCCGTCACTTGCTCCGTAAACAAATCTGTAATAATTCACAATACATTGCTGGTAATTGAGGCGAGAGGTCGAAAGGTCTATCAAACAATACAAGGAACATGTCAGAATTAGCAAAATACTGCTGACAAATTATATCAAGGGCAATCTGCATTTCTTTAAATGAAGGGAAAATGGTGGTGGCAGGCTGAGTTGTATACCACACACTGCTATGTAAGAGGAAAAGCACTAATATATACGATAGGCTTCCATCCCGTTCATATACTTGGTGTATCCGGTTGGAATTTAAAACCCTGGGGCTCAAGGAGGGCGCATGCATATCTTGAATTAATAATCACAATATTTTGTGTTATAGTCATTATAGTGGCAAAACAATAGAATAGAGTTGTGTCTGAGATGTTTTCTCCATTAGCTTCTATTTAAACCTTTGGTGCTGTCATTCATGTACGCTAGTATTGGCATTGGGCAGGTAAAGGATGTAGTGTGTATAATAGGAACTCATCCTCAATTATCTATATTACTAATATATTCCTAAGGCACACGTTTGTTTGTTTTTCTGATAGAAGTGAAAGCCATAGTTTGCCTCCTATCAGGGTGATGTATCGAGGAAGGACATTTGAGTCAGGATCACCCAGAGCTTGACATAGTTTCTGGAACGCAGCAGGCTTGATGGATATTTATTACCCCCTGAGAGTGTTGCTTTTTAAGTGGCCTTGAATTTTAGTAGCATTACCGTTTCCCCTAGTGTTGAATATTCAAATAATTGCACTATTAGGCAGGGGGTTGTATAAAATCCCAACCCATCCGTATGATCCCGCCTGCAGGGATCGAGCATGCATGCCACTGTGTTTTATGGCCACTGAGGACAATATAGGCTGTTTTCCCCTGCTTTTTATGGGCTTCACACTGGCTCCAGCTGCTTCTGTTTGTTTCGTCTCCCAACCGCAGCTCCAGACATACCACAATTCCACACCCTGAAATTCACTACAATTTGTAGTCTACAGCAGGTTCAGTGATCTTATGTAACTTACTGCAGAGCATTTTTTTTCTACATTTGCACACCAAGTATATAACTGTAGTTTATTAGGCTATATTACAGATGGTTTTGATTTAACTTTTATTAGTAAAACATTTGGGGTCATTTATTTGAGTTTACTTTATGAGACTTATCTAGGTGTTTCTATCTTTGTGCTGTAGCCACACATATAATGTTTATAATAAGCATTTAAATTTGTCATTAAATTGAGTTAAAACGGTTTTTTTGCACGGCGAGTGAAAACTATACTATATAATGTAGGTAATTTAAATTCTGCTGGACTGTATTATGTAAATTATGGCTATAGGGGGGAGGAGTTGGGGTGTGGTCGGGTTAACGCACGAGCGTGATGACGAAAGCAATCATAGCAACCAGCATGGCGACGGGGAAGCTTTGCTCCGCCGCTCATCTGTTCAGAAGCTAGCAGCAGGGTTATGACCCGTACTCTACCATGTGTACAGACGGGCGCTCTGTAGTTTCCGAATGTTTCGGACGTCTGCCGCCGCTGCCCATGAGTGATTCCGAGGACGATGGGATACGCGGAGTGTAACACCACCATGGAATCGAGAACAGGTATCGCAGAACACACTGAGCGCTAGCAAGAGTTGGCTAGCCGTGCGGCTAGCTCACTCGAGAGAAAGAGGGGCGAGTTGAAATTGTGCTTATGCAGCACTAACTAAAGATAAACTCCCTGCTGACTGGGGAGCACGATCACTTGTTTGGCTTCAGGTTTATCCAGCTGGACGGAGGTCAGTGATTCGCTTACATTCAGTGTATTTTTTCTTATATAAAGAAAGTCAACCTGAACCAGGTTTGTACCGTTAACGTTGATTTGTATTATGATGTATAAGTCCGCTAACGCTCTGGTAGGATATGATGGATTAGACCTGGATTAGATCAGTAAATTCATCATGTTGAAGGCTGTGTTATATTTATTTTTACAATGTATTAAACTACTGAAACCAGATCTAAACATCTGAATAGACACTGTCTATGAACACAGATCAGTGAAATGACTATGACATTAAAATGCTTAAATGTTTATTTATTTTTTGCATCACATAGCCGACTTGTTAATTAAAAACGGTGCTGACCTTATCACATTTACAACAATGCAGATTATTTTTATTACATATCAATCTTAAATAGATTTAAGATGTTTTATTGTCATATGCCTATAGCTCATTAGGGTCAATTAATATTGGTGTGATTTTTGTGCCAAGCAATACAGCAGATGGCAACTATGAAGACAATTATAGAGTAATATAAAAATATTTACAATTATTTACAAAAGAAATGAGAAGTATGTGAATTATAATACATACAAATGGAATATGATGTGATTAATGGATGTAATCTGAAGCTATATTATGTAGTGGAATATTTGGCTGCCCCCCAACTATACAATTGCAATGATTGAGCTGTTTAAAAAATAAATGAATCCTAACATTCTTTAGGCAGCATGCAGCAATTACTGTGTACCTTCTTGCTCTTGATATATTCCTTGCATGATTAAACAAGTTATAAACAAACCATCTGTCCATCTCTATTTTAGGAAGTGAATCATCTGTACCAGGAAGCAGCCTTGGTATGAGTGGGCAACGATGGAAAAGTAGCCGTAAGTATTTATACGTGCTTTTAAATATGACTGAAAAAAACAAGTGGACTGAGTGTTTGTGCTTTGTGAGAAATTAGTTTTGTTGCTCTCTGTGGTTTTTTTTTTAGCTTTTTGCCCTCGTTCCTCCAGCAAGTTGACACAATCCATCATCAGAGACCACATGGTGTCTCATTACAAAAAGATTTACTCAGCAAAAGGTGAGCTGCTTGGCAGTGTATTATGATGTGTATATGTATTAATTAGACATAATAGGCATGTATGTGGATGCTTCTAAAACATGTGTCTCTGTTGTATATAAATGTGAGTAATTTGATGTGAATACACATTTACATTTTTGCCTTTGTCCGCAGCTGCAGTTGATGACTCACTACCCAAGAGCTTGATACACAGTGTAAAGTGTAAGTAGTGAAATAGAAGAAGGACAAATATTCAAAACACTTCACAGCAAATCTCTTTTAATATAAATACATTTTATTGGCATTTGTAAGATAATGCAGTGACATGAATTGCTCCAATAATAAACCCTTCCACCCCCACCCACACATCCTTTAAGCTTCTAATCCGAGATCAATCATGCTGACAATAATCCCAATAATCAAAACACCAGTGAACAACAACTTACCTATAAGCGTATTTCTTTAGAGGTAATATTCTTGATTTCTAGCCTAAACACAAAAACTGACCTTAACTGACATTAACAAGCAAAGTATAAAATAGAGCCAATCATCGCATTTGAGTACAGGGTGCAACTCATCCTCATCTCTAATGGTAACTCATGTTCTCCTTTAACTGCTCTTATAAACATGCTAGCACACTGGGTTTCCGGGCATACATTACTGTGAAGACTCTGGGGGATGTGAACAGTCAATAGAGGAAATGAAATAAGGGCAGCTTTAGCATAAGTGGCTACAACTACAATCTAAGGAAAGTTTTTTCTATGTCTATAACACAAAGTCGGTCACGTCTTTTCAAAATATGTTAAATTGCACGGGAGAACCTGCAGTTACAGTTGAAGTTTTTCCTTCTGTTAACAGATAACGACCGGATCAGGCAGGAGCGGTTGAGGAGAGGAGGTCGTCCCCAGTCCGCCCACTCTCTCTCTCATAGTAGAGCCTCCTGCTCCTCAGCCCTGGTAAGAAACCAATGCTGTGCTGTGAGGATTTATATGCAAATTCCACATAATGTGTCGTTTCAGTATGTACAATATCTGACTCTGTAATGTGTTTGCTTTTTAGAGTCGATCTGTGCAGGATGACGACAGCCCCTACCTCTGCTCAAGGAGTTCTATGGTCTCCAGCCCAAGGTTCAGCACCTCTTTTCATGCGAAGGAGATAGTTTATCCATCCTGTAAAACACGTTCTCAGATCCATTCCCACCAGACTCGCTCAGCTTCAGAATTAAAGTACCAGAGCCCAGAGACCACCTCGAACATGAAGGTGTCGATGTTTTCCCTGGCCGCTTCGGGAGGTCAAAGTTCTTATAAGACTTTCCAAGATCCCGTCCAGAAGACCTACAGCGGGGACCTGCTCCAGAAACATTCCCAGCACTTTACTCACGACAAACCATTCACCCCAAAGACCCTGAAATCGGACAAGAGCTCAACCCTGTCAAAATATCGCTACTACAGAGCGCCGAGAAGGAACCCTACTCAGGATTGTGCCAACTCAAGATTGATGCGACAGGAGACGTATCATGGAAGGTATTTACCAAACCGCTCAGAGAATGATATGTGTCTTTCATTTCTTTTAACCTGTACAACATGTGATCAAATATTGAATTCTGTCTCTTTATGCAGCACAAAAAACAAGGAATACATGCAGGAATTTTATGAGGCATCTCAGGTAATTTTTAATTTTCTTTGAATTGTTTAGACATATTTTCTATTTTTTAGTGCGCTTAATTTGTTATCAAAGTTATTTATTTAAAAAAGCCCAAGATATACATCTTTATGTCATGACACAGTGGTTTAAATTAGAACAAAATAGTTGTATGACATTACCACAGATCAATAATCCCTTATTTGGATAAGATGTATGGAAATAATAAAGACTACCGGTGTACAAAATTGTATAAATTCATTACTACTAAAATAAAACATGAAACATGTTTGCAGTCACATTCCACACAAGCTACAGTATATAATTGATCATGATGAACCCTTGACAATATTGAATATCCCATCTCAGTCATTTTTTTTTCTTTTACAGGAATTTAGTACAGAACATGAGTGGTCTGAGGATGAGTTCAACGGCACATATTTAACAGAATCCACAAAGCGAACTCGAGCAAACAAGAGCAGAGACCATGATTTGTTAGACTTCTCGTCCAGGTAATATTACATATTAGAAATTGTATGTTACATTTCATGCACTATATTATATCATGTTCATTTTCTTGGGTAAAGCCGTAAAAGAAAAAAAATGTTGTCTTTTAGACTCTCACCAGTAGGCGGGAAATCTCCCATTATGAAGAGTGTATCTGCAGAGTAAGTGTGCTCTAATTTCAGCTTCTCATTGCTGTAGTAGACACTAATTAGACTAAATATATGTAAGAATTGACTTTGTGAACCATTTAATAAATGATCCTTATCTGATCTTTATCAGGGAAGAAGAACTAATGTACCTCGAATTCATTTCTGCTGTAACAGAAGACATCTTGTCCAGGGGGACCCTCTCTGACAGGTTTTTATATTTATAAGAACTAGTTGAAATGTTGAACTGTTTATGTTATTCTACAGATGCACAGATAACATTCATGATTGCTATAGCATGCACATGATGATTCATTAAACATTGGCTTGTGCATGTGTGTAAAGGCCTAAAACCGATAGTGATTTTATGTCTTTGTCCTCTGAAAGGGTCGTAGACCGGGTGATAAAAAGGCATATCGACATGAATAAGCATCGGCTTCATGTGGTGAGTATATAACATCTCTTGTTCAAATGGAGGTAGTCGAAGATAAATAAAAGGATTTCACCGAGGTATCGTGTCTCCTATGAATCTAATTGCATTGCCTCTTTTTAGGGTAAAATGCGCCACCTTCTGGACACACTCCGTAAAGACTTTGCCAACACCTCCACTTCCAGTACTGACCCTGAAAAGAAAGAGAAATATCTTCTTGATGCACTCCTACCACAGCTGCAATCTGGTGATTGCAAGCAGCAGAAGACCAAAGAAGAGAATGAACTATTCCCTTATGCTTATGGTTCACCAGATTATTCTGATCCCTTATTAGTTTCCACACCATTGTGCTCTCCGCAAAGGACAAATTCAACAGCTCGAACATTTGACAAGGCCGAGGAGGGTGACAATCAGGAAAACGGAATTAGCGCTCCTTCTCCCAACGAGCATCTTTCTGACAATACAGAGGAAGAGGACTTGCATCAAGTTCATAAAGACACAGGTGCATCGAATGATGTAGTCATCAGTCACCTGGGAAGAAGTTTGTCAGAGTCGCTGCATATTACTGGCAATACACACTGTGACAACACGGAGGCTGCAGATGAGCAACACACAAATACAGTCGCTTCTGTCAGCGATGACGAGTTCTGAGTTTGGCTGTGTTCAGGGATTGAATGTCTCTTAATGACTTTGTAACCAAGTGAGTGTTTGTTGGAGAGAGAAATGCAACGTTGAATTCTTCGGATAGTTTTTGCAAATGTAATTACACTGGCTGCGTTTTCCATGTGTTACAAGCCCTGCCGATTAGGTGTTTTAGTTCTATGCTATTTTTTTTTTTTTAATTTTTTGAAAAGCACAATGAAAATGTCACAAAAGCAACCAGGGGTTTTGCAGGTACATCAGATACTTGAACGTCTTGTGTGGGTGGGGTATTGTAAAATGAGCTGCAGGTGTGTAACACTAAATGTGTTATGGTATTGCCCCATGGTGACTAAATAGTCCTAGCACTGTACTGATGACAGGTGTGTGGAATTTGTTGTATCCTTTAGTTATGAGTGGAACACAGTGTACCCAGTCATTTTTCAATATGCTGTAGATTCAGTTTACATTTTCAAATTCCTAGTAAAACAATGCTTTTCACAAAGAGACTTATCATTCTTTATTGTGTTTGATTGAACGCATTCCGCTGATGTGTAGCCCCTGAATTAACTGCCACCAGAAAGTGTCTTTACAATTGCAATAAATTTTCTATTCCGCTTGTTGTAAACTTGCATCTGATTTATCAGGGCTGTATTTATCAGGAAAAACTGCAAACGACTGAACCTGCAGCCAGCGGCAAACGTGCACGGCCATTGCTAACGCATTAAAGGAAACAATTATGAAGGGAAACGATTAATCATTGCACAATATGTTTGCGATTACAGCTGTCGGTCGATATAAAAGGTAAACACGCGGGTCAGCGGCCAGTAGTTCCAGGCAGCTGTCCCATTTCTGGCATTTTCACCGCTCGGCATTCCAGCTGTCTGATGTCATGGCTCTGAAAACGGCCACGTATCCCTCCGCCGCGGAGGCGCTATAACACATTTTTAAGCGTCTAGTTTGGGAAAATAACAACAACAAAAAAATCACATATGGTTTGGATACGTGTATAGCTGAGCTGAACTATATTGGACGTGACTGCTCTGGAATGTGTGGACTAATGAAGCAGAAATGCAAACGCTATAGAGCCGCGGATGTAGACGGAATACACTTGTTGCTCTTCCAATCCCAGGAAGCGAAACACGCTTTGGAGCTTTGAGTGAACTGTTGGACCAGGAGGCATGGGGTGGTACGTTAGTTTGGATCCAGAAACAAGCCAAAGACAGATTCGCCGTGTTTAATTTGGCGAAATACCTCTTAAAAGTATTGACCTTGATGGCGGAACAACCTTTCGGAACTTAATGCTAACCGGACCCCTAAAATTGGCATCTCACGGCTAACGGTAACGTCAACGGGTTTTTTTTTTTTACCCCAAATATTTACCGGCGACGTCAGCTTCCCAAGGGTGTCGTCTATTTGCTGGTGCACACGTTAGCACGCTAAGCTAATGTGGTTGTTAATGTAACGAAGTTGTCAAAGCTGACAATGAAAACGTGCACATTTGTGTATAAAAGAGTAGAACATTCGGAAGCAAACTTAATTGAACGTAATGGTTAAGCGGGCCTTAGGTAAATGTTGCATGGTTGAGGGCTGAGGAGGAAAGCAGGAGCAGGGATTTCAACAATAACTACGAGTTGCTGCGTATCGAATCAGGTCCTTCTTGTCAGCTTTTGGATAAGGCTATTCACCGGAAGGGGATTATCATAACCACAAATCTTGAAGAGGAAAAAAAGGCCAGTAAACCCTTTTTATAATCATTCACGCAAGTCAAGTAGCCTACTATAAAGTCAACAGACATGTACTAGTAATGTTAAATGAAACTAAATCCCACTTAGTAGCCAATTTGGGTGAACTAAACTAAAGCAAAATTAAGCATTTAGGATTATTACTTCATGATGAGTCTTGTGTGGCATCTGTTGTGTGAAAACAGTCTATTATAGCTAAGATCATAACAGTATTATAATTGTTTAAATGAAGACTAAGCAGGCTTTCCTTTATTTAAAAATACAATAATAATAAAAAATGGTGTAATCCCTAACAATCATCACTTATGGCCCACTAGAAGCTTTTTCATTGTTTTGGTGGACAGAGATATCCTGAAATGCACCAAAACAATGTTAAAAGTACAAAATACAGGTAGACGAGAGGGTCTCTGACATATAAACACACTAGTGATGATGATGATTGAGATCATATTTGAATATGTTTTTGCATAGTTTTTTAGGGAAATGACTGCGTTTTAAGTGATGGAGATGGCCACATTAAAACTCCCATAGTGTTTTCTCCTAGTATTTGTTTTGTATTGCGGTATACAGCACTCTGTTCTGAGGTGTTTATTCTGTTTTTTTTGTCGTTTTTGTTTTTCTTTAGGTCTGTGTATTGATGATGAGCCCCATGACGTCTAATAAACGCACCACCATTGAAGGGACAGCAAGGAGAATACTTTCTCTGGACTAACCAACGACCTCCCTCCTCAAAGAAGTGTGAAACATGCCCTTGCCATTTGGCTTGAAACTCAAAAGGACACGAAGGTATACGGTTTCAAGCAAGAGCTGTCTTGTCACTCGGATTCAGCTGCTGAATGGAGAGTTTGTTGAGTTTACACTTTCGGTGGAGAGCACTGGCCAGGAATGTTTGGAGGCTGTTGCTCAGAGACTCGAGTTAAGAGAGGTATGTATGTGTTTTTCTGCAAATACCAAGCACCAGGTTCTTTCCAAAAACATTTTCAGCAATAAATTATTTTTGGCGAGGTCATCTTCTGCTCACATTCTTACCTGAAATGGTAAACAGAAACTGAGATAGACATTGTTTACTCACATAATGTCACCTCTCATAATCTCTTTCCTGATGTGGGACATATATTCAGACTTTGAGTACCTAATTGAGTTATTAAAATAATGACATTTGTATGTGAACAGATGTCCTAGCTCTCACAGAGCATAGACATTATGTTAAAGAAAAGAGGTTCTGAAGAATGTGTTGAGCCTGATGTCTGCATTTGGTCACTATGAGCACACAGTGTTATCACATGTTAGTCATGAACTGAAACTGATGTAAGACTTAATGCTGTTATACCCACTTGCACCTCAAATCAACACTAGTGATACAGAACCTACAGCATGTGACAGTTTCTGTTATTTTGCAAAAATATGTAGCAAACTTATATTTGTCATCTTGTCTCATTGGCAGCTCACAGCCCTTCAGGAAAACCGCCCATGTAAACTTTTTCTATTATGAAGAGGCAAATACCATATTGTGTGTTTTTTTTTTTTTTTTTATGTCAGCAGAGTGCAATCATGTGGTTATCTTGGATACCGGCTTTTGATAAAAAGGTCATGCTTGTTCTGTTACTGAAATTGAGTTAGGAAGGAGTTTTATCCCAACTTGCGCAACATGCTGATATTTGTTTTTAGGCATCAGAAAACAAAAGTTCACTGTCACAGTTCATCCACAGCTGATTGGATGTCCTGCATAGATTACCAAGTCCTGGGGTACATTCCTGAAGACGGTGTATAGCGTTAAACTCAGACTTCATGGACCTTGAGCAGGAACTGGGTTTCCAGAAACAAAGATCTGTTACTGTGGGTCAGTAACTGTGTGAACATAATCTCCTCAATGTCAGCAAACCAGGAGATTCTCTTGTCTTCTGCCTCACACGGTTTCATTTCCTTTTTTGATCCAGTTGGTATCGTTGATTTGCAGTGGTTTATGTTGGGAGAGGGAGATTAAAATGGATGTTTGTGCATGCACCCAAGGGCTTTCTTCACTGAATTCTTTTATGGGCAATCAGTCATTTCTTTGAACAGTGATCTCTGCCCTTACATTCATGTATTACTTGGAAAAAAATGCATGCATTCTCCATTTCTTTTTGCAAGGGGAATTTTTCTTTTAACACTGTACTCATTGATAAGGTAGCTGTCAAGTTGTCACAACAGTTCTTTTGCCCTGACATGTTTATTGCGCATAATGTAGTAATCTCTGTTTAAACAAAGACGAAAAATCAGTTTGAAGCTTTAGAAACTAATCAATGAATACTCATTTTGTGTTCTGACTGGTCACACTGAAGGAACAATCATAGTTATCATATTATAGATTAGATTTACATAATTTGAAGTGAGTATGATTGTGGTGCAGCTGAAAAAGAGCTGAAAAAAGAGGCTGCATGAAGTTGTAACTGCATTTTAGTGCATTTTTTTCCTAATGCGTGAAATTATTCATTAATGATTTTGAGCAATAATTGTGAAAAAAGCTACATATATTCAAATGTTTTAAGGTAAATGGCTTTTTAACTGCAAAGTATCCAAGTAATTATCTATACCTGCATCAACTATTAATTTATTGTTATGTATTGTTAATAAATTATGCCTGAATGGACTGTGCTGAATAACTTAGGTGTAACTGACTTCTGTCACTATTGCTGCTGCTATATTTTAAAGATAATGCATAGTTCAAATACCCTTATTTCACATGTCTAGCTTGGTTGCTATTGTGAATTGTAGTATCAGAGTTTCATCGATGATTATGTTATTGTTGTTTATGTTTGTCATTCACCATCACTCGCTTATCTGAAACTAAGCGTACTTGGAGTACGACTAGAAATCTCCACTACTCAGCATGAGGTTGATGATGGCACAAAACAATGAGTACAACAACTTTGAGGCATTTTCTCTGCAAAGCAGTTCCCTTCTCAGTACTGTCTTGTTTTTTGACATTATGTCTTATGGGTTATTTTTACTCGGTGTTATTGCATTTGTTCAAAGATGGTATCTGTGTAAATAGTTGGCAAATAATTTTCTATTTGTGGTCTTTTAGTGTCGGTAAATCACAATAGTTTTCTTTCAGCCATACTGTCCTTCCAAAACGGCGAGCCTAGAGGGGTTATTCCACTAACCGGTGCTCATTGTGAGATGCTCAGACACTCATAAAACCGAACAGGGAGTGCCAACTAGAGAAGTTTTCGTTGGGTCCAATTTTCTTTTGAATTGTCCGTGTTTTGAAATATTGTGTTGATTATACACATGGGGTATATGTGACCTTTATCTCAAGCAGTTGCATATTACTGTTTTAAATTTAAGAATAAAAGTTTTAGTGAGTCTGCTTTCCAGCCTAGATTTACAAGTTTCCCTAGAATTTTCCTTGACGTTTCCCTTATGTTTGCGCTTTCTTTCTTTGCTCATTAGATTACATACTTCAGTCTGTGGTACTTCAACAAGCAGAACCTGCAGAGATGGATCGACTTGGAGAAGCCACTAAAAAAGCAGCTGGACAAGTATGGGCTGGAGCCAACAGTTTACTTTGGAGTTGTGTTTTACATACCCAGTGTCACCCAACTGCAACAGGAGATTACAAGGTGATGTACCATCAGTGACATGGAGTATCTTGTATAAGCCATTAAATCTATTAGTTTAGTATTAATTTATCTTCTTGACCATTATTCAAAAAGTTGTATAAATTTGTCATTAAATAAATGCTGGAAAATTTTTGTGAAAACAAATCACATGTTCATAGTTTCGGTCGATAAGCCCTGATGATGATGATAAGGTGGCCTGCAGGGTAAGAACTATTCAAATGTAATCTCTTTCTCCACAGATATCAGTATTACCTGCAGCTGAAGAAAGATGTCCTGGAGGGCAGAATCTCATGCTCTCTAGAGCAAGCCATCCGTTTAGCTAGCCTAGCAGTACAAGGTAATCAGAATGTATAACATGAGTCTTATAATAGAAAACTCATCTTGACAAACTTTGTTCTAATTCCAGCAGCTGTGATTCCCATGTTGAAAATAACTACTGGTTGATTATTTATTTTTCATTAATCATGATATGTCAACACCTGTTGAAAAACTACTTTGCCCCTTTATATCAAATTTTCTTTTACTGGAAACACTAATTATTTCTACTGACTTGTGTACAGGAGGCTTGTGTCTTTCTTATGTGTTTTTTATCAAAATGCATGTAAACACATTGATTGAAGGTATTGATTCTCTGAGCAGGACAGACAATATTTTACATCCCTAACTTTCTTCTCAAAACATAGGAATTTAAAAATATAGTGTCATTCGTGAAATCAATTTTAAGCTGCATGTTTAGTTTCAAGAGTCTGCTGCTTACAGTAGTTTTTTTTTCCTCCTGTACCAACGGTTATCCAAGTGTTTCCTAGAGCATTTTAATGATTATTGTAATATATAGCATTTAACAAGCCCTGTGAAACCCACACCATCTCATAAAATCGGTCAGGGGTGTGCTTGTCTGTAACTGTGAACTTCCCTTCTATGAGCTTTAGCTCTGACGTATCCACCCAACTTTTGCCCAGCCAAAAGAATCTCAAACACTGCTGGCAAAGTTATATCAGTCACTGCAACGTACTGGCCTGGGTGTTAGCATAGCAGAGCCACTGAGATCATTTTCTGTTGCAGCTATGTTCAAATGACTGCCGCACACTCAGTTTTTGTCTTGAAGGAAAAAAAAGAAGAATATGTTTGCAGGTTCCCATAAGATGCAGTCACTATTTAAATTAGTTTGCAAGCATAGCCATGTAGTGTGAATAACAGCCTTTTTGGTTTCCCTGACAGTGATAGTTTGAAGTGAAGGCAGTTACAGCTTTTGTGCATTGACCACTGAACACTGATGCCTGAGATATCCAACATAACTGTGAGTGTTGCCAGCAGGCAGAGCTGTAACACTTTTGGACTGTACGTTGTTAGACACTGAAGCAATTCCTTTCCATAACAAACGGGCCCCTCCTCTCCTAAAATTAGTCAATCTTGTCATCATATACTGCAGCTTTCCAAAATGGCATTACACCATTCTGCAATTCTTGAATGCAGCTGTGTACTTGTACTAAATGCAGAAATGGACATGTAATAGGAGTCTTTCAGAGAGCAATGTCATGTGCAGTATGCCTTGCTGTAGTTATTATGTAGTTATGTAGTGCTTCTTTCCTTTTGGCTGCAGCTGACTTTGGAGACTTCAACAGATATGATTCCCAGGAGTTCCTCCAAAAGTTTGTGCTGTTCCCTATTGTAAGTATTTCATATTACATTCTAAACATATTCGTATTAGCATTGTATCAATGTTGACTCTGTCTTTGCAGGACTGGATCCAAGATGAGCGAGTACTGGAAGAGGCCACTCAGAAAGTGGCTCTTCATTATCAGTCCTTCAGGTGGGCATGTTTTCAAAGCATCAAGCAATTCTTTCAAGCAATCTATCTTTTTTACTTTTTAATAATCTTAATTCGATATATTGTCAAATTCTATTTTACTCTTTACCTGCCTAAACTTTAATGTCAAGTTGTTGTTTTTTTTTTATTTTGCAGTGCCTAATTTTGTCTCATGTCATTACCCTACAGAAGTTTGTTTCTACCATTAAAATCTTGACTGAACTAAAAAAAAAAACATGCATTCTGTGGTTTTCTAATTCATGTTAACATTCCATCTCTCTCAGGGGTTTGTCAGCCCCAGAGGCAGAAATGTTATACATGCAGGAGGTGGAGAAAATGGAAGGCTACGGCCAGGAAAGCTATCAAGCCAAGGTAGGTCCAAGTTGTAATCCCAACAGCCCAACCAATAAAAGCTATTGGGTAAATCCTGCTGTTTTTGCAAGTATTTGTTTGTCCTTTTATCAAAACAGGACAATACAGGCACAGATGTTACCCTGGGATCCTGCCTCGATGGCATCTTTGTCAAGCATAAAAATGGCAGGCCACTTCTTTTATTTAGGTAAGTCTATAAACAAACAGACACATCAGGGTGTTTGGTTTGTTAGACTTTGCAATGTCCAAAGGCCAAAAACACAATCTACTTCTAAATATGAAGTTTTGAATGTAAGCTTTGTCTGCTAATTGTCCCTGTAAGCATAAATTCTATTGAATCAGAAGATTCTGTCAATATAAATTGGGTTTGGACGACACAGCTCTTAGCTATTCTTGGGAAAGGTCGCCCCCTCTAATGTTCCCTAATACTCTAGACCTGAATGTGACCCAAAAGGAAATGAGTCAGGTACACTGTGATATCTGATAAGGACTGTGGGAGCTTTATCTGTTACTCCCTAATGAGTAAGTGAACATTCTTGACCTAGGCTGAACTGTATCTATGTGCATACCACTATGTGTGCTAGATAACTTATGACTAACTCCCGCATACTGTATGTACGTGGCATTTATTATTCATTGTTAAAATAGCGCCACAGTTTCCTATACAATGCTGTGTGGTTTGGTGGGTTTAAGAATGTAAATGACATGACATCACATGTTCTCTTCTCCCCCTCTTTCTTTTGGCCACTTTAATGGGCTGCGTAGGTGGAATGAAATTAACAACATGAGTCACAACAGGTCCTTCTTTGCCTTGGAGCTGGCCAACAGAGAAGAGAGTGTTCAGTTCCAAACCGTAAGTCTGTGCTGCCATTGCGCTGTTTTTTCTCCTTTGCCCATGCCCTGGTACATTGCAGTCTCTTATTGGATTTAGGAAAATTGGAAATGGCTTCTGTGGTGGAGCTTATCAACAGATAGACTTAACAAACACCTGTGTGTGGGCAGGGCTGTTCTTTGGGTATGTTATGTATGTGTGATTCATAAAGTCACATGCCATTAGCTGATACTCAGTATACAGATATTTGAGGGCATACAGTTGTGCTTATCAGTTGGCAGAATCAATGATTTCTTGTGCATTTTTCAGAAAATATGAATGACACAAAAACTTTTTGTTCACCCAGGGTTAGTGCTTGGGTGAAGCCATTTATCATCAAACTGTATTTGCACCCTTAAAATCCCAATGACAAAACTACACAAATGACCTTGATTTAAAAAAAAAAAAAAAAAAAAAAAAAAAAAAAAAAAAAAAAAAAGTTTTACAGACCCTAGTTTTTAATACTGTGTATTGGCCCCTTTAACATCAATGACAGCTTTTTTTGCGCTAGTTCTGGATGAAGTTCTTTATTTTCTCTGATGGTAAAGCTGCCCGTTCATCTTGGCAAAAGGCCTCCAGTTCCCATAAATTCTTGTCTGTCTTGTATGACTTGCATTCTTGAGCTCTCCCCAAATGACAGGTTGACATGGCTTTGTGTTTTAGATCATTTTCATGTTGGTGTATCGAAGTACGTTCCATGCACAGCTTCCAGACTGATTTTTTTCTCTAGTATTTTTTGATAACGTGCTCCATCCATCTTGCCATTCATTTTGACCAAGTTTCCTGTGCCGTTGTAGCTTGCACATCTTCAAAACATCAGTGATGTTTGGCCATTGTGGCAGAAATTTTTGTTGGTCAACCTAATCATTGTTTGGTTTTAACAGATTCTCTCATTTTCCACTTCTTAATTAGAGTTTGAACATTGCTGATTGGCATTCTCAGTTTCTTGGATATATAGCTCAGTGCAAGGGTCTGTCAGAAGCTCAGAAACTCACTGAACCTTTATACACACACTGACTAAAAGCAGAAGGTTCAAAGGTGTGGTACCTTTAGTAGCCATTCAAACCTAATTGTGTCAACTTGTGTGCATGTTATCAAGCCAAAATCTCAAAGATAAGCACAACTTGGATCAGCGTCATTTGTGTGGTTTCTTTTGTCATTATGATTTATAAAGAGGTAATGGCTGCCATTCATTATCAAACAACTGTTATTTGATAACGACTTCACCCAAGAATTAACCATGAGTGAAAGATTTTTTTTTGTGTTACCATTAATATGCTCTGAAAAGTGGCCAATAAATCATAACTTCTGCCAGGGTGTGTGAACTTATGAGCACAGCTGTACACAGGAATAGCTTAACTAGTAGATAACTAAGCCATCTAACCATCTAATGATCTTTTTTCCTTCTCTGTTTTTGTGTAGGAAGACATGGAAACCTCCAAATATGTGTGCCGGATGTGTCTGGCCAGACTTAAGTTCTATAAAATTAACAAAAGTAGCCTGTAAGTGTTTGTTTTTTAAACACGTCTGGTCCACTTCCTGTCTCCTTGTTACTTGTCGTCTCCTGCATGTGTCTCCTCTTTGGTGTAGCCTCACTCCGATCCTCCTCTCCACCTCTCTCTTCAGAGAGGAGTGTGACCCCCAGCCTTCTGAGGGCTCCCAGAAGTCCCTTCTCACTCTATCCTTTCCTCGCTTTCCAATGCTCTCTCGTCCCTCTCTGCCTTCTAATAAGGGGTGAGCAACACAGTCAGCCACCGCCTACAGTATGACAGTATGCCAATGGAGCAGGTGCCACTACCCATCCCTTCCTGAGTGTCTAGCCACAGCAAATCTCTGTATATTTCTCTCTATCTGTCTATCTTCCTGATACTAATAAGTGCAGTTATAACATGAAATTGGGAGGGATCATCATCATCCCTTTTATTTTTATGGTAAATGGTACAATAAAGATGAATAGGATCCTTTTCATCTTTAATGCAATCCTAGTTTTTCATGTTTGACTTAGGGCTTTTGGGCAGCACCTGTTTGATATCTGCATTTAATCTGTTTATTAGTTGACCTGCAATTGAAAAGTTTGGCACATTTTCTTAAATGCAAGTCTGTCAAAATAAAAACAGATCACACAACTCTCTCCTGGTGTACTGGAGCAATGCTGAAAGTGACCTACACCCTGATGGAAACTAGTGTACCGTTAAAGAGTTGTGTAACATGTTTTCATTTTGAGCTTCATTGATGCTTGCTGTTCTGCACCTTGCTGTTTGTTTTAAGTTAAAATGCTGAATGATAAAAATGTACTTTTTTTGCTTTGTCCTGAAAGAAAGGTATTGGAAACTTCTTTCTAATTGTTAATAGTCAGAGTGATTGTTCAGGTTATGTCATGTTTTTTGACTGACATTCATTATCTCGCCAGTCAAACCCAGCCCACTGTTGTCAACCCAGTCAGACGCAGATCTTCTACTAGGATATCTCTGGTAATGTCTACACACACTTAAAACCCACACTTTCACTTTTTCTTATACTTATATACATACCCATTAAATCTCTGGCTTGCATTGCACACATTGCATGATATATAGTATAATAAAATAACAATAAAGATGTAATGTGTGAACAAAGAATTTGTTTAACCAGAAACTGATCTCAGTCTCTTTTTTTATAGCCAAAGCCTCAGGCCTACATGATGCCCCCTCCTCCAATGCACTACAATGGCCATTTCACAGAGCCATACACGACGTCACAAGGTACACGCCGTATAGAAACTTGACTTAAATTACTCATATTGACTCTTTAATAACAAAGCTTTTATTGCACTTACAGTATTGTAATGATAGTACTTGGGGTTCACTATTTGTAAACTGCGCATTTAACAGAGGAGAGAACTCAGTATGACCAAAGCAAGATTTTTATGGCGTCGCAATTGCATAGCAACATGATAAGGACTAATAACCGGTGACAAGGATGTAATATATATGCCACACCAACACTTCTGGTGTGGGATAACATAGTTTGGTAGGCCATTCCGTACAACCATTCAGGCACTGTTTGCCTACCTCTATTCAGACATTCTAGATAGTGGGTTCTTCATTCTCGTTTTTCCTGCCTCCTGTGTAAGTGGCAAGTTGGTGGATTTGCACGCAAAATTCTATATACATTTTATATATAATTTATAGAGAGTTTTTGCGTGCAAATCCACCAATTATTTCTAGTTCTTCTTTAATTATAATTCGATACTCATTTTGATGTTATTTTGCTCCCTGGCAGACAACCTGTACATGAACACTCAGAATGGTTTTTACTACCACTCCCAGACCAGCCTGGACTGTTCTCCTCTAGAATACAGCAGTGGGGGACGTTTACGAAACGGCAGCGTATACAGTGCCCACAGCACCAGCTCTCTCACCAACCCACAGCACTACCTTCAGCCCTCGCCCATGTCCTCCAATCCCTCCATCACCAGTGATATCACCAGGCCGGACTACGTCCCCTCGCATCGCCACAGCGCCCTCATCCCACCCTCCTACCGTGCCACTCCTGATTATGAGACAGTGATGCGTCAAAAGAACAGAGGAGCAGGAGGAGGAGGAGGAGGAGGAGGAATGGTTTTGTCTCAAGAGCACCGGCAGAGTCACTCAATGAGAAACCTGAACATTGGAAACTCCTACGCCTACAGCAGGCCAGATCCTCTAGTTTACAGCCAGCCGGAAATCAGGGGGGAGCATGGTGGAGCAGCACATCACCACCACTATCCCTTCCATCTGGGCTCCAGCTTCCACAGCCCGTCTCCATACCCCTACCCCACAGAGAGGAGATCTGTGGTGGGTGCTGTCAGTGTCCCCGAGCTCACAAATGTCCAGCTACAGCAGGCTCAGGAGTATCCGCCCCCCAACATCATGAGAACACACGTGTACCGACCTCCTCCGCCTTACCCATATGCCCACCCCCGGCCGGCGAACAGCACACCTGACCTGTCACGCCACCTGTATGTCAGCAGCAGCAACCCAGACCTGATCATCACGCGCCGTGTGCACCACTCAGTCCAGACTTTCCAAGAGGACAGTCTGCCTGTGGCTCACTCCTTACAAGAGGTGTCGGAGCCTCTGTTCAGTGGACCCCCACACAGGCACCCCCACCATGCTCAGAAGCGTAATTCCATTGAGGTCGCCGGCCTGGCGCATAGTCTGGAGGGGATGAGGGTCAAAGAGCGGACCATGTCCTCTTCAGCAGCTGAAACCGCCACGCCCCCTCCAGTCATTCGGGGAGGCCGCTCTCAGGGCTCGCAGCTCAACGTGTTCTTGGAACGCACCAAAGCCGAGGAAAAGGAAGAAATTAAGGAGGACGTGCAGTACGGACACAAGAAATCCCTCTCAGATGCTACCATGCTAGTTCACAGCAGCGGCGAAGAGGAGGAGTTTGAGGACGACGGCGGGCGTCACACTCCGCTCTCTCAGGACGCCATAGCGGCGATCGTCCCTGACCAGCAGCCACAACCACATCACAGCTTTACGCCCCCCTCTTCTCTTACACCTCAGCAACAGACTCCCATAGAGCCTCCACCTGCATATCCAATAGGCTCCTCCCTAGACCCCTCTATAACCAGCTCCAGGAGCTACAAGGTGCCCCCCCTGATCCAGGAGGACGAGCCTCTGTACCTGCCGTCAGACTTACGGCAGCCCAGGATCATGCCGTCTGTCTCGGAGGGAGACCTTAGCAGCCAGGCCAAGCACAAGACTAAGAAAGACTTCAAGAAGAGGCCGGTATCTGAGGTTCCTCCAGGGAAGAAAACGGTAGAAGGTTTGCCCCCTCCGGTAAGTCCTCTAAAGTTTAAAAAAAAAAAAAAAAATGTGCTTTTTATAATATATCCATATTGTTATCTACTATTTGTGGAATGGTTAAAAAAAAATCCACAGTATAGTTCGAAGTTTGGGGTTTGGTATATATTGATTAATAGGAAAATCCATTGTGTCTTCATCTCAAAATGATTTATGTTAAAGTGTGAGGTTAAAAGTAGGTGAGATTCTGGCTGCAGGAGACATTGATAGTTTCGACATGTTTCATTTCTTTGGCAAACAAAGTTCTCTTTAACGAAGATACTTAGGCTCTATCAGCACTAGATTTAGGTCCCTATGTCTGAAATAATGTATCTTCATAAAGTGCAGAAATTACCATGTTGCTGAAGTGTTTGCAGGAGGGGATTTTTTATTGTGGCTTTACTCTGCTTTAATCATGGAGATGCACCCTGTCGCATTTTTGTCAGAAACTTTCTTACTGCCATCATCATCATAGGTCACTGAATGCAGCCACGCTGACCTATAAAGTGCTGCTGGAGTTGAACTGTCTCATCCCTGTTATCTAAATTATTGCAACAGCTTATTAATTTGTTTACAATATGACGAGTAGTCTTGAATGTCATGTCACAACTATTCACCAACACTCTAATTTTTCAACAGTAACTCTGCTTTATGTTGAGATCTCAAGTCCACAGGCAGTATGTTATAGAGGTAGTCTCCGTGGTTGGTGCGGAATGACGCGAACCTATTAAAAAGAATGTAGCCAGGCTACCTTGGAAAACCAGACAGGTGACATTCTCTGAGAAAACAGCCACCAAGGCTGTGCAGTCCCTCCTCTCCTGTCTACCTGCTCCCGACCCGTGAGGCTCCAACACATTGATCCCGGGTTTCTGCCTGTCTCCACTCTGTTGTCATACCAGGGCATGAAGAAAGGAGCTAGGTCAGAGGTGAAGAAGATGGGCCCTCTGAAGGTGGCTCATCTCAATGGCCTGTCGGTGTCCAGGCAGCCAATGCACGACGAGGTCAAGGATGAGCCTGAACGAGCCTCTAATGACGAGAGGGTAGGTGATTCACAGCTTTTTGATTTTTTTCTTGTAAAGCAATGACAGACATAATGTTTAGTTTAGGTAATGTGTGATGCATTGCATCCTGCTACCTGAAAACGGCTCTATCGTCAGCTGCTAGTTGGCTTACTATCAGTTCAGCTGGTAGCTTAGACTTTCGAGAAAAGAAGCACAAAGGGGAAAGTTATGGTTCTTGTTCCCGGCAGTTGAACTGGTTGATCTTGATAATCTTGATGCTTGTTGCTTTGAAGATAAATTCCAGACACTTGAAAAAAAATGATAGTAATTACTGTTAATGAGAGGTCATAAATGAGCACAAATGTCGTCTATGTATAGGAATGATCAACAAAGTATAGTTCATGGAGGGTCATGAGCGAGGGTGTTTGTATGCTTCTTCGTTTCCTCGTTTCTTCGTTCTTCTTTTAATTTACAAATTCATCAAGCACATAATTCTACCGCTACATTACATTGAATAAAATATACCCTTTATAAAGCATGGATGTTTCATAATGTAACTAAGCAAGTAAGCTGCTACATATTTTCAGTTTTTTGTTTGTTTTTTATTTCCACGCATGCAAAAAAATGTTTCCTGACACATGAGTTTACAGTAAACTGAACGCTCAAGCTGAATGCAAACTCAGGACAATGTCAACAATGGAGAACACAATGCATAAATATCTCATTTTTGTTTCATTTTTACCCATTTTTAATAATACATATACACTCACTCAATTACTTATCATGAAAAGCATCACCATTGATTTCAACTTATGCCCAAAGAAGATGGTGTATAACTCTACATCTCACCACAACAGAGTGGAGTCCCTCCCGCATCATTTGTTGCCTTGTGTGTGTGTGTATGTCAGTGTAAAGTGCTGGAGCAGCACATGGAAAGCGGCGAGCTGTTAAAGGAGTATGAGAGCATCCCAAAACGCCGTCCATCGAGTGAATGCACCATCGCCCAGCTGCCGGAGAGCGGTGACAAAAACCGCTTCCAAGACGTCCTGCCTTATGACGACACCCGAGTGGAGCTGGTGCCCACAAAAGAGAACAACACGGGCTACATCAACGCATCGCACATCAGAGTAAGTTATGCTGAGAAGAAATTTAACACCGTTGTTAATTTATGAACATTTATTATTATTTCGTATACATAAACTGAAAAATCAAATTATTGCACTTACTCATTTTAAGGCAGAATGTTTGAGAAGAATAAATCAAGATCAAATAGAATAATTTCCATTTACACAGTTTATTCCTGTCACCCAGCCCAAATTACCAGACATCCAAATACCTAATGAGTAGCAGCACTACTCATACACTGGCTGTTTGGTGGTTTGTGGGAAGAGGTTGTAGGTCGATTAGTCACATTTTACTCTTCATTCTTGTGTTTCTTATATAATACAATCACTCCTTTGGAAATTCTTTAATTTTCTGTGTATCTGCCTCTCTGTATTTAGAAGAATTCCCTGTGAGCTCTTGTAAGTGATTGGTTTAAAAGAGCTGTTCTTTCTTTAGATAACGGTAGGTGGGCAGGAGTGGAGCTACATCGCCACACAGGGTCCACTGTCGAACACCTGCAACGACTTCTGGCAGATGGTGTGGGAACAGGGAGTCTCCATCATCGCCATGGTCACAGCTGAAGAGGTATGCCGCTTTCATGTTGCACAGGCTGCACACGTTATTCTTTTCCTTTTTCATTTTCCCATCACTTGGACTTTTCCCGTGTCATGCGGTTTCACCAGGAGAGCGGCAGAGAGAAGAGCTTCCGGTACTGGCCCCGGCTCGGCTCGCGACACAACACGGTGACGTACGGCCGCTTTAAGATCACCACGAGGTTCCGCACGGAGTCCGGCTGCTACGCCACGACGGGGCTGAAGATCAAACACCTCATGACAGGCCAAGAGAGGACCGTCTGGCACCTGCAGTACACGGACTGGCCTGACCACGGCTGTCCTGAGGACTTCAAGGGCTTCCTCAGTGAGTGGGAGCCGCTCATCTTGTGCTTTTTCAATCAGATCTGTTAATAGTAAAACATTAATTTTATAGCAAACTAAAATACAGCTTACTAACAAGAAATGTTAGGCGTCTAAAGATTTCTGAAAAAGCACTATAGATTTAAGGTGTATCTAATGTTCCCGTCTTTTCTCAGCCTACCTGGAGGAGATCCAGTCTGTGAGGAGACACACCAATAGCATCAGTGACCCAAAGAACACCAACCTACCTGTGCTGGTCCACTGCAGTGCTGGAGTGGGGCGGACTGGCGTCGTCATCCTGTCTGAGATTATGATAGCATGTTTGGAGCACAACGAGGTAACTGCCTCATCTTTATATCTACTATCTACTATTTCCTCCTGTCTGCCTTGGAGGCATTTCAGTTTATTCATTTTTTTTAAGTTTACGCTAAAAGCTCTTCTTGCCCGTTCCAGATGCTGGATGTGCGAACGGCCCTGTCGAAGCTGCGCAACCAGAGGATGATGATGGTTCAGACCTTGTCTCAGTACACCTTCATTTACAAGGTCCTCATCCAGTACCTCCGCAACTCTAGGCTGATATGAGCTGTCCAGCTCTTCATTCCACAACACACACACGTCATCACGGATGATTGAAGGATGGAAATCACAGGTTTGTGCCAAACTGTGATGACGCAGTAGTATATGTATCTGTTCAGATGTAGCAGTCGGTATTGGATGGACTCTGTTTTAGGCTAAGTATTAAATCAGGTAAGGCTGACGGAATGATGTGTGGATACACAAGAAGCAACCCCACATGAAGAAGGAACATATAGACTTGTGACCTGCCTCTTAACAGTATTATATATAAATATATATTATTTTTTACATAATTAATTGCTTAATAAATCCCAGCACTTTTACAGTACCTTGCTGTACATAATGAACCAATGTTAAGCTGCATTAAAACAATCAATGTATTTTCATTTGACTAAGGTCACTTTTTAAATGAATGTTGCGGTAAATATTGGTTCGTATAATGAAGGACTCCATAGCAATGAAATGCAAAGACGACGTCTAAACAAAGGTTCAATATGAGCTCAGATGGATTGTAATTGAGTCTCGTGGCCTCTGCTGGTACAGGAACTTCTCCCTGCATTTAATGAGAATATAAACAGACTGGTGCTCATGTTACTTATGAGACACCTGAAAAACAAACGCATGTCTTCTCTCAGTGGATATTTATGATCCTCATTTAATAGAAGAGGTCATTGGTTTTTGTACGACACTGGATTACTGGGAAGGAGAGATGCTTTACACAGGTTCCAGAAACCTGTATAGCTGAGTGAAAAGAAAACATGCTATTTTTTTCGGGGGGTGGGGGGGGGCTGAGAATCAAACTGGAAAAAACTTATTTTATACACATTTTTCATTGCTTTTTTTTTTTTTAAATCCTGTGATCTGCTGAATAGTTAAACTGAGTGCTGTATTTGAGCAAGAAGGAAAAAAAACATTAAATTTATTTTGTGCCTTAAACAAATCTGTTTTGTAAAGTCAAAGGGCTCTGTATGTGCATAAGATGGAGGACATTTTTCCTCATTCAATGTCATGTCTTGCTTGTTTGATTGCAGTGATATATTTATAATGCCAATCGATACTACTTTAAAAATACAAAAAAAATATATATAAAAAAAAAGAAAAGCATTGCAAACTACCACATTCATAACTGCTGGATTTGGCTCAAAAACATCTAGAAGAAATGAGCTGTGGGCAGCTCGTTGGGTTTGGAGCGGCGTTCTAGTGAGAAGTAGAACGTGCGAGAGGGCTCGAGCGTCTCCAGTTGCAGAATTCTGGCTGAAGCTCTTGTTTTCACCTCTGTGATAAATGTCCCTCCGCAGAGACACGTCCTGCTGTTACCAATGGCGTCCTGACTATTAATGACCACTTTACACAGTCATATTTGACCGTTCCCTGCTGCGGTAAAGCATGTATTTGAAGCTCAGTAATCCATTTCACCTGTACTGACAGAGCACTGCAACGTTTACACTAAGTTAAATATGTTACCCGGAGAATTCAGGGCACCAACTTTACTTATATTGTGGCCAAAGTAAAGTGATTGTTTATCCCTATTTTATTTTTTCTTTCTTAATTGACAAGTTTTTGGTGTCAAAGACGCATGGGCAGTGACCTACTTAACTGGAGAAAAATGAGCCCTCATTCTGTTGAAATGTTTTAACTGGATCTCATGAATTTACTGCAGGTTTTGTTTTTGCTTTTTAAAAAGATGATAATTGAGTCTTAGTGTGAAGACTGAAGAGTGACTGTTATTTTTTTTTTTTTGTGGCCAAGGTGTAACCAATTTGTCCATGTACAGGTCTGTTCATAATGTACACAGTGTAAAATTCTGCTTATGACAAATATTGGTTATTGTACAAAACTATGTATAAACTATCTATTGAGCTAAAATGGTATGCCATTGGAAGGAAAAACAATATGTAGAAAATCTTTTCAGCCAAGAATAAATATTTGGAAATAACTGTTTTTGGTCTCAATTTACATCAGTTCATGATGCCATCTTGTGGTGGAAATCAGCCAGTGGTTCAAAATCACAGAAAAGAGTGTACAGTATTTGAAGAAATCTTTATTATTTAGTTTCAGTCGTGAAAAAGGATCATGATTCCTATTACATAATCTACAGAAATTTAAATTAAAACAGCAAAATATGCATTAAAAATCTATAATCTACCACGCTTCATATGGATCACAGGTTGTTTGTTCATGACAAGGACTTTCAAAACCCATCCAATAATAATTTTTTATATTTATTTGCTTTCAGTTTTTTTCCCAGCAGGATTGTAGACAACGGCCATTTTAAGATTTGATTTGTGATTTCTTTTGAGTAAAAAAAGTTCTCTACCTTTAGAGTTTAGGAGCTGGCTTTAGTGTTAAAATGTTTTTTTCAAGAGCTTCTAAGCTACTTTTAGTTTTTTGTGAATATGGACCCAGTTGATCAACAGAAGATCAACCGCCAACTATATTGTAATCAGGGTTCCTCCTCAGAAATTATTGCAAAAAAGGTCATGTGATATTGCCTCTTAGAAAACAATGTTTGATTGTTGTCATTTATTGATCTATAATTAAAAAAAAAAAAGTATTGTCAGTTTTGGCTCCAACCTAAACACATTGTTGAATGACAAATTCTTTTTTGCTAATGTTCCTAGAAAAGAAAAAGGGGACTTGAATCTAGGGTAAATCTGTCATTGCTGCTACCTTCACTTGAAAACATGGAGAATATAAAAAACAAAACACTGTTTTACCAAAAGGAAAGACCACCTGAATGGGAGGATGATTATCGGCTGAATGCTGCATGTCTGACACCTCACAGACAACATTCCAGTTTGTATCAGTAGTATTTAATACTGGTATCGTCCTCTCTTTCCTCCGTGTCCGCTGTATCCACCGTGTCCTCCGTGCCCTCCATGTCCACCGTGGTTCCAGCCGCCTCCTCTCCAACCTCCTCCTCTTCCTCCTCCTCTTCCACCACCACGGCCGCCCCAGCCACCCCCTCCTCCCCCATCTTGTCTTTTCTGCCAGGGGGGCATTTCAGGAGGCGGGGCTTCGATCTCTGACGGGCGCCCCCCTCGGTCCGGCACTCTTCCCATGAGGATCTGTGGAATAATTAAACATCACAATGACCTTATTTTTATTATATATTGTAGTTCATCATATTCACAATGTTTTAACTATTACCGGTGTGGTTTTAGTGAAAACATTTCTTCACTAAAACTGTAGTAGTTGGGGCATTTTGATTATAATGTACTATGGCAAATGGATTTTTCAAAAATTCTAACTTGTGTGCAAATTAACAAGAGCACTTGTTAAAAGGGACGATGACAAAGTTGTGGTGTAACCCTAAAAACCTGGTAGCAGATAGTTTAACCATCTTAAAAGTTCAAAAAAAATTAAAAGCACATGCCATCAACTAGTTTTATATTCTAGGTGGATAAATTATTTAACACCCATCCCCCCAAGCTTGAAAAAACTACTTGCATAATTTACAAAGGTCGCATTTTTATGGCTGAAAATCCAATTGAATCCAGGGGAAAAAAAACATGTCTGAAGTCCTGGAAAACCGCTTCCTGCACCTTGTTGACAGCACAAGCTGTGTTCTCTCTGCTGGAGCCGCTGCTGGTCTTCACCATGTTGCAGAGGTCTTCTCTGGCAGCCAGAAGCTCGGCCACACCCACTGACGGCTGTGACCTCAGAGAGTGTCTGTTGGGCTGGTACGCCTTCGCCATGCTGTCAACCTTCACCTGTAAAAAAGAAAATTAAAAAGCCCCTATTGAGTAAGGCGAAGCAGGCGGAACGCACATCGGCTCACAGATTCAGCCACTCCATGAAATTTCAATGCGGTCAACATGCCTTGGCTCTGTCTGACCAGCCGAAGGACTGAACCGTGACGTCCAGACGCTTGATGAGCATCTTGCGCCGGCACTCGTACTCAGACGACAGAGCCGCGTTTATGTTGTGCAACTTCTCCTGTGGACACAAAAGGAAAGTGAAGATCAATTCACATGGAAGCAGTCACGGATATAGCTGCAGGCGGCCGAGCAATGAATAAGTCTAAGGTTGCCGGGGCAACAGAATGGAGTTAGGCAAGAGAAATGGCCATAAGAACCCACAAGAAGTTTCATGTTGATTGGCAAAGAGATAAGGCAACTTCCTATTCCCTCAATTTGATGATACTGTATGAGCCAAAATGCATTTTTGCCAATTGCAGCATCCCCTTGCAGCCAAATTGCACCAAACTCAGTGTGTACCCTTGGAAAATAGTATTGTATACTTCTACCAAGTGTGGTTGTGATACATTAAAAGACTGCCCAGGTCCAAAGATTCCAGGGATACAAAGTTTTTGAAAATTGAATGCACTGTTTAAAATTTCCATGCAGAAATGTACCTCCAATTTTGACCAGCTGGTGGCACTAGAGAATTTAACTTACTGAAATAGAATCCTGGAATGTGTCAAATTTCAAAACCTTTCACCATATGGTTCTACGGGCTGCCATCAACATCCCATATGGAAAAAAAGATGCGAAACAATCAGAAACCGTACAAACACGAACGATCTTCTAATTAAAGAAAAGCAACTGGCCGCAGATTCACTGGCATTTCTGCAGCGATGTGTCCTTCACACATTCGAGCTACTCACCCACTGATCACTGCTGAGAGAATTTTTCAGCACCGGATTTGCAACAGAACCATCTGGGAGATCTTCAAGTACTTTTTTAACCTGTAAAGACACATTGGGTTTGACTGCATTAGCACAATATAGGGAGGAGCATATAGAAGGAAAACATGCTCACGCTTTCTTTTAAAATAAAACAGCCTCTATTACCCTTACAAGTCAATCACAAATGCCCACACTGAGGAAATGATGTCAGCTTACTAGTTCTGTTCATTTACTCTTGTATTGATATTTTACATTTAAAAAAAATGTTTAGTAGCATTGCAATTAAATGTCAACTATTTAAATAATCAATTATTTACTTTTGGGACAAAAAAAGACTATAACTATGACATTCACTATTTTATAGACAAGATACTAGATACAAATAAATTGTTTGCTGAGTCTTGACATTGCCCTGACGAGAAACACGTGGTGCCGTCCCTGATGTTAAAACTATTCAATGTAGCATCAAACAACCTTGTCCTGTATTTGGGAGAAGACGCCTGCTGCATCTTGTCCTCGCGGCTCCGGCAGTTTCAGTGTTTCACAGATTTTCTGGAGCTCCTGATATGCCGGCTTCTCTTCTTGTTGTTTGTCAGCGACGGGCCTGCTCCTCACGATTTGAGCCGCCTGAAGCTCAGAGCTTAGAAACACTTAAAGGGGAGAGAGAGAAAAAAAAAAAGACAATTTATTCTAAAGTTACAGAACTACAGATGACTGGAAAAGAGCGCGGCGAGACCAGATCACATACGGACAAACTTCAGATGGTCTTGTGTATTCCGCGCGCTGCCGTTGAGGATTCCTGAAACCACTTCCTGGTGAGGACAGTGCAGCTCCCGCAGCAGACCGCTCACCTCCACCTGCAGGCTGCCCGGGTCATCTGGAGGACCAGGGACAGAGCAGACCGCTTTAGCCCAACCTGAAACTACATTCTAGTTTTACATTGGACGTTTATAGTATAATGAGAATATCACGTGCATTTCCCATTGTGCTGGAAAAAAAGCATGCAGGATGGCGTGATTTTATTTGACATCTTACGGTTCCATCCACCTTTTCTTAATTGCATTATCCAAATGTAAATAAAAACTTTGTCAGTGACAAATCATGATTGGGAGGATGAGAAATTCAAAACCTTTTAAAATACAGTTTTAAGAAGCATTTCTTAGGTCTCTCTTAATAAAAAAAAATGTGTTCATGTCGGTTTCTTGTCATTAAAAAAGTAAATTTCTATCATTTTCTAGGTTTAGACAGTCTCTCCTTTCTTCTATGAATAATACTCATGACCCTCTGATGTACTTGATAGAATGTGTTTTCTCCTTCTCAGAAAGAGTTGGAGGTTCTGATTCACCTGGAAACTGCGATGGATCCTCTCCCCTCATCCTCCACATACACCATGAATCAATATACTTCTATTATTCTATTTTGTGCCATTTTCTACTTTCCCTGTATGAATGTATTGTATTGCGATCATCTGTATGCATCCTCATCTGTTTCTCTTCTTCCCCATTAAATGGTTTTTTAGGGAGTTTTTTTCTTGTAGGATGTGAGGGTACAAACTGTAACGCCCTATTTGGGTAAATCTGATTTGTGATCTGTGACGTTTCCTCCTCACGTGTCCCTGCGTTAGTGATTGTAAAATCTATTCACTCGTATAAGCTCTGATTATACCATATTTTAATGTGTCGACTACAACCGGAACATGGCGGGGTATAACCTGGAACGACGCCTTCAGGAAATAAAAGAAAAGCGTCCAAACCCCTGGCCAGGGGAGATAAGCGGCTCACCCGGACCGGAAGTGATGCTCTCCTCCAGGTCGCAGTGAAGCTTGAGCCCGGCCGCCAGCCACCGGCACAGCTCCACGTAGTCCGGGGAGGACAGGCCCGCGTGTGCGGCGGCGAGCAGCGCCTTCTCCTCCATCAGGGGGCCGTCATAGCTGCGGACGAGGCGGGAAAAGAATACATAAACACACAGGTGTTGGAGGAAAAGCAGCGTCAAACGGCCGCGGTAGCATCCGCGAGGCTAACGTGCGCGAAGCTAACATGCTAACAGGGAGCTAGCTCACCCGAGCTCCTCCAGGTTGTCCAGAATATCAAACTCCATGTTGGGGCTGTTAAAACATGGCGAGGGTCTGAGTGCAAGGGTAACTCAGAGATATAAAACCGTCTTTCATTTCATCCGCGCTATCATCATGCCTGGTTGCGGTTCCGCTTGTGTACGTGAGCCGGGAGAGAAACACGTCGCCCCAAACTGGTTCCGTAACATTGGTTCCGGTACTTTACATTTAGAAAATCCCTACGAACTCTGCAGATTTTTTTTCTATGTATTAGTAAAGTTATTAAAAAAGACGTGTTTGTGTTTTGAGAGTTTGTATGTACGTATCATGTAATAATAATGTAAAAAAAAATGATACATAAGACTACTTAAGTTTTGTAAATAATTCTAGTGTGTGAAATTTAAAATGTGCTTTTCATCCAGTTAATATACATTTTATGATGTCGATTGATCATTTCTGCATTATATTTTATATTATTCATGTCTGAAGGTACATTTCTGAATGCAATCCACTTCTCTAGGCTGTGATTGCACACTTTGCTAACAACCCAATTCAATGACGAGACAACACTGACATTTAGTCAGTAGGTTTCTCTCTGTAGCGATGCGTTCACTGACTTGCGTGAAAGGCCGACCTGTTTGTTGTAATGTTAAGATGTGCTCTGGCCAGAGGCTGCTGTCTCTGCAATTCTCTGCAACAAAGTGGTCATCAGAAAAAATAATACAATAAATATAAGCATATACAGATGTGATAACTGATCAAAGTGCAACATAATATATTTTGACCATTTTTGAGCAACATAGTAAATTATGACATTTTTTGAGTGATATACTATAGTATGACCTTTTTTAAGCAACATTTTATAGTATGAACTTTTTAAGGCAACATAGTATAGTATAACCTTTTCTGACCATATGACCTTTTTTCTGACGACATACTATACTATGACTTTGTTTATGCAACATAGTATATAGCACATGTGTCAAACTCAGATCCTGGAGGGCCGAGTGGATGCAGGTTTTTGTTCCAACCAGGCAGTAACACACCTGATTCTACTAATCAACCAATAGAGCTCTTGCTGAGGACCTTCATTATTAGAATAAGGTGCGTTACTGCCTGGTTGGAACAAAAACCTGCACCCACACGTACCCCCGGGACCTGAGTTTGACACCCCTGGTATAAAGGGTGACCTTTTTTGGGAAACATAGTATAGTATGACAACTTTTGAGCAACATAGCATAGTATGACCATTTTTGAGCGACGTACTATAGTATGACTATTTCTGAGCGACATATTGTGATCTGTATTTTGTCACATGAGTTCCATGGCTTAGAAAGTAAGACATCTGGTAGGAAGCTTCTTACTTGTTGGTTCAAGAACTTCTCAAAGCTTTTAAATTTCAGAAACCCCTACGTTCAATAAAAGCTTTTGGAAATGGCCCTCACCTTACCAGTCTAGATATGTGTTAGAAGGCTGTCCTGGTATTATTGGTTGTTGGTTCAATTCCTATTTTGGGCAACATAGTATGGTATGAACATTTTTGAGCGAGCCATTTAAGCGTGATCTTTATTTAATTACATGAGGTCCATGGCTTAGCAAGTAAGACGTCTGGTTGGAGACTTCTTAGTTGTTGGTTCAAAAACTTCTCAAAACAAAAGGTCAGAAACCCCAACATTCAATGAAAGGTTTTGGAAATGACCTGAGCCTTGCCAATCTAGGTAGCTCAATGTGTTAGAAGGCTGTCCTGGTTGTTGGTTCAAACCCTTTTTTGGGCAACATAGTATGACCATTTTTGAGTGACATACTATCGTATGACCATTTTTGAGTGACATACTATAGTATGAACATTTTTGGGCGACATAGTATAGTATGATCATGTTTGAGCAACATACTATGGTATGACCTTTTTTGAGGGACATAGTATAGTATGACATTTTTGAGTGATATACTCATATGACGATTCTCATGCAATATGTTATACGATGAACTTTTTGTGTTCAAAATACTATAGTATGACCTTTTTGGAGCGACATAGTATAATATGACCCATTTTGAGAGACATAGTATAATATGACCTTTTTTGAGCGACATACTTTAGTATGACGTTTTTGAGTGATATACTCATATGACGATTCTCAGGCAATATGTTATACTATGAACTTTTTGTGTTCAAAATACTATAGTATGACCTTTTACGAGTGACATAGTATAATATGAATCATTTTGAGCGACATAGTATAATATGACCTTTTTTGAGCGACATACTATATAGTATGACGTTTTTGAGTGATATACTCATATGACGACTTTCATGCGATATGCCAGAGTATGAACTTTTTGTGTTCAAAATACTATAGTATGACCTTTTACGAGTGACATAGTATAATATGAATCATTTTGAGCTACATAGTATAATATGACCTTTTTTGAGCGACATACTATAGTATGACGTTTTTGAGTGATATACTCATATGACGATTCTCAGGCAGTATGTTATACTATGAACTTTTTGTGTTCAAAATACTATAGTATGACCTTTGACGAGTGACATAGTATAATATGAATCATTTTGAGCGACATAGTATAATATGACCTTTTTTGAGCGACATACTATAGTATGACGTTTTTGAATGATATACTCATATGACGACTTTCATGCGATATGCCAGAGTATGAACTTTTTGTGTTCAAAATACTATAGTATGACCTTTTTGGAGCGACATAGTATAATATGACCCATTTTGAGAGACATAGTATAATATGACCTTTTTTGAGCGACATACTATAGTATGACGTTTTTGAGTGATATACAGTAATCCCTCGTTTATCGCGGGGGTTACGTTCCGAAAATGACCCGCGATAAGTGAAATCCGCGAAATAGAAAACTTTATTTTTTTTTTTACAATTAGCAACTATTACATGTATACAAATACAGTGACTCACGTGTAGGCCGTTTCACTGCTCTTCAGACTGGATGAAGGTGCGGGAGGGCATTCGTTTCCAAAATAAGGCAGTCTCATCCATGTTAAAAACTTGTTCGGGCTTATATCCCCCCTCCTCAATGATCGCCTTGAATTTATTGTTCACGAAGGCTTCTGCCTCAGCGGTATCCGCAGACGCCATCTCACCGTGCAGACAAACATTTTTAAGTCCAAAGCGTTTCTTAAACTTTTCAAACCAGCCCTTGCTTGCATTAAATGCGCTTGGCACTTTGTCAGCAGCACTTGCTGGGGGCCCGGCCAACTTAATGTAATTTTGCCAAGCTGTTTTATGTGCGTACACATAACTGCACGAGACGACAAAATGATAGCACAATTCGTAGCATGTTTTGATACAAGAAGCGGGAGTGAGTTTTTAGCGAATCAGAATGCAGAACACAATGCACCAAAAAAAAAAAATGCATTATGAAAATCCGCGAAATAGCGAATCCGCGATAAGTGAACCGCGAAGTGGCGAGGGATCACTGTACTCATATGACGATTCTCAGGCAACATGTTATACTATGAACTTTTTGTGTTCAAAATACTATAGTATGACCTTTTTGGAGCGACATAGTATAATATGACCCATTTTGAGAGACATAGTATAATATGACCTTTTTTGAGCGACATACTATACTATAGTATGACGTTTTTGAGTGATATACTCATATGACGACTTTCATGCGATATGCCAGAGTATGAACTTTTTGTGTTCAAAATACTATAGTATGACCTTTTACGAGTGACATAGTATAATATGAATCATTTTGAGCTACATAGTATAATATGACCTTTTTTGAACGACATACTTTAGTATGACGTTTTTGAGTGATATACTCATATGACGATTCTCAGGCAACATGTTATACTATGAACTTTTTGTGTTCAAAATACTATAGTATGACCTTTTTGGAGCGACATAGTATAATATGACCCATTTTGAGAGACATAGTATAATATGACCTTTTTTGAGCGACATACTATAGTATGACGTTTTTGAGTGTTATACTCATATGACGATTCTCATGCGATATGTTATACTATGAACTTTTAGTGTTCAAAATACTATAGTATGACCTTTTTGGAGCGACATAGTATAATATGACCCATTTTGAGAGACATAGTATAATATGACCTTTTTTGAGCGACATACTTTAGTATGATGTTTTTGAGTGATATACTCATATGACGATTCTCAGGCAGTATGTTATACTATGAACTTTTTGTGTTCAAAATACTATAGTATGACCTTTTACGAGTGATATAGTATAATATGAATCATTTTGAGCGACATAGTATAATATGACCTTTTTTGAGCGACATACTATTGTATGACGTTTTTGAGTGATATACTCATATGACGACTTTCATGCGATATGCCAGAGTATGAACTTTTTGTGTTCAAAATACTATAGTATGACCTTTTACGAGTGACATAGTATAATATGAATCATTTTGAGCTACATAGTATAATATGACCTTTTTTGAGCGACATACTATAGTATGACGTTTTTGAGTGATATACTCATATGACGATTGTCATGTGATATGCCAGAGTATGAACTTTTTGTGTTCAAAATACTATAGTATGACCTTTTACAAGTGACATAGTATAATATGAATCATTTTGAGCGACATAGTATAATATGACCTTTTTTGAGCGACATACTTTAGTATGACGTTTTTGAGTGATATACTCATATGACGATTCTCAGGCAATATGTTATACTATGAACTTTTTGTGTTCAAAATACTATAGTATGACCTTTTACGAGTGACATAGTATAATATGAATCATTTTGAGCTACATAGTATAATATGACATTTTTGAGCGACATACTATAGTATGACGTTTTTGAGTGTTATACCCATATGACGACTTTCATGCGATATGCTAAAGTATGACCTTATTGTGTTCAAAATACTATAGTATGACCTTTTACAAGTGATATAGTATAATATGACCCATTTTGGGCGACATAGTATAATATGACCTTTTTTGAGCGACATACTATAGTATGACGTTTTTGAGTGATATACTCATATGACGATTCTCAGGCAATATGTTATACTATGAACTTTTTGTGTTCAAAATACTATAGTATGACCTTTTTGGAGCGACATAGTATAATATGACCCATTTTGAGAGACATAGTATAATATGACCTTTTTTGAGCGACATACTATAGTATGACGTTTTTGAGTGATATACTCATATGACGATTGTCATGTGATATGCCAGAGTATGAACTTTTTGTGTTCAAAATACTATAGTATGACCTTTTACAAGTGACATAGTATAATATGAATCATTTTGAGCGACATAGTATAATATGACCTTTTTTGAGCGACATACTTTAGTATGACGTTTTTGAGTGATATACTCATATGACGATTCTCAGGCAATATGTTTTACTATGAACTTTTTGTGTTCAAAATACTATAGTATGACCTTTTACGAGTGACATAGTATAATATGAATCATTTTGAGCGACATAGTATAATATGACCTTCTTTGAGCGACATACTATAGTATGACGTTTTTGAGTGATATACTCATATGACGACTTTCATGCGATATGCCAGAGTATGAACTTTTTGTGTTCAAAATACTATAGTATGACCTTTTTTGAGCGACATAGTATAATATGACCCATTTTGAGAGACATAGTATAATATGACCTTTTTTGAGCGACATACTATAGTATGACGTTTTTGAGTGATATACTCATATGACGATTCTCAGGCAATATGTTATACTATGAACTTTTTGTGTTCAAAATACTATAGTATGACCTTTTACGAGTGACATAGTATAATATGAATCATTTTGAGCGACATAGTATAATATGACCTTTTTTGAGCGACATACTATAGTATGACGTTTTTGAGTGATATACTCATATGACGACTTTCATGCGATATGCCAGAGTATGAACTTTTTGTGTTCAAAATACTATAGTATGACCTTTTACGAGTGACATAGTATAATATGAACCATTTTGAGCGACATAGTATAATATGACCTTTTTTGAGCGACATACTATAGTATTACGTTTTTGAATGATATACTCATATGACGATTCTCAGGCAACATGTTATACTATGAACTTTTTGTGTTCAAAATACTATAGTATGATATTTTTGGAGCGACATAGTATAATATGACCCATTTTGAGAGACATAGTATAATATGACCTTTTTTGAGCGACATACTTTAGTATGACGTTTTTGAGTGATATACTCATATGACGATTCTCAGGCAGTATGTTATACTATGACCTTTTTGTGTTCAAAATACTATAGTATGACCTTTTACGAGTGACATAGTATAATATGAATCATTTTGAGCGACATAGTATAATATGACCTTTTTTGAGCGACATACTATACGTTTTTGAGTGATATACTCATATGACGATTCTCAGGCAACATGTTATACTATGAACTTTTTGTGTTCAAAATACTATAGTATGACCTTTTTGGAGCGACATAGTATAATATGACCCATTTTGAGAGACATAGTATAATATGACCTTTTTGAGCGACATACGTATGACGTTTTTGAGTGATATACTCATATGACGATTCTCAGGCAGTATGTTATACTATGAACTTTTTGTGTTCAAAATACTATAGTATGACCTTTGACGAGTGACATAGTATAATATGAATCATTTTGAGCGACATAGTATAATATGACCTTTTTTGAGCGACATACTATAGTATGACGTTTTTGAGTGATATACTCATATGACAACTTTCATGCGATATGCCAGAGTATGAACTTTTTGTGTTCAAAATACTATAGTATGACCTTTTACGAGTGACATAGTATAATATGAATCATTTTGAGCTACATAGTATAATATGACCTTTTTTGAGCGACATACTTTAGTATGACGTTTTTGAGTGATATACTCATATGACGACTTTCATGCGATATGCCAGAGTATGAACTTTTTGTGTTCAAAATACTATAGTATGACCTTTTACGAGTGACATAGTATAATATGAATCATTTTGAGCTACATAGTATATTATGACCTTTTTTGAGCGACATACTTTAGTATGACGTTTTTGAGTGATATACTCATATGACGATTCTCAGGCAACAGGTTATACTATGAACTTTTTGTGTTCAAAATACTATAGTATGACCTTTTACGAGTGACATAGTATAATATGAATCATTTTGAGCGACATAGTATAATATGACCTTTTTTGAGCGACATACTATAGTATGACGTTTTTGAGTGATATACTCATATGACGATTCTCAGGCAACATGTTATACTATGAACTTTTTGTGTTCAAAATACTATAGTATGACCTTTTTGGAGCGACATAGTATAATATGACCCATTTTGAGAGACATAGTATAATATGACCTTTTTTGAGCGACATACTATAGTATGACGTTTTTGAGTGATATACTCATATGACGATTCTCAGGCAGTATGTTATACTATGAACTTTTTGTGTTCAAAATACTATAGTATGACCTTTTACGAGTGACATAGTATAATATGACCCATTTTGAGAGACATAGTATAATATGACCTTTTTTGAACGACATACTATAGTATGACGTTTTTGAGTGATATACTCATATGACGACTTTCATGCGATATGCCAGAGTACGAACTTTTTGTGTTCAAAATACTATAGTATGACCTTTTACGAGTGACATAGTATAATATGAATCATTTTGAGCTACATAGTATAATATGACCTTTTTTGAGCGACATACTATAGTATGACGTTTTTGAGTGATATACTCATATGACGATTCTCAGGCAATATGTTATACTATGACCTTTTTGTGTTCAAAATACTATAGTATGACCTTTTTGGAGCGACATAGTATAATATGAATCATTTTGAGCGACATAGTATAATATGACCTTTTTTGAGCGACATACTATAGTATGACGTTTTTGAGTGATATACTCATATGACGACTTTTATGCGATATGCCAGAGTATGAACTTTTTGTGTTCAAAATACTATAGTATGACCTTTTACGAGTGACATAGTATAATATGAATCATTTTGAGCTACATAGTATAATATGACCTTTTTTGAGCGACATACTTTAGTATGACGTTTTTGAGTGATATACTCATATGACGATTCTCAGGCAACATGTTATACTATGAACTTTTTGTGTTCAAAATACTATAGTATGACCTTTTACGAGTGACATAGTATAATATGAACCATTTTGAGCGACATAGTATAATATGACCTTTTTTGAGCGACATACTATAGTATGACGTTTTTGAGTGATATACTCATATGACGATTCTCAGGCAACATGTTATACTATGAACTTTTTGTGTTCAAAATACTATAGTATGATATTTTTGGAGCGACATAGTATAATATGACCCATTTTGAGAGACATAGTATAATATGACCTTTTTTGAGCGACATACTTTAGTATGACGTTTTTGAGTGATATACTCATATGACGATTCTCAGGCAATATGTTATACTATGAACTTTTTGTGTTCAAAATACTATAGTATGACCTTTTACGAGTGACATAGTATAATATGAATCATTTTGAGCGACATAGTATAATATGACCTTTTTTTAGCGACATACTATAGTATGACGTTTTTGAGTGATATACTCATATGACGACTTTCATGCGATATGCCAGAGTATGAACTTTTTGTGTTCAAAATACTATAGTATGACCTTTTACGAGTGACATAGTATAATATGAACCATTTTGAGCGACATAGTATAATATGACCTTTTTTGAGCGACATACTATATAGTATTACGTTTTTGAGTGATATACTCATATGACGATTCTCAGGCAACATGTTATACTATGAACTTTTTGTGTTCAAAATACTATAGTATGACCTTTTTGGAGCGACATAGTATAATATGACCCATTTTGAGAGACATAGTATAATATGACCTTTTTTGAGCGACATACTTTAGTATGACGTTTTTGAGTGATATACTCATATGACGATTCTCAGGCAGTATGTTATACTATGACCTTTTTGTGTTCAAAATACTATAGTATGACCTTTTACGAGTGACATAGTATAATATGAACCATTTTGAGCGACATAGTATAATATGACCTTTTTTGAGCGACATACTTTAGTATGACGTTTTTGAGTGATATACTCATATGACGATTCTCAGGCAACAGGTTATACTATGAACTTTTTGTGTTCAAAATACTATAGTATGACCTTTTACGAGTGACATAGTATATTATGAATCATTTTGAGCGACATAGTATAATATGACCTTTTTTGAGCGACATACTATAGTATGACGTTTTTGAGTGATATACTCATATGACGACTTTCATGCGATATGCCAGAGTATGAACTTTTTGTGTTCAAAATACTATAGTATGACCTTTTACGAGTGACATAGTATAATATGAACCATTTTGAGCGACATAGTATAATATGACCTTTTTTGAGCGACATACTTTAGTATGACGTTTTTGAGTGATATACTCATATGACGATTCTCAGGCAGTATGTTATACTATGACCTTTTTGTGTTCAAAATACTATAGTATGACCTTTTACGAGTGACATAGTATAATATGACCCATTTTGAGAGACATAGTATAATATGACCTTTTTTGAGCGACATACTATACTATAGTATGACGTTTTTGAGTGATATACTCATATGACGACTTTCATGCGATATGCCAGAGTATGAACTTTTTGTGTTCAAAATACTATAGTATGACCTTTTACAAGTGACATAGTATAATATGAATCATTTTGAGCGACATAGTATAATATGACCTTTTTTGAGCGACATACTTTAGTATGACGTTTTTGAGTGATATACTCATATGACGATTCTCAGGCAATATGTTATACTATGAACTTTTTGTGTTCAAAATACTATAGTATGACCTTTTACGAGTGACATAGTATAATATGAATCATTTTGAGCTACATAGTATAATATGACATTTTTGAGCGACATACTATAGTATGACGTTTTTGAGTGTTATACCCATATGACGACTTTCATGCGATATGCTAAAGTATGACCTTATTGTGTTCAAAATACTATAGTATGACCTTTTACAAGTGATATAGTATAATATGACCCATTTTGGGCGACATAGTATAATATGACCTTTTTTGAGCGACATACTATAGTATGACGTTTTTGAGTGATATACTCATATGACGATTCTCAGGCAATATGTTATACTATGAACTTTTTGTGTTCAAAATACTATAGTATGACCTTTTTGGAGCGACATAGTATAATATGACCCATTTTGAGAGACATAGTATAATATGACCTTTTTTGAGCGACATACTATAGTATGACGTTTTTGAGTGATATACTCATATGACGATTGTCATGTGATATGCCAGAGTATGAACTTTTTGTGTTCAAAATACTATAGTATGACCTTTTACAAGTGACATAGTATAATATGAATCATTTTGAGCGACATAGTATAATATGACCTTTTTTGAGCGACATACTTTAGTATGACGTTTTTGAGTGATATACTCATATGACGATTCTCAGGCAATATGTTTTACTATGAACTTTTTGTGTTCAAAATACTATAGTATGACCTTTTACGAGTGACATAGTATAATATGAATCATTTTGAGCGACATAGTATAATATGACCTTCTTTGAGCGACATACTATAGTATGACGTTTTTGAGTGATATACTCATATGACGACTTTCATGCGATATGCCAGAGTATGAACTTTTTGTGTTCAAAATACTATAGTATGACCTTTTTTGAGCGACATAGTATAATATGACCCATTTTGAGAGACATAGTATAATATGACCTTTTTTGAGCGACATACTATAGTATGACGTTTTTGAGTGATATACTCATATGACGATTCTCAGGCAATATGTTATACTATGAACTTTTTGTGTTCAAAATACTATAGTATGACCTTTTACGAGTGACATAGTATAATATGAATCATTTTGAGCGACATAGTATAATATGACCTTTTTTGAGCGACATACTATAGTATGACGTTTTTGAGTGATATACTCATATGACGACTTTCATGCGATATGCCAGAGTATGAACTTTTTGTGTTCAAAATACTATAGTATGACCTTTTACGAGTGACATAGTATAATATGAACCATTTTGAGCGACATAGTATAATATGACCTTTTTTGAGCGACATACTATAGTATTACGTTTTTGAATGATATACTCATATGACGATTCTCAGGCAACATGTTATACTATGAACTTTTTGTGTTCAAAATACTATAGTATGATATTTTTGGAGCGACATAGTATAATATGACCCATTTTGAGAGACATAGTATAATATGACCTTTTTTGAGCGACATACTTTAGTATGACGTTTTTGAGTGATATACTCATATGACGATTCTCAGGCAGTATGTTATACTATGACCTTTTTGTGTTCAAAATACTATAGTATGACCTTTTACGAGTGACATAGTATAATATGAATCATTTTGAGCGACATAGTATAATATGACCTTTTTTGAGCGACATACTATACGTTTTTGAGTGATATACTCATATGACGATTCTCAGGCAACATGTTATACTATGAACTTTTTGTGTTCAAAATACTATAGTATGACCTTTTTGGAGCGACATAGTATAATATGACCCATTTTGAGAGACATAGTATAATATGACCTTTTTGAGCGACATACGTATGACGTTTTTGAGTGATATACTCATATGACGATTCTCAGGCAGTATGTTATACTATGAACTTTTTGTGTTCAAAATACTATAGTATGACCTTTGACGAGTGACATAGTATAATATGAATCATTTTGAGCGACATAGTATAATATGACCTTTTTTGAGCGACATACTATAGTATGACGTTTTTGAGTGATATACTCATATGACAACTTTCATGCGATATGCCAGAGTATGAACTTTTTGTGTTCAAAATACTATAGTATGACCTTTTACGAGTGACATAGTATAATATGAATCATTTTGAGCTACATAGTATAATATGACCTTTTTTGAGCGACATACTTTAGTATGACGTTTTTGAGTGATATACTCATATGACGACTTTCATGCGATATGCCAGAGTATGAACTTTTTGTGTTCAAAATACTATAGTATGACCTTTTACGAGTGACATAGTATAATATGAATCATTTTGAGCTACATAGTATATTATGACCTTTTTTGAGCGACATACTTTAGTATGACGTTTTTGAGTGATATACTCATATGACGATTCTCAGGCAACAGGTTATACTATGAACTTTTTGTGTTCAAAATACTATAGTATGACCTTTTACGAGTGACATAGTATAATATGAATCATTTTGAGCGACATAGTATAATATGACCTTTTTTGAGCGACATACTATAGTATGACGTTTTTGAGTGATATACTCATATGACGATTCTCAGGCAACATGTTATACTATGAACTTTTTGTGTTCAAAATACTATAGTATGACCTTTTTGGAGCGACATAGTATAATATGACCCATTTTGAGAGACATAGTATAATATGACCTTTTTTGAGCGACATACTATAGTATGACGTTTTTGAGTGATATACTCATATGACGATTCTCAGGCAGTATGTTATACTATGAACTTTTTGTGTTCAAAATACTATAGTATGACCTTTTACGAGTGACATAGTATAATATGACCCATTTTGAGAGACATAGTATAATATGACCTTTTTTGAACGACATACTATAGTATGACGTTTTTGAGTGATATACTCATATGACGACTTTCATGCGATATGCCAGAGTACGAACTTTTTGTGTTCAAAATACTATAGTATGACCTTTTACGAGTGACATAGTATAATATGAATCATTTTGAGCTACATAGTATAATATGACCTTTTTTGAGCGACATACTATAGTATGACGTTTTTGAGTGATATACTCATATGACGATTCTCAGGCAATATGTTATACTATGACCTTTTTGTGTTCAAAATACTATAGTATGACCTTTTTGGAGCGACATAGTATAATATGAATCATTTTGAGCGACATAGTATAATATGACCTTTTTTGAGCGACATACTATAGTATGACGTTTTTGAGTGATATACTCATATGACGACTTTTATGCGATATGCCAGAGTATGAACTTTTTGTGTTCAAAATACTATAGTATGACCTTTTACGAGTGACATAGTATAATATGAATCATTTTGAGCTACATAGTATAATATGACCTTTTTTGAGCGACATACTTTAGTATGACGTTTTTGAGTGATATACTCATATGACGATTCTCAGGCAACATGTTATACTATGAACTTTTTGTGTTCAAAATACTATAGTATGACCTTTTACGAGTGACATAGTATAATATGAACCATTTTGAGCGACATAGTATAATATGACCTTTTTTGAGCGACATACTATAGTATGACGTTTTTGAGTGATATACTCATATGACGACTTTCATGCGATATGCCAGAGTATGAACTTTTTGTGTTCAAAATACTATAGTATGACCTTTTACGAGTGACATAGTATAATATGAACCATTTTGAGCGACATAGTATAATATGACCTTTTTTGAGCGACATACTATATAGTATTACGTTTTTGAGTGATATACTCATATGACGATTCTCAGGCAACATGTTATACTATGAACTTTTTGTGTTCAAAATACTATAGTATGACCTTTTTGGAGCGACATAGTATAATATGACCCATTTTGAGAGACATAGTATAATATGACCTTTTTTGAGCGACATACTTTAGTATGACGTTTTTGAGTGATATACTCATATGACGATTCTCAGGCAGTATGTTATACTATGACCTTTTTGTGTTCAAAATACTATAGTATGACCTTTTACGAGTGACATAGTATAATATGAACCATTTTGAGCGACATAGTATAATATGACCTTTTTTGAGCGACATACTTTAGTATGACGTTTTTGAGTGATATACTCATATGACGATTCTCAGGCAACAGGTTATACTATGAACTTTTTGTGTTCAAAATACTATAGTATGACCTTTTACGAGTGACATAGTATATTATGAATCATTTTGAGCGACATAGTATAATATGACCTTTTTTGAGCGACATACTATAGTATGACGTTTTTGAGTGATATACTCATATGACGACTTTCATGCGATATGCCAGAGTATGAACTTTTTGTGTTCAAAATACTATAGTATGACCTTTTACGAGTGACATAGTATAATATGAACCATTTTGAGCGACATAGTATAATATGACCTTTTTTGAGCGACATACTTTAGTATGACGTTTTTGAGTGATATACTCATATGACGATTCTCAGGCAGTATGTTATACTATGACCTTTTTGTGTTCAAAATACTATAGTATGACCTTTTACGAGTGACATAGTATAATATGACCCATTTTGAGAGACATAGTATAATATGACCTTTTTTGAGCGACATACTATACTATAGTATGACGTTTTTGAGTGATATACTCATATGACGACTTTCATGCGATATGCCAGAGTATGAACTTTTTGTGTTCAAAATACTATAGTATGACCTTTTACGAGTGACATAGTATAATATGAATCATTTTGAGCTACATAGTATAATATGACCTTTTTTGAACGACATACTTTAGTATGACGTTTTTGAGTGATATACTCATATGACGATTCTCAGGCAACATGTTATACTATGAACTTTTTGTGTTCAAAATACTATAGTATGACCTTTTTGGAGCGACATAGTATAATATGACCCATTTTGAGAGACATAGTATAATATGACCTTTTTTGAGCGACATACTATAGTATGACGTTTTTGAGTGTTATACTCATATGACGATTCTCATGCGATATGTTATACTATGAACTTTTAGTGTTCAAAATACTATAGTATGACCTTTTTGGAGCGACATAGTATAATATGACCCATTTTGAGAGACATAGTATAATATGACCTTTTTTGAGCGACATACTTTAGTATGATGTTTTTGAGTGATATACTCATATGACGATTCTCAGGCAGTATGTTATACTATGAACTTTTTGTGTTCAAAATACTATAGTATGACCTTTTACGAGTGATATAGTATAATATGAATCATTTTGAGCGACATAGTATAATATGACCTTTTTTGAGCGACATACTATTGTATGACGTTTTTGAGTGATATACTCATATGACGACTTTCATGCGATATGCCAGAGTATGAACTTTTTGTGTTCAAAATACTATAGTATGACCTTTTACGAGTGACATAGTATAATATGAATCATTTTGAGCTACATAGTATAATATGACCTTTTTTGAACGACATACTTTAGTATGACGTTTTTGAGTGATATACTCATATGACGATTCTCAGGCAACATGTTATACTATGAACTTTTTGTGTTCAAAATACTATAGTATGACCTTTTTGGAGCGACATAGTATAATATGACCCATTTTGAGAGACATAGTATAATATGACCTTTTTTGAGCGACATACTATAGTATGACGTTTTTGAGTGTTATACTCATATGACGATTCTCATGCGATATGTTATACTATGAACTTTTAGTGTTCAAAATACTATAGTATGACCTTTTTGGAGCGACATAGTATAATATGACCCATTTTGAGAGACATAGTATAATATGACCTTTTTTGAGCGACATACTTTAGTATGATGTTTTTGAGTGATATACTCATATGACGATTCTCAGGCAGTATGTTATACTATGAACTTTTTGTGTTCAAAATACTATAGTATGACCTTTTACGAGTGATATAGTATAATATGAATCATTTTGAGCGACATAGTATAATATGACCTTTTTTGAGCGACATACTATTGTATGACGTTTTTGAGTGATATACTCATATGACGACTTTCATGCGATATGCCAGAGTATGAACTTTTTGTGTTCAAAATACTATAGTATGACCTTTTACGAGTGACATAGTATAATATGAATCATTTTGAGCTACATAGTATAATATGACCTTTTTTGAGCGACATACTTTAGTATGACGTTTTTGAGTGATATACTCATATGACGATTCTCAGGCAATATGTTATACTATGAACTTTTTGTGTTCAAAATACTATAGTATGACCTTTTACGAGTGACATAGTATAATATGAATCATTTTGAGCTACATAGTATAATATGACATTTTTGAGCGACATACTATAGTATGACGTTTTTGAGTGTTATACCCATATGACGACTTTCATGCGATATGCTAGAGTATGACCTTATTGTGTTCAAAATACTATAGTATGACCTTTTACAAGTGACATAGTATAATATGACCCATTTTGGGCGACATAGTATAATATGACCTTTTTTGAGCGACATACTATAGTATGACGTTTTTGAGTGATATACTCATATGACGATTCTCAGGCAATATGTTATACTATGAACTTTTTGTGTTCAAAATACTATAGTATGACCTTTTTGGAGCGACATAGTATAATATGACCCATTTTGGGCGACATAGTATAATATGACCATTTTTGAGCGACATACTTTAGTATGACGTTTTTGAGTGATATACTCATATGACGATTTTCATGCGATATGTTATACTTTGACCTTTTTGTGTTCAAAATACTATAGTATGACCTTTTTGGAGCGACATAGTATAATATGACCCATTTTGAGAGACATAGTATAATATGACCTTTTTTGAGCGACATACTATAGTATGACGTTTTTGAGTGATATACTCATATGACGATTGTCATGTGATATGCCAGAGTATGAACTTTTTGTGTTCAAAATACTATAGTATGACCTTTTACAAGTGACATAGTATAATATGAATCATTTTGAGCGACATAGTATAATATGACCTTTTTTGAGCGACATACTTTAGTATGACGTTTTTGAGTGATATACTCATATGACGATTCTCAGGCAATATGTTATACTATGAACTTTTTGTGTTCAAAATACTATAGTATGACCTTTTTGGAGCGACATTGTATAATATGAATCATTTTGAGCGACATAGTATAATATGACCCATTTTGAGAGACATAGTATAATATGACCTTTTTTGAGCGACATACTATAGTATGACGTTTTTGAGTGATATACTCATATGACGATTGTCATGTGATATGCCAGAGTATGAACTTTTTGTGTTCAAAATACTATAGTATGACCTTTTACAAGTGACATAGTATAATATGAATCATTTTGAGCTACATAGTATAATATGACCTTTTTTGAGCGACATACTTTAGTATGACGTTTTTGAGTGATATACTCATATGACGATTCTCAGGCAACAGGTTATACTATGAACTTTTTGTGTTCAAAATACTATAGTATGACCTTTTTTCGAGTGACATAGTATAATATGAATCATTTTGAGCGACATAGTATAATATGACCTTTTTTGAGCGACATACTATAGTATGACGTTTTTGAGTGATATACTCATATGACGATTCTCAGGCAACATGTTATACTATGAACTTTTTGTGTTCAAAATACTATAGTATGACCTTTTTGGAGCGACATAGTATAATATGACCCATTTTGAGAGACATAGTATAATATGACCTTTTTTGAGCGACATACTATAGTATGACGTTTTTGAGTGATATACTCATATGACGATTCTCAGGCAGTATGTTATACTATGAACTTTTTGTGTTCAAAATACTATAGTATGACCTTTTACGAGTGACATAGTATAATATGAATCATTTTGAGCTACATAGTATAATATGACCTTTTTTGAGCGACATACTATAGTATGACGTTTTTGAGTGATATACTCATATGACGATTCTCAGGCAATATGTTATACTATGACCTTTTTGTGTTCAAAATACTATAGTATGACCTTTTTGGAGCGACATAGTATAATATGAATCATTTTGAGCGACATAGTATAATATGACCTTTTTTGAGCGACATACTATAGTATGACGTTTTTGAGTGATATACTCATATGACGACTTTTATGCGATATGCCAGAGTATGAACTTTTTGTGTTCAAAATACTATAGTATGACCTTTTACGAGTGACATAGTATAATATGAATCATTTTGAGCTACATAGTATAATATGACCTTTTTTGAGCGACATACTTTAGTATGACGTTTTTGAGTGATATACTCATATGACGATTCTCAGGCAACATGTTATACTATGAACTTTTTGTGTTCAAAATACTATAGTATGACCTTTTACGAGTGACATAGTATAATATGAATCATTTTGAGCGACATAGTATAATATGACCTTTTTTTAGCGACATACTATAGTATGACGTTTTTGAGTGATATACTCATATGACGACTTTCATGCGATATGCCAGAGTATGAACTTTTTGTGTTCAAAATACTATAGTATGACCTTTTACGAGTGACATAGTATAATATGAACCATTTTGAGCGACATAGTATAATATGACCTTTTTTGAGCGACATACTATATAGTATTACGTTTTTGAGTGATATACTCATATGACGATTCTCAGGCAACATGTTATACTATGAACTTTTTGTGTTCAAAATACTATAGTATGACCTTTTTGGAGCGACATAGTATAATATGACCCATTTTGAGAGACATAGTATAATATGACCTTTTTTGAGCGACATACTTTAGTATGACGTTTTTGAGTGATATACTCATATGACGATTCTCAGGCAGTATGTTATACTATGACCTTTTTGTGTTCAAAATACTATAGTATGACCTTTTACGAGTGACATAGTATAATATGAACCATTTTGAGCGACATAGTATAATATGACCTTTTTTGAGCGACATACTTTAGTATGACGTTTTTGAGTGATATACTCATATGACGATTCTCAGGCAACAGGTTATACTATGAACTTTTTGTGTTCAAAATACTATAGTATGACCTTTTACGAGTGACATAGTATATTATGAATCATTTTGAGCGACATAGTATAATATGACCTTTTTTGAGCGACATACTATAGTATGACGTTTTTGAGTGATATACTCATATGACGACTTTCATGCGATATGCCAGAGTATGAACTTTTTGTGTTCAAAATACTATAGTATGACCTTTTACGAGTGACATAGTATAATATGAACCATTTTGAGCGACATAGTATAATATGACCTTTTTTGAGCGACATACTATAGTATTACGTTTTTGAGTGATATACTCATATGACGATTCTCAGGCAACATGTTATACTATGACCTTTTTGTGTTCAAAATACTATAGTATGACCTTTTACGAGTGACATAGTATAATATGAACCATTTTGAGCGACATAGTATAATATGACCTTTTTTGAGCGACATACTTTAGTATGACGTTTTTGAGTGATATACTCATATGACGATTCTCAGGCAGTATGTTATACTATGACCTTTTTGTGTTCAAAATACTATAGTATGACCTTTTACGAGTGACATAGTATAATATGACCCATTTTGAGAGACATAGTATAATATGACCTTTTTTGAGCGACATACTATACTATAGTATGACGTTTTTGAGTGATATACTCATATGACGACTTTCATGCGATATGCCAGAGTATGAACTTTTTGTGTTCAAAATACTATAGTATGACCTTTTACGAGTGACATAGTATAATATGAATCATTTTGAGCTACATAGTATAATATGACCTTTTTTGAACGACATACTTTAGTATGACGTTTTTGAGTGATATACTCATATGACGATTCTCAGGCAACATGTTATACTATGAACTTTTTGTGTTCAAAATACTATAGTATGACCTTTTTGGAGCGACATAGTATAATATGACCCATTTTGAGAGACATAGTATAATATGACCTTTTTTGAGCGACATACTATAGTATGACGTTTTTGAGTGTTATACTCATATGACGATTCTCATGCGATATGTTATACTATGAACTTTTAGTGTTCAAAATACTATAGTATGACCTTTTTGGAGCGACATAGTATAATATGACCCATTTTGAGAGACATAGTATAATATGACCTTTTTTGAGCGACATACTTTAGTATGATGTTTTTGAGTGATATACTCATATGACGATTCTCAGGCAGTATGTTATACTATGAACTTTTTGTGTTCAAAATACTATAGTATGACCTTTTACGAGTGATATAGTATAATATGAATCATTTTGAGCGACATAGTATAATATGACCTTTTTTGAGCGACATACTATTGTATGACGTTTTTGAGTGATATACTCATATGACTACTTTCATGCGATATGCCAGAGTATGAACTTTTTGTGTTCAAAATACTATAGTATGACCTTTTACGAGTGACATAGTATAATATGAATCATTTTGAGCTACATAGTATAATATGACCTTTTTTGAGCGACATACTATAGTATGACGTTTTTGAGTGATATACTCATATGACGATTGTCATGTGATATGCCAGAGTATGAACTTTTTGTGTTCAAAATACTATAGTATGACCTTTTACAAGTGACATAGTATAATATGAATCATTTTGAGCGACATAGTATAATATGACCTTTTTTGAGCGACATACTTTAGTATGACGTTTTTGAGTGATATACTCATATGACGATTCTCAGGCAATATGTTATACTATGAACTTTTTGTGTTCAAAATACTATAGTATGACCTTTTACGAGTGACATAGTATAATATGAATCATTTTGAGCTACATAGTATAATATGACATTTTTGAGCGACATACTATAGTATGACGTTTTTGAGTGTTATACCCATATGACGACTTTCATGCGATATGCTAGAGTATGACCTTATTGTGTTCAAAATACTATAGTATGACCTTTTACAAGTGATATAGTATAATATGACCCATTTTGGGCGACATAGTATAATATGACCTTTTTTGAGCGACATACTATAGTATGACGTTTTTGAGTGATATACTCATATGACGATTCTCAGGCAATATGTTATACTATGAACTTTTTGTGTTCAAAATACTATAGTATGACCTTTTTGGAGCGACATAGTATAATATGACCCATTTTGGGCGACATAGTATAATATGACCATTTTTGAGCGACATACTTTAGTATGACGTTTTTGAGTGATATACTCATATGACGATTTTCATGCGATATGTTATACTTTGACCTTTTTGTGTTCAAAATACTATAGTATGACCTTTTTGGAGCGACATAGTATAATATGACCCATTTTGAGAGACATAGTATAATATGACCTTTTTTGAGCGACATACTATAGTATGACGTTTTTGAGTGATATACTCATATGACGATTGTCATGTGATATGCCAGAGTATGAACTTTTTGTGTTCAAAATACTATAGTATGACCTTTTACAAGTGACATAGTATAATATGAATCATTTTGAGCGACATAGTATAATATGACCTTTTTTGAGCGACATACTATAGTATGACGTTTTTGAGTGATATACTCATATGACGACTTTCATGCGATATGCTAGAGTATGAACTTTTTGTGTTCAAAATACTATAGTATGACTTTTTTTATAGAACATTGTACAGTATAATCTTTTTTGAGCATCCTAGTATAGCAGACTATATATATAGGCTTTTTGACCATCTTTAAAGGTTAAAAGCAGGGATTGAACAACAATGAGTTTCCAAATAGTTTTCTTTTTTTGGTGAGCCACAGAATACTACAAGTCTTGAACCGACAAGCCTAAACCTTTAGACAAGTGTCTTAAAAACTTGACCTACAAAGGAAACCGACAGTCTCTCGAGCTTTTCACTCCTTTCTCAGGGCTTCTGAGAATATATATATCAGTATATAGCTGATGAAAAGTATATAGGACAATATATTAATATTAATTAATAATCATATTTTCTTTATTTTTTGTTTGTAAACCTTACTTTGCAAATTTAGTTGATTAATTTCATTAAAACCTAAATCAATTGCATCATTTTGCTTTAAACAACTTCTCCACATCCCTCAGTCGGGGAAAAAATAAGACAGTTGAAAGCGTAACAGAAGAGCCTGAATCATTAAACTTGAACCAAAACCAGCTTTGCTCCAGTTGTTTCAGCAGAACATCTTCTGACAGGAAGCCGTCATAATCGATCACAGAGAACTTGACGATCAGCTTGTTGAGCCTGCTGCATCAGTAACTCACATTCCTGACTTTTAGATGGATGAAGTTCAAACGTCATTTATTTCACATTTCACAGCATGTTACTCTATGGATAAACACATATGGAAATATATCTAAATCAAGTAATGCTGCACCTACCTGTGCAAACAGTGAGAGAACGGCTTTTATGAGATGTTTAAAAAAGCCAAATAAAGTAAATATAACATTAAAATCGTGGATTAGTTAAGATAAGTCAAAGAAATAAGGGAATTTTATTTTATTGTTTAATTTTTCACCCAAGCTGGACAGGTTTGAAGGTGAAGGCCTGACTAAGTGAATCCACTTCTCCGGGCTGTGAATGGAAACTGTTAACAACCCAATGTAATGACAAAAACGCTGTTACTGCAGTATAAACACATGTGTGCTGGTCTTGGACTGGCCCTGAGTTGTTAATAATAAGCTTTAAGTTAGGAAAATAATGTAAACATGTAAGAATAAACCTACAATAAATTGTATCATCAAAGTTGACATTTAGGTGCATTTGCATTTCAATGTTTAGATTTAGTCAAAAGTCTTAAAGGAGCAAAGCAACTATAACTAGAATTGTCATGACAACATACTGTAGTAAGTTTGACAAAGCAAAATCACAAGTTACATTACAGTGTCTAATTACCTTTAACTAGTTGAACAAAACTAGTTTGATATGTTTAATTTGGAATTTTACAAACATCATCTGTGATTTTCAAAGATATGAGAACAGTTGGTGTTTTTTTTTTTTTTAATAGGAGGCAAATGTATTTTATAGACCCAGAGAACAGTGTCATTGACTAAAATGCAGAAGTACGTTTTAAAATATTTATAAATCAGGATGTAAAGTTGCTTCACACCGGACTACATCAAACTTCACAACACTTACATCTCGCCTTCAGCCGCCGCTTCCTGTTGCGATCGGATCATTTAGCAGAAAACAAGCACAGAAGTATACGCGACAAAAGATTAAAACTCACCATTTTATTATGATAATGTTATTTGATATGTCAAATTACAAGTGTATGATGTAACATAAAAACAGTTACAAACATATGTATGCATATTTACATTATATATTTATGAAAAGTAACAAGCTACATCTGTATAAAGAAAATACAACTATGACATGAGTTATTGGGACTATAAATTTTACATCATATACTTGGTATTCTCGAACCATGAAAAGAAATACCTAGACGTGTAGAAACCAATAGAACCAGAACGAGAGATGTTAAATTGTAAGATGGAAACTAGTATGGACGTGAGGCACTTTTTTGAGGTTGTCAGGATGTGAAAGCCGATGGCACTAAGAAACTCAAAAGCAAAAAAAAAAACAAAAAAAAAAAAAACGATGCACAGAAAAGAAATATGCACAAAGAGAGAGTGAAAGTAAGAACAAAGAAAGGAAAAAAAAAAAACAGGCAGTGTTTACAGAATAGTTAAGAGTAGTACCATTTATACTGCAAGTTTCAAAACACAAATGTCTTCCACTATTTAGAACTAATCACATAAATGTTACGTCAAGCGCTGTAAGATGAAAAAAAGCTTACATATAGTATCAGTGCACCAAAGCATTGGAGAATTGAAACATAACCACTCAACTGCTGTGAAAAGTAACCTTTTTAAAACAATACACTGAAGAGAAACAGGTTTATATAGCTTTTTTCTTTTTTTTTCTATTTTTTTTTTTTTTTTAAGTCTACACAATGTCAAGAATGTACACTTGTATGCATTCCCAAAGATATGCACAATTTTTCCAAGATTGAAAGAGGATAAAAGACTAGCAGCAAAGTGGTTAAAACTGAAGTCTTATATAATGCAGGTCAAAAAAATATATATATTAAAGCGGACAGACACATGTTGCATATATAATACAGTACATGACAGGAAGTTGCACTGTGCTGGTTAATGCAGAATGAGAAGTGTTATTTCAGCATTCTCTACACTTTTTTTTTTTTTTTTCATATAAATGCACGTCCTACATTTTGCTTCTCAGCCAGCAAGTTTTAATCAGGTTCATCAAACCTTGGTTCAGCTTGCAATAATGCAGGGCAATCCAATTACAATGGGAGAATATGACAACCAACCAAACGTTTGGTTAAACACCAACCCCACACACCAGCACGCTGGAAACTAACACGCGCACACACACACACACACACACACACACACACTCGTCGTGGGCACATACATAGTCACACTCGCACACACAAGTTTCCACTTCGTCACGCGGAGCAATCAAACATTGACTCACCGTCATGTTATATATGCTGTTGGAGAATTAGGGTTTAACAGTCATTCATAGCTAATTTTCTCTGTCAACACAATAAAATTAGTGATTGTATCTAGCAGCTTTATATGTATGTATATATATATATATATTTATATATCAAACTTTTTGAAACAAGTGGACTGCCACAACTGTACCGTGTTAGCACTATCCTTCCATCTACCGTACAAAACTAGAGAGAAACTCTATTAGAAGCTCAATAGTCATTTCCATCACAAACGCCCTCTACTTTTCAATGTGAAATAATACTAAAAGGTGACCTATGTACATAATGCTGTCAATTGAAGCTACAGTATATGCTGACAGCAACGATAAATACAGCTCTATCTTTAAAATTTCAAAGACAAATAAAGCTGGGATTATTATCAGTATTTAAATATAGTGTTAGGTATTTACAGGTGTTCGGAGTTTGGTACCGGGGGGTGGGGGGTCGGTCGTCTAGCCTAGAGGACGTTAAAGTGTCCCGCCTGACTCGGTCTGCAGAGAGGTCGCTGTGTTTTCCCCCCATGTTAGAAAGACGTTTGCATAGAAAGGAAAGGGCCAGGCAAAGAGGGGGGAGGGTGGGCGGGAAAAAATAAAACGTGTCTCAATGTGATCCGGATCAGATAATTAAAAAAAAAAAAAAAAAATGAGGTCTCCACACAGGTCTGTGTTAACCAGGAGTGACAGGAGGTGGAGAGGAGATGCATATCTGGTTATGTTCCGGCACGTGGACGCCGTGCTAAAACCTGCTGTTATGAATTAGCTCTAATTTAAAAAGAAAAAATCTGTTATTGCAACCGGACTTCCGAACTGAAGCGGTATTCCTGTTGGGAGTCCAGAAACGGTTGGAATTGACGATGCTTTCTACGAGCGGGAAGTTACTTTTTTTTTTTTTTATTATTTTAAACATTTTCTGCTCTTTCGGTTGGGAAATGGGTTTCAAACACAGTTCGACTCTGTTTTACAATCTGTTAGTCCCTGTTTCCCGAAGAGCTTAAAAGACAAGTTTTGCCATTTTTTGGGGGGGAAATACTCGTATTTGCTTTCTGGTCGGCTGTTACATGCAAAGATCACTACCGCTCAGTTGGATGAATATAGAGCTGGAGCTAGTTAGCTTAGCATAAAGTCTGGAATCCAGAGGCAACACAACCTGTTGCCCAGCACCTGTAAACCTCACCAACATTCATTAAGAAATGTGTATAAAAAAAATGAATTTCAAACTTTAAAGTGTGTGGGACTTCCTGGAATCCTCACTTGTTGCCTAGCAACCCCATGAAGCCTCAAATAAACACTCCTGTAAAACAGGAAATTGTCATTTTGACACATCCTTCTGTACTTTTACACACGGATTAAACAAACAAGATATAAAGAGTTACTGAATGAGCTTTCACAAAGGTCCCAGACCAGTTTCTAGGCTCAACGCTAAGCTAAGCTAGGCTAAGCTAACTCGCTGCTCGCTCCAGCCCTGTACTGACAGCCACGAGAGTGGTATTGATTCTCTCATCTCGTTCTCTAAGAAGAAGGCGAATAAGCGCATTTCCCAAAAGGACAAAAACTATTCCTTTAAAGACATTTGATCGTTCTTTGTTCACAAACAAAGACGGGAAACGGGACGCCGGTCAGCGCTCGTCAGGACGTCAAAAGCCTTACTCACATGGTCAGTGGTGATGTTACAGGACATCTAATCACCAGTGCATATGGAGGCCTATGCACACGCACAAACACACACACACATACACACACCACATCTGCATGTTTTTTTAATAGCTAAGATACTCAGCATTCCTGAAACACATTCATTCAGGGCTGTTAAATGAAGACACATGGAAGGAGTGGACTAACTTATGTAGAACAACGTAATACTACACTCAGACAGGATTTGAGGGGAAATTAAGAAAAAACAAAAAAGAAAAAAATAAGAACTGATTGTGGGACAAACAACAGGAATTCGGAGAGGGTGCTGCAACCAAAGCTTGGAGAGCAGTGCTTCAAAGACACCAGATCAGATGTTAAATTAGTGAAATTTATGTACAGACTAATTCCAGAAATCGGAGGGATTCTCAAATTAAAGAATAGCCTAATTTAAGTGCCTCATTATTTAACCAAGGAGCATTATCATTTAACCCCCTTACTCACCAAAACAAAAACTTGCTGGTTGAGCAAAATATCAGCCTTTTGTTCCAAAAAATAAAAAAATAAAAAAAATAATTATCAATGAGCAGGAAATGAAGAAACAAAAAACACCAATTTCACTACAGCAGTAAATAACTGGATTTGAACTGAAATTGTTTCAATTTTAATGGGATTTTAAATGGTTCAAGAGGTTCTGATGCTGTTTTTTTTAAGTGAGGTGGAAATTTTCTTTTTTTTTTCCAGGGGAAGTCAGCATGGTAAAGTCATTACCATTTTTTCCCTTCTAATCATGGAATCGATCCCTTTATTTTGGAATGCAATCAGACGGTGGAAATCATCTGGAGACGGTGAGGTGATCGTTTTCTCCTGAATGAAGATGTCGAGCTGTACCTTCGAAAAACAAGCCGTTACTTTTGGAGTTTAACATTCGATTGAAAGGAAAAAAAAACAAAACAAAACCAGGAATAGAATTGGCCATACATCCACCACAGCAACATCTCTCAAAAGTTAAAAATACACTAAATATGGTGGTTAATGTACCACATCAATTTGAGAAGGTTACCTTTACTTTGGGGCGGTGGGGCGGGGGGGATACCATTTCTAGTGCACTTTTCTCTGTCTAGTAATTACATTGTCAGCAAATGTTGAAGCCATGAAGGAAAGGCCACTGTTACCCAACTGCAAATTCACAAACAAGCAAGAACATATCCCTTTTAGCATACTCAAACAGCAAGTATTTTTTTTTTCTTCTAAACGCAGAATAGTTTTGTTTTCTTATTTCTTTTTTGTCATTAACTTGTCGCTCTCTGTACAAAAGACAATTTTCCTTCATAAAGTTACATGTTACTTGTTGTAATAGTTCTGACGTTTTGTGGCCTGGCTTTTGTCAATGCATGAGTGTGAATGTGAGAGGTGTGCGTGTTTGTGTGTGTGTCTGTGTGTGTATGTGTACAGGTGCGTTTTTTAGTAACATCTCCAAGTCTATTAATCTTAACTCCTCCTCCTCCTCCTCCTCTCCTCCTCTGGATTAAGCTCCTGAACTTAGCTTGATGCCCAGAGCTCCCACAAAGCACATGGTTTGTCCTCCACCGCTGCTTGTCGGCGACAAACACAAACTGAAATCTCCAAAAGCCCCTCAGAGCTGGGGATCAACAACATCACCCCGTCCGAGAGGGGGAATGAAAAAAGGATGCCGGCTTCTTTAATTTTACGCTTTTAGCCACTTCCTGTGTTAGCTAGCTTTGAGGGTGTCCCAGTGTTCCGGCGTGGGTGGTAGTGGGCGGGGGGGTCACCCCGCGGCCTTGTGCTTGCCCCCGCAGCAGCGGCAGGCCTCGCCACAGTGGTGGCAGGCGCGCAGGGGCAGGTAGCAGCACATGCACGGCGCGATGAAGGAGAGCGCCACCAGGGCCAGCCAGCGGAGGCAGAACTGCTCGTCCGACGTGTCGCACGAGCAGGGGTCCGAGAAGTCGCCCTCGGAGTCGGACATGCAGTGGTACAGCATGCTCTCGGCGCACAGCATGCAGCTGACTTTGTAGATGCACTGCTTGATGGGGTCGGGCGCGTCCTGGCACTGCCCCCGCCAGTTGTCCTCGTGGTTGAACATCTCGCGGCAGTAGATGCAGCGCGAGCGCTCGCCGTCCTCGCGCCGCCGCCGCCCCTTCTTGGACTTGAGCAGCGGCGAGGGCTGGGTCTTGATGGCTGTGTCCTTGCCCAGGCCCAGGCCCATGCCCGGCCCCATGCCCATGCCGGGGCCGGAGTGGGGGTCCACGCCGGGGCCGTCCGGAAACGGGTACTCGCACTTCTTACTGTCCAGTTTGTGGAAGGCGGTGGGGAAGTCCAGGTCGTCGCGGTCCGTGTCCTGCTTCCACATGATGGGGTGGCGGTAGTCCTCGTAGCCGCGGATGAGCACGTCCTTGCGTGGGTTGATGCGGACGATCTCCTCGTCGTCCATGTGAAAGCTGACGTGACGAGTGGATTTAGAAACCTTTCAAAAAAAAAAAAAAAAAAAAAAAAGAAAAATAGACAAGGTGGTGAAAATCAACAACACAACACGACTTAACCGGTCGCGGGGTGGACGTGTAATTCAGGTTTCGGACCTGTGGAGGCAGGTAGCGGCGGTTGATGGGGGGGAACTCGTCGAAGGGCTGAGCGCGGACGTAGCAGCCCCTGAACGGCTCGGTGGAGACGACGTTGTTCAGGGGGGAGAAGGGCTCTTTCACGGGGGTACAGATGGAGGGCGGCTCGTCGCATGCCTGCAGGGATACAGGGGAAAAAACTGTAAATTCATTTGCAGGGAAATTGAACTTCACTGTCTTCCAGGTGAAGGACATAATTCATTAAAACTTCACTTAAATAGGGATTCATAAGACACAGTATGTCTACATAACACTTCCCATCCCATCCCATAGTCTCCCTTTTAGTAACGCTGTTTTCTCTGTAAAACGGCAACAAAAACAGAAGTCTGATTAGACGCTACATTTTTTGACATGCCTTTGTTATGAAAAAAAAAAACGTTTTTAAGTTTGACCTTACTGTCAAACTTAACAACTGTCTTTCCAACATCCTGTGACCGTTTCACTACTGGATCAATTCAGGTTTTGTAATAGCAACCGTTTTGACTTAGTAGTGTGTAGGCTCCCAGAGTGTGTGTGTGTGTGTGAGTGTGTTCGTTCCACTCTCGGCCACCAGGGGGCATCCCGTGCCTACGCTCGGCTAAATGAGTGAGCTGTGTGGTGATGACTCAAGGTCCTTCTGTTAAGAACTCAGAGTTCCCATCAGCTTTGCATGTGTTCCCACAAACATTTCAACTGATGCAAAATTGGCATTAAAAAAAAAGGGTGTTTGAAATGTGCAATAAAAAAAAAAGAGAAGTGTTAAAAATGTTTTGCAAGATGAATGCTAAACAATCTCATTATCACAAGAAGGAAGTTCCCTCAGTATGAGAATTGAATACAAAAGTACTTTTCTACACATCCACAGAAACACAGCACTCATGGCTACAGTGAAACTAACACTGGCAACAAAATCAGAAGTGATGGCTCTATAATGATTCATGCGTGCAGGGGTGATGAGAGATGGGGGAGGATAGTCTGTTATTACATCAAGAGCCTTGTGATGATATTTCAGGTCCAGCATTATGTCAGCGCGACCATTCTGAAATAACTTCCAGCTTGTTCATGCCACCGACGTCACATCTTATACGAACGCGACGGGAAAACATGAATTGGGGCTGATTCGATTTTCGATTCATCACTGGTGCCGCATTTTTTGTCAATGCCGTCATTTTATTTCTCATAAATGAGTCGCATGAATGTCAAAATAAAATAAAAAAAAACGGAAAGGTCTTTAGAGTTGTTGCTTCTCTTTCGAGTCCCACAGAAACGCGGACACACGCCGTTCAACCCCGATCTGGCCGTATTCAGGCCTTGTTCGCGCTGGCTAGCGTTCCCTCTTTCCCACACACACCCCGACCTCATCAAGGCAGGGTTAGTCTTCCTCTCCTCTCCTCTCCCACCCTCTCTCTCTCTCTCTGCTCTGCGTGTGGAGGAGGCTGCTGGCTCTGGTTAGTCAGTGCCGTGTGTAAAGTAGCCCACGCCAGTGCTTTAACGCACAGCGGAAATCTGGTTTGCTCCCAGCTGCTGCTACAGTAATTACTGTCCTGTGGTTGCTAAGAGATGCTTCCTTTGACTTCTTTTTTTCCCTCTCTTTCTCTTCTTTTTCCCCCCTCTCTCTCTCTCTCTCCCTCCTCCTCTACTTGCCCCCCCTCCCAGACTGCTAACACATGGTGTGTGTGTGACTTTGCTTCTTCTTTGCCTCCAAACATACCGAGTGGTGTAACACACACACACACACACACACACACACACACACACACACACACACACACACACACACACACACACACACACACACACACACACACACACACACACACACACACACACACACACACACACACACACACACACACACACACACACACACACACACACACACACACACACACACACACACACACCGTCTGCAGGGGAATGCGAGGAATAGGAGACAGTGGAGGGAGAGAAGAGAAAGAACAGAACAGGAAAAAATGAGTTTGTGTTGTATTCATTTGTGTGTGTGTGAGAGAGAGAGTGAGTGAGAGAGAAGAGAGAAAGAGAGCGAGAGGCCAAAGAGTCTGCCGAGGGAATGTCATAAACCAGCTCCAGCTGGAGAAATGCAGCACAGAACTTAAAAAGCCAGATGACAGCTGTGTGTGTATGTGAGAGAAAGAGAGAAAGGAGCAAGGGGTGGAGGGGTGGAGGGTGGGGGGGGGCGAAATGGGAAACAGACTTGGGCTTCCTTTTAAAGCGCTTGCCTAAGCCCCACCATTCAAAGGCATGCGTGGGGGCCAATCTGGAGCTGATCTGACCCTAGAGATGTGGCTGGGCGAGGGAGGAGAGGAGGGGATGGGGAGGGGGGATGGATGGATGGATGGAGAGGGGGGGTGGGAGCCAGGGGCAACCTGGCCCCACACCAACATCAGGGATCCATGCACTTCCGCCCTCAAAGGCACAGGGGCTCAGGACAGGGAAGGCTGGGGTCTGGCCACATACTGAAAACACACTAGGAGAGCATTTGTAGTTTCTGCATCCAAGACAGAAAAGAATAGAGAGGGAGGGGGAGGGAGAAAAAAAAAGGACTGCGTGCATGTTTGGACTTTTGATCAGGAACACCAAAACGGTTATCTGTCAACAAACGTGTTTCTCACACTCGCACGAGGAATAGTTTGTAGCACAAATGAGGCAAATCATGAGTAGTCCTTATCTCTGGGTCTTGTTAACTTAAAAACAAAGAAGTGCAGCCAACTTCTCGGCTACTCCCCACGCATCCCTTGAAGAAAAAAAAAAAGGAAAGAAAAGGAAAGGAGAAGAAGAGTTTGACATTGTACGCTTTCTTGCCAAGACGAGAAGATCGATACCGTCCATGTCTGGACGCTGAATGTGAAGCTGCAGTGTAGTGCAGCTTAGCTTGGATAAAGACTGGAAACAGGGGAAAGCGCTAGCCTGGCTCAGTCTAAACAAAATCTGACTACCAGCACCTTTAAAGCTTAGTAATCACCTTATATCTTGTTTCTTTAATCCATAATAAGAAACAAAGTGGGGAAAAAACATTTTGGGGAGGTTTGATACTTGTAATCATTAAGGTCAAAGTGAAGTCAATGTGCCCTGTAAAGAAATAGTCCAGTGCATAATAAGGTTGGAAATTTTCCTTAAGCAGCATTTGAAGGTGTTAACAATCAATTGAGTAACTATTAACCACACCCATCCACCCACATGAGTAATAAAAAGAGCCTACATAATGCACTTCTTTCTCTCAGTTTACATTTTATTAAATCATTACTGGTTAGCAGCACATTAGTCATGTGACATGTCATGTCATTAATCACAACCAAACATAATAAAACATTTTTTTCCTTGGAAAAAGCCTCAGCTTGGCACAACAGCAGCAATGCGCAGGGGTTGTATTTGACAATTGTGTCGTAAGAATCACAACACCGCTCTACGTTTTCTGCCTGTCGTTTCCAATTCCCTGCACTGTGACGCTGTGTTCTTCCATGGCTTAGAATATAGAAATGAAAGTTAGCATACAGCATGAAACGCTGCATTTAATCGACTTTTTTTGTACTTTTAAACTTCAGATTTGTTTCCCGTTTTTTGTGTTAAAAGGCTGCTGACAGTAGCTTCTTCATATTCAGCTTGCAGACATGAGTGGTATCTAATTTAGAACAACATAATAGAAGAACAAATATATTTCTCCAAAATGTGAAAGTTTTCCTTTAAAACATTCTACCTGGCTCCGTGGTGTTTTATGGAGGCCCATCAAGCCACACCAATCTGGTCCTAAAGTTTCTGGTCTACGAGTCAGGCTGTAAAAATCAACTGGCCAACAAAACCTCTATGTACTAAACTGATAAGAGAAAACTTCCTGCCAGCGCTAAATTAGATGCGGATGTTTTTCTGTGGCATTCGGGAAAAAAAATGCATCTTACTTTGTACTAGCGGAAGGACTGCAGTGGTACAACATAATTCCTGGCAGTGGATCATCACAGCTGAGTAGGGTGTTGTGCAAGTACTTTTCTTCTTCTTCTTTTTTTTTTTTAAATGGGTAAAATATGTTGCATGTGCATACAGTGTGTGTCTGTGTGTATGTGTGTGTGTGTGTGTGTGTGTCTCTGAGTGAGAGGAAGAATGTGGTCGGCTTGTGAAGGGCATAGAAGTGGGTGCTGAGCCTCAGTGGGCAGGATGTGGGTGGAGGAGTCCATCTTGAATGCATGTACATTGATACACACGCGCACACGCATACGCTCCACATGCACGCTGCTCTCTCACACGCACACACACACACACACACACGTCATTCAAACGATTGAAACAACGCGAGGCTATCACGAATTCCAGTCATTTTAAAATACTTTCAGATTTTCTAGAGATGACTAAAGCTAATCACTAAACAAGGTTTGGCGGTGACCTCTCATGCCGATGAGACGCTGGTGTATTTTGTAGACAAGGTCGCCACTCTTCAAGGCAGATTTGCTGCCTCATTTATTCATTTTTGTTTGTTTCATGAGCGATTTCTTAAGGTGTATGTCAACAGCATGAACTGTAGACCTGAGCTGGAGAACAAACAGCGGTGACTTGCTGATAGAGAATGAAGCCGCACAGCTCATGTCACACCTTGTGGTGTGCTGGTATTTTTTGCTCGTTCTTCGGCTGCTGCACTTGCCACTGGTTCACTTCTCTTTCTCTGTAGCCCAGGTCTCCGACCGCAACATTCGGATGCCAAATCACCATGGTGACACCCTCGGTGGCTCACTCACTGAACCTTGTGAACACCCCCTTCTACCCCCCTCCCGCCCGCTGCAACCCCCCCTGCTGCCTAGCAACAGTGGTGCCATTGGATTTCCTGTATGTTCAGGCTGATTCCTTAAAGAGAAACTTCACCACAGGAACAGGAATGCAGCTCCCTCCTCTACGGCTCAGTTGGGGGGGGGGGTTAAAAGTGATGACACGCCTTTAGTAATTGCTACGAATCCCACATCATAAAATTTAAGTTTTAATATAGAAGGTATGACACAATGCCAAAAATAAGAAGCACAATGTAACGTAATGCAACAGCCCTGCGAAAGTTGCGGCTACTTCATTAGTTGTTTCCGTGGTGATTCAGTTCTGTGGGGCTGCTTGTCACTTGTCGTATTGGATTTCATCACACCGTCAGCCGTTTCTATATATCTGGGACCGCGGTGCAGGTGCGCCTTTGGAAGAACTGCCCTTCCTCCCATAAACTTTTCACCTACTTTGCAATCAGAAGCAGAACAGGTGACTGCTAGCAGGCCCGATATCTTAAACAAATGAACATGGGCGTGTGAGCTTGAACTATATACCCGCTGCCCGCCAAACAGAACACGCCACTCTTAACCACATACGGCGATAGTCAATAGAGTGCCACATGTCCGGGAACAGGCCAACTGCATACAATTCTTAACGTGCACCTTAGCAGCGACCGCCCTGTCAACAAAGAGCAACCCCCCCCCCCTCCAAGACACATGAAGAAACAGGGCAGGTTGGATAACATTGAGCCTTTGAACAGCTCACACCTGAGGCAATAGTTATTATATCAGCGTCAATTGTAACGAGAGTGACAGCTACCATGGTGGAATGATAGAGTCGTTCGAGCCTGCTCTAGCACATTCGCTGGCCAACACCCAGACGCACCACCTCGGGGTCTGGCTGGCACTGGTTAAACACCTGTAAATCTCTAAGAACAACTGTTATAAAACAAAGGCAGGTGTCAGCGCCTGGCTGGGACAGATCGGTGCTCAAACATGTGGCTCGGGTTCCTGGCACTGACCACCATGACAACGGAAAGGGAGAGCGAGAGTGACGAATATGACTTTAGAAAATCCTGTATTACACTTACACAAGTACACAGATACAAAGCAATCCTGTGTCTGTATTGTGAAAAAATCTAAACCCTAAATACATTCAGCCAAACTCACTCAATCGGGGAATACCAGACTCCTTCACAAGAAAAGCTTGTTCATACACCAACATTTTCTTCTTAAACGATTAGCCAGGAGTTCTCTGCTTTGAGCTCACTCACCGGTAGTCCATCCTCGGGTGTATCTCCGTCCCCAAACGACCGGCAACCTGGAAGAAGAGAAGAAGAACACAGAAGAGAAAAAGATTAGAGTACTGACTCCCTCATCTTATCCACTTAATAGTAGACAGCATACCTCCAGTCAATAAGCCACGACAGGCTTAGAACAGTACACCAATGGTATTAATGACATGACGAATCACTACAAAACCTCATGGTCCAGCAGAGAATCCTTTTTCCAGACACAACTAATCCACTTCCATCCACTACCTTGCACGAATGCATGAAGTCCCCCCTCCACTTCGAAAACATATTTTTCCTTCTTCCTAAAGTTAATTTGTTACAAAGTTATTTGGAAGGCAAGCATGGTTCAATATTCTATAGAAACCTGAAGCCTACATTACACAAACAAGAATGAACTTTACAGTAAGTCACATCTTTTGTCTGTGAAGAAATCAACATCTTTATGTATATAAGGTGTAATGAGGTGTCATTTCAAGGATTTGATCATTTAATCTTTTGTGGAAAGACCATATCAGACAAACATCACTAGTCAAGTAGTATTTTATTCAAAAATTAAAAACACAATTCGAAAATTCTATTCTTTAAAACTACTTTACGGTTAATGGCTCATAGCCTCCTTCCTTAAAGTTAAAGCCAACGCATTTACGACGCTGATTCTTGTCGGGGCCAAAACGGGCGAAGACTTCTGCTTTGCTCCGACTGCGGCCTAATGGGGAAATGAAAGCTGCTTTGTGTCAGTGGGGCACACAGAAGTTAATGAAATATGCATGCGTAGAATAATGTAACCCTCGACCTCGGCTAAAACGCCATGCACTATTTCCGCGTCCAGAACACCGCGTCTGTAGATGCTGGAGTCGGAGCTTAAGTTTCAGGTGTCAGGCCGACTGTGTTACAGCTTTTCGTTACCTCAGAGAATAAAAACGGATTCTGCGGATGGTGTGTAAGCCAAACCGACACTGTCACAGACAGTTTTTTTTTGTAAATAAATGCAGTTTTGTTTTTTACAAAATAAGCGGGGTAACACTGATATAGAAACACCATATTGGTAATGTACTAAAATATTTTCACATTTTAGATATAAGAACTTAATTAGTTGAAATAAAATCGTAGTAAAACAGCAACGCACATAATACTGGTATGAAAAACCATTTTGCACTCTTGGTTTTAGGATTTATCCAGATGATTTTCACTCTTTCATTGGAGCCATAGTAAAGCCCAACAACAAAGCGACACAAAATGAAAATAGTAAAATAAAATATGAACAAGCTAGATGCATACTCTGAGGTTTCCACATGTCCAGAAAGACACATTTGGTATAATTACCACTTTACAGTTACTCAATTATTGCCGTTTCACCCCATCTTTAAAGAGAACACCACACTACTGTGTGTCTGGTGAAAGCACATGGAGCAGCAAACATATTCACAATAAAAGAACACACTACTTAAAGTAAAAAAAATAAAACACGAGAAAATGGTTGCAGGTGGGGTTGTGGCAAAAGAGCGATTAAATCATCCCTATCGGAATTATGGGGGAACTGTTTGCACCTGGGGCATCGGGAGGAGGTTCTTTTTAAAACTTAGGTTCACTTAATTAAAGGCCTCATTTGATGCTTCGAGGCAACAGCCAGCCTGTCTGCATTCAAAACACACACACACACACAAACACAAATGCACGCGCACACGCACAGAGGACAGAGGACAGAAGAAGATTTCACTGGGCTCATGTTAGATGCCGTCTGTCCATCAGCGTGTCCCTGTCTCTGAATCACATGGAGAAAGGTGTGTGTGTGTGTGTGTGTGTGTGTGTCTGTGTGTGTTTGCATTTCTTCACTACTGAGAGAACGAGGCTTCCTGCAGCACGACTGGCAGTGCTGGGCCGCGAAGCTGCCTGAGCCATGTGCCGCGCGTTGCCATGGCAACAGAGGACTGCAAGACTGATACACACGTGTGTGCATGAGCGTGCAAATGTGCGCGTGCGCACGCGCGCACACACGCACACACACAAACAAACACAGGCAAAACATATTCTCGCTCGCCTGCTCGCTGCCTCTTCTTCTTCTCCCCACACACACATTCACACAGTGGTCCAGGAGCAGAACGATGCAACAGGAATACAGAAAGAACCTGCCTGCCTGTGCCGAGGAGAGGCATTACACAACACTGGCAGAATACAGAAGATGCCAGGAGAGAAAAGCAGAACAGAGGGATGAGAGGACAGCAGGGGAGGGAGGGAGAGAGAGAGAGAGAGAGAGAGAGGGAGAGAGACGAGTGCAAGCACTGGGGAGCAGAGACTCGCCATCACCTGCTGTAGCTGACATTCACAGGGAAGAGTCCAAAGCTTTTACTAGAATGCAGAACCTGTACGGCGTCTGCTGAGGTTTAATCACACTGGTCCGCTATGTTTACACAGAGCCGGGGCTGTTATTTTCAATATTGGTTATTCTGACAATTGCTTTATCAATTACTGTAAAAAAAACAACTCAAAACCCAGGATGCAAACTTTACATTGCTCCTAATCCAAAATATTAATTTTACTATCACAGAGGGCTATTAAAACAAGCAAATATTCACATTTTAGTGGCTGGAAGAAGAGAATTAATGGCCAAAAAAAAAAAAAAAGCAGAAGGACCTTCAATAGCTGATTAATACAGCGTTACATTTGTAGTTCTCCTCCATTCGGAAATTGAATCTATTTGCGAAGCCAGCTTGACAGTTGTTGCTGATGATTACATTTCACCTAGACTTTGTGTGTGGACTGGTGCCCAGGAAGTTCCAATCCAAGATAAACGGTTGTGGGCAAGAACCTACGGATGCCCAGCGGTGATAAGCCTTTACGATATGTTCTGCTGTAGCTCCACCACGCTCCCTAGGGTTCCCAGGTGTAGAGAGTAAAGAAGATTATAGCTCCCCAGCCGACCAGCCAGCCAGCCAGCCTCTTGTGTAACATGGGGCTGGGTGGCGGATTGCTGAGCTGGCGATTCTCCTGCTAATTGGATGACTTTGCAACCTCTGGCACCGAAGTTAAAAAAAAAATGCTTATCAGGACCCGAAGCTGCTAACTCAAGTCAGAGACTCAACTCCACCCAAGTGTAATATATAGTTTAGCATAGGAAAATGTACACTGATTAAACACTGGCCCTTTTTTTCCCAAACTAGCCCAGCCAGTCTTCAAACTTACTAAACAAGTCTGAGCAGCACAAAAGCCCGACCCGGTCAAGCTTCTTCTGACTAAAAACTCTGCCCTCATCTCAGGTTGCCACCCATTTTTTTGAGTCTGTCTCACCAAACCCTCCCTCGCCCTCCCGCTCTTGCTCTGTCTGGGCACAGCTTCGCCCTGCCAGTCTCTACAGGAAGTGGAGAGTTTATCTGGGCAGCTGCCACTGATAAGATAACACAGAGGGGTCATGCTTGGGTGAGTGAGCAGGTAGCACAGTGGGGTGAGGTGGGAGGTGTCATCAACGTTAATCAACGATACGCATCTCTCCTAGAACAGATGCCAGGTCAGCCATTACAAGCCAATGACAAAAAAAACGGGCAGGGATACAGGCTGTAGACACCCGTCAGCAGAATGCATGCTACATTCAAACACATAGACCCATATTTTTCTATACATGCTGGATGGTTGCCAAAACACACAGTGTAGTGCAACCTCTTGGAGGGAATTCCAAACCAACCTGGTGTTATGCTGATAGGGCAAGAAGAATGAGGAGGGGAAAAAAAAAAGGCAGCGAGAAGTCTGTGGGCTGCTCTGATTTTTCTGATAGGGAAACAATAGCAGATGCTGGTTGCTTGATGCTTAAGTTAAGGAACGTTCTGCTGAGTTGATCCTGACTTTGATATCTGGTTTTACCTTTTCTAAACAAAAAAAACATATACACACACACAAGTAGACATACACACACATACACACACTCCCACCTTGGTTGATATCCTCGACAGCTCGGCGTATGCCCCGGTCGAAGGCACGGGCGTCAGCGGGACTCTGGAAGGTCAGTCCAAACTTCTTCTCATTGATCCTCCAGTGGTGGAAGATGGGGTTGACCTTGTTGTAAACCAGGTCTTTCTGCAGGACACACTCCAGCACCACCTGAGAACACACACAGGAAACAGGTTTTGGCGAAGGCACTGAATTTAAAATAAAAAGTGGGATCATGCAATCAGCTCTTTCTCTATAGACCCAGGCAGAAAATGAAAGCTCCATTTGGGAGAATGGCAAGCTATAAGTTGTTAGTATGCAGACTGGAAACTGCATCATTTAAACGTCTGTGGGTAGGACTCTTTGGGGGGAACGCAGATGTAAATCCTTCATCTTATTCCTCACACTAAGCTGTTTAAATGTGTCACATTCAATCATTCCACCACTACACGAGTAAGGGGAAAAAGGAGGGGGAAAAAAGAGAGAGTAGAGGGCTGGAACTAGACATAACTCCATATTTCTTTTTTTTTTTAAATAGAAATCAAAAGGAAAAAAAATCATCCACCAATAATTTCACATACTTTTTTGGATAATTTGTAAAACACATTCTAAATGGTGGGGTTTTCATTACAGATGATGATAAAGTTGGAAAGCAGTGGTGGTGGCAAAAAGAGGGAAAAGGGGGGGGGGGCATGGGGTATGTTTTGGAGCCAGGCAGCCAAAGTGTGTGGCAGAGAGAGACTGTATTTCCAAAGCCTATTATTAATCAGGGCTACTGGGCCACCTCCCGGCCTTCCTCTAGGCAGATTAAATGAAATGAGAGACGGCCATTACAGTCTTTGGGGGATTTTTTTTTTTATTTTTGCAAAAAAAAAAAAAAAAAAAAACATGCACGAGAGTGGGTGCGAGTGTGTGAGCATGCGCGTGGTGTTCTGCCGTGAGAGAATGGGAGAGAACCGCGTGAGCGCAGGAGCTGGTGCGATGAAAAGCTCAATGACCCAAGTGCTTCACTGTGCATCTTTTATGGCGCGAATGCCTCGTTGGAGCGTAATGGTCACAAACCAATGCTCGATGGCTGAAAGCAGATGGCACCGTTCCCAATGGATCTGCACAACATTCGAACAAGCACACTTAAAGAGGGTTGATATGTGGCAGCTGTACTAGAGGTTGATGATATGTGATATGTGTGTGTGTCGGAGACTGAGCAAAGTCACAAGTACACAGGTCCACATTTCAGTGTCTGGGTGAGAAATGCTGGTTATGCTGGTTGGCAACCGTACCGTGACATCATTTTTACGCGTGTGAAAGACGTCCTATGTCTGTCCTCATGTTACTGTTGCCTCCCCAAGAAAAGCTGGGGGCAAGGGTTAAGCCCGTGTGTTTACCCAGAGCCTGTGGATGAGGGGAGGGAAGAGGAGAGGGATGGATGTGAGGAGGATTGGGTGGGGGGTGGGGGGAGGTTTGGTCCGTGGTGCCTCTGGGGCTGATTGTGGAGGCGAGACTGAATGGAGCCGGAGCAGGTAAGGTGAGCGTGCAGCCAGGCTGACAGAGGAGGAAGTATCACGGTTGCATGGAAAGGACGATACTTAACACCGCATTCCGCGCGGCACTCGGAGAAAAGCGGAGGAGGAGGAGGAGGAGCTGCCCGGACAGAAACGGATCGGAAGGTTTGGAGCTGGTGGAGGAGAGGGAACAGATACAGGCGGAGGCGAGACGTGCCGGGAGTAGTGAAGAAGAGAGCGTGAGAGTGGAAATGGGGTTTTGGGGGTAGAGAGATTACTTTTATATGCACACAAAAAAACAAGTGGCAGAAATCCCTTATAATCTATGTGCACAAGTGTATAATTATACACTAAAAAACCTGATCACATTTCACTAAAGGAATACTAAATCAAGTACTGAAAGCCTTGGAATGAACGGAGCGAAAATCATAGAAAAAAAAAGCATGTTTTGAACATGTAAAACCAATAGCTGTGTATTAGCATTGGTTGATATTGATATTTTTTCCTGATTCCCCCCAAGGTTTACCATGAATAAAGCCTAGTTTACTAATAAATGACATAGTTAACATTGGTGCCTGGACTACACCACATTCACAGCAGTATCAATCAGACGGACTCTTGAAGTATGACAGGAAGTGGGATGGACGGTACGCTAAGCAATCAACCAATTATATCGGTAGTTTTTTTAAAGAGATTCAACGAATCAGAGTGTGTGTGTGTGCGCGTGTGTGAGAGAGAGAGAGAGGGAGTGAGTGAAAGAGAGAAGGAGGGGGCAAGAAGGAGAGTGATTGGTAGCTATATGGAGAGCCAGCTGAGTCATCACCAGTACACTCTGTGCCGCATCACTGCGCTTATAGACAGATGCCCTCCACCTCTCTTCTTCTGTCTCCATCTATCTGGCTTCACCTCTGTTTCCTGCTCTTTGACTACACACATCTCTTTCCCTGATCCCTCATTTCTTATACAGCCTAATCACCTCATATATGCCAGCTGAAACTGCCCTTTTCTATACAAAAAAAAAATCCATCCTATCAGTTTTCCGCGATCAAGTTGAGCTTCTTATCGTGGTTACGACATATGCTTTTTCCAGTCTGAATTTAAAAACACTGACATCGTATCCCACGCTGTTTTAAATTATGTGGTAACAAGGAGTGATATTGCCATCCATCTGTTTCTGGTACGGCTCGCGAATTCCGATGTGGGTTTTTTGTCTGTTGTTGCTGTTGTCTCGGACTCATCGTTCCGACCCTCTCCTGCTGATGCCCACAAGACTGACGGTAGTGCTGCGGTTGACGCCAACACCCTGGCACTGGGTGGCATCCCGACAGACCTACAAATGGCTGGGTGTTTGTTGTGGTGGCTGGAGGGGAGGGGGGGTGTCGCTCTGGCGAGGATAGTGGTGTTTTACCACATCCCAGAGTAGTCGTCAGGGTCTCTGAGCCATGTCTGTACCCTGTTTGAACAACGGCATTCCCGTCACACCCTTTCCCTGTGCCACACACGCGCTCGGGTAGCAACGCACAAACACGCCGTAAACACAAAATGCACATAACATTTATTAAGTCAAAGAAGATAAAAAAAGGTGAATTAGATGCTCTGTTGGAACAAGCCTCTAATGTCAGATTGTCAGTGGTAGTCTGTGCATCATGATGGCTCCCTCCGTTTACTGTGCTCTGACAGTCAGTTCTCTTTCACACTCACACAAGCATGCACACGCGCGCATGGATTTGCGCTCTCATTACCACGACTCGGGATTATCCCAGTGCATCTACTGGATCTGTTTTACAACTACATCGCAGCATGAGTGTGTGGCAAGAAGGTCACAAGCTTTACAGCAAGTACAGCAAAAGCCACGAGGATTAGAATCACAACTCACAATTTGATCTTGTGGTGCCTCAGTGTTACTACTTTTGATTGTGAGGAGACAGACTGACCGGAATTGAAATATGGTGACTGCAAAGAGGTTGAGAGGACACATTGCAATGCAGTTAGAGCGTGGAAATACCGGCTCTCTAGGCCGTAACAGCGTATGAATCAATTAATTGTTTGAGTCATTTTAAACTCAATTTCTGATTCCAGCCACCCGAATGTGAAGATTCCAGGTTCCTTTCCCATCTCTTTGTGCGTTTCCCACATCCTTCATCCTACATTTCCTTCTCCTGAGTAATCTGCCCTTCTCCCTGATGATATCATCATTCATCACAGCATCACATAGTTCGTTCCTATTTTCAGATACCTGCACCATGGAGGAAAGTGAAAAAAACACTTCCTGTGTGTATGAGTGTGTTTTGTGTGAGCGGAACTAGGATAAGGGGGGGCTCATAATCATGACGTTTGTCATAAAGTTCACTTATCAAAACCATTGTTACACACAGGAGGATGTCGGTACAGAGGTGACAATACTTACCCGCCGCCCCCCTGCTGTTGTTAGCGAATGTTACAATTACAAAACTGTAAGTGTCTGCTCCATCGGTAGCAGAGTCAGCTTTCACTTATCATGTGACGAGTGTAAGCAGAGAAACGAGGCTCCGCAGATATCGAGCGCCATCGACGAAAAGCATCCCTAGATCTCAGGCGGCACACTGGTTGGTAAGGGGATAGCGGTTCAGATAAATTTTCTGCCCATAGAATATTCTGGCCTGGCCATAAAAAGGCTTTAAAAGCAATAAGTCAAATCCTAAAATCAATCCTAAAACAAAAAGGGGCAGCCAGTGGAAGGTCATTAAACCTGTGGAGTAATGTGTTCTCTTTACTTGGTTTTTGTTAGGAGTCTCACTGCTGCTTTTTTGGAGTCTAATAATTGATTGGGGATTCATACCCATTGCAATAATCCAAGGAATATGCTTTTACTGTCTGTATCAAATATATTTTAAAACACTGCTATTAAAATCCATACAACATGTGGTCAGGCATCCCTTACCAGTTTGTCTTTGAGCCTCTCGCCCCTTATATGGAACTCCACAGCGGTGGGGCTGGGACTAGGGCTGGGACTGGGGCTGGGGCTGGGGCTACAGGGGCTGAGGTTGCTGCTGCTCCCTCCGCTGCCTCCGCTGTGGGTGCTGCCGCTGTCCTCCGCCCGGCTGACCTTATAGACGGTGACACAGCTAAGGCCTCCGCCGCCCAGGGGAAGCCACCCACTGTCATCCCGAGTCATGACCACTGCTCTCACGCGTGCATAACTGTCACTGTTTAGGGGGGAAAAAGGAAAAAAAAACATCATAAATACACAGCCTTTATGGTGTATCAGTCCACATAATACAGATGAATGGATATACATTTCCTATAGGCGACATGTACAGTACATATAAAATGGTTAGTATATGAATATGTAGTGAGAGTCATTGAGTCAAAAAACACACCCACCTAAAAACCTGGACAAAACTTAAAAATTGCGAATGTGTCTGCAATTCACTTTTTGGCTTAACTGTGTATTTTGTTAGTTGTGTGTGATTTGACAGACTATTGGTTACGATTCCTGACTTCTGAAGCTCTCGGTGTATGATTAAACCCAGCCGGAGGGTGACTGACCATGTGGCCACTGCCGATTTACCACCCTTTCCCCTAAAGCAGGTAGACACAAGTGACAGTCGCTGCAGCTACAGAAATTAAAAAAAAAAAAAATTCATGCTTCAAATATCAAGCAGGGATGAATTGGGAAAAAAAGGTCATTATGTTGGACAATTTTAAGTCTGGTCAGGGTCAGAAACACTTCCACCACACTTTTGGCACCGGTGACTCAATAAGTGTACTGCAACATACTGTGATAGAGACCGGATTATATATCATAATACCATATCTATTTGTCCCTGGATTCCCATGTATTACTTGCTCACCTCTTCCTTTGCCTCTCTGTCCCTTCACTTGGAGTCAGATGTTTCCCTGATTAGATAATAGAGACTGCACTGGGCCACAGGAAATGACAGAGTTCAGTTCAGAGTGTGCTGAGGGCAGCGTTTTGCAGAAACCCCTGGTAACATATTAAAAGACCGAGGATAGTCTGAGAGCTGACAGAAATAAGAAAAAAAAAGAAAAAAGTGTAAGGAATGCGGAGTACCGGATGTCTTCCTGTGACATTGCTCTCCGGTCGACGTCCGGGTTGACCAATGGAGACGAGGTCACAAAGTCTGAAATGTTCAATAAAGAATTTTTTTCTCTGACAGCGGCCAATATGGAGCAGTGATTGAAGGAGGAAAATGCCTCTGGCTGACAACGTGTAATATATAACAGTTAACTAGTAGCTCCTGTGCTATAAGACCAATGGCCAGTGTCCTCCCTCTTATTGCTTTTCCTCTCTAAATCTTGGCCTACTCAGCACAGGTAACCTTTGGTCTCCCGCCTTCCACACCCTTGGCAAACCTCAGTGCCCAGGTTATTGGTTAGTTATTAATCTAGGAACCAGTGTGCATTAAATCTGAAGCTTTTTTTTCCTTCACATGTTGAAAGTTTCGATATCTTGGTACCATGGGATCAGTTGACCAATGTTTGCTCATAGGATTGAGGAGTTTGATAAATATGGGTTAGTCCAAAATAAATCAACTGACAAAACAAAATAACATCTCAAGCACATTTTTACAGCTGCCTGTACATGCTTGTACATATGTTCAAACACACTGAAGATTCTTTTCTCGACCAGACACAAATGTACCTTATTTATCTATGTTTAAAAGATGAATCCTCTGGAATAGATTTGGCACACTGGCTACATATCCTGTTTAACTACATCTTAAATAAAGTTGAGTTTAACTTTAGCATAACTGAAAGACTATCAAATGCAATATGACTCATTTACCAAACAATAAAATTCCATTTCAATGTATACTTGAGTTTTTTTTCCAGTTATGTATGGAATTATGGTCTTTGTTTATCTTTATTTTTTCGTACATGTACATAACTCATCACAAAACATCCAAACAATCTTTTGGTCAAACTGAAAGATCTTTAAAATCTTTCCAGGCTATAAATGTGGTTGCTCGCCTACTAAAAGTCGATGGCATGCCAAACTTTCTGTATTCTCACTGAGCAACACTGGACTTCATATTTACTCCAATATGTTAATTACATGTAGGGATACCCTTTAGAAAAGAAGAAGCTTTTACAGTGTAAAAGAAAGCAGATGATAGTTTTAGCCTAATGTTAGAAACAATAAAAACAAAATAAATTATTAAAATGGCAAAAAAGCAACTATTATGTCAATCAAACACAAATTAATGGATAATCAACACACACTAGCGATGGACAATAGCAGATACATACATGCATACATTATTATGAATTTCTCACCAACCTCAATGCATTCATATCGCAACCTACAGACTGTACTTCCCCTGCCTTTAGGCAATAGTTCATGAGAGGAAAAATAAAAAACATTAAGAACTTCCCCCATGCTACTTTCACACCCTTTCTGGTTACACCTTGTAAACAGGGCCGCATTAAGTTGTGCCTCGCTTTAAATGCTAACCCCTGCCGCACCAAAAAAAAAAAAAAAGCATTTTTGAGCAGTATAACGGGCAGTAAAAGCAGGAAATACTGCTGTTGTTACGCCCCCTCTATGGCCCCCAATAAAGGATGCGGGTGATGGGTGCAGGAGGGGCTGTCAGTCAGGCAGGGGTCCCTGGGGTGAACAGAAGGCAGGCGGTGGTGTCGCTCAGCCATGACCAGGGCACAATGACCAGGGCCTGACCCTTCAGACCTACCATCACACACATGCCAGCAACCATGACACTCACAGGGAGGGGGAGGCGGGGCGGGGCCCAGAGAGGAAGTGAAATGGACTGTATACATGCATTTTCGCATCTAGCCTGAACCACTCATACCGACTGATCTAAGAATGAGAGAGAAATGCTAAACCCCAGTTGTGATTAAATGGTAAATAATTAAAATCAAGCCTCTGAAATGCATTGGTTGGAAAAAAAAAAAAAAAATCATCATTCGTATAAACTTTTTTGCTTGTGGCAAAATTGGTCACACACACACACACACACACACACACACACACACACACACACACACACACACACACACACACACACACACACACACACACACACACACACACACACACACACACACACACACACACACACACACACACACACACACACACACACACACACACACACGGTAGAGACAAAGGCTGTCCTCCACGCCCCTTGCTGGGAGCACACAGTCGACTGGACACACAATTGAGAGCGGAAGCAGATCAGCTGGCCTGAGCCAGCAAGCGAGGGGGGTTGTGGGGGTGGGGGGGTGGGGCACTAGAGAGAAAGGAGCCCCCATTCCAAATTATTCCAAGTTATTCTGCTGGATGACTGACTTCATTTCCGACCAAAAGCAGGAGAGAAAAACAGAGGGAGGGGTGAGAGTGTAATGGAGGACTATACGGGGGAGGAGGAGGAGGCTGGGGATGGGAACAGGGTGGAGACCAAGGTGACAGTCAACAGCCCCCCAACTGCATTTATAATCTGCCTCTGCTATTCACAAAAAAAGGATGTTCACTGGCTCTAATGGCAGCTATAGAATATGACATTTGCAATAAGCGAATAAACAGTAGCTCGCTATTTAAAAACCTCATTTAATGTGAGTTAAAGACTCACGAGGAGAGAGAAAAGAGAAGAGGAGGAGAGAGGAGAGGCTAGAGGAGCACGTGCAGGCCAGGAAGGCCTGGGCCTCGAGGCCGGCTGCTCCAGTGTGTGGCGGAGAAGGGGGATCCTGGGACAACCATTTCCTAAGTGGACAAAGTGGCCGTTTGTCTGCTACTCCGGCCCATGGCTCACTGGGCTCCAGCATGCCATCATGCTTTTCTCCTGTCTCAGCCTTGGGCTTCCCACCCCAAAGGGGAGTGGTGGAGGGGAGGGCAAGAGTATGGGGTGGAGGGGGGTGGAGGATGGAGGAGGATGGGGGGGGGGGGGTATTGAAAGAAAGACAGGAGGGGGAGAAGCAGGGAAGGAGAAGGAAGAGGAGGAGTGCAGAAGGATAGGAGAGAGAGAAAGGATGTGGCCTGAGCCCTGGGCGCTCGCCAAGTCACCCTCCCTTTTCCTCCGCTCCGTCTCCCCCCCTTCCACCCAACCCCTCCCCGGCTGCCTCTCTACACAATGGCCGCTTCTCTGCTGAAATTTCACGTTATTGGATCCCGGGCCTGGAGTTTTGTACTCCCACAATGTCCAGGCAGCGGAGCATGCTGCAGGGGAGACACACTCTGCAAGCTAAAAGCTGGAAAACCATTCCTCCTTTCATTAGCATCAGAAAAGGGAAGAAAAGTAACCCCCCCCCCCCCCCCCCCCCCCACACACACACACACACACACACAGATCGCCCCTTTCCTGCCCATCTCTCCCCTGTATCAAACCCAGAGGAAGGCTGTCAAGCCCAGTCAAGCTCCACTAGATCACTTTGGCTTGTAGGACTTTGAGGGGGGGGGGGTCATTAAAATATCATTGGGAAAATAAACACAAGCTACTTATCCCAATCCGATTCTATAGATTATCCTCCGAGAGGAAAGCAACTACTAGGAAAGTGGAAGGGGGAATGGAAGATGGCATGAAAAACTGCTCTGGGTGTGACTCATTCTCTATGCTTACTAAAATGCGTGGTTATCTTCAACAGCTGTTATCATAGATAAAATATACACTTAGGCTACAATTAAAATACACCAATCTTTAATGTAGATCCAAATACCCTAATATGGATCCACATGAAATCTTGAAAATATATTAAGTAAAAAAGTGTATAACATCTGAATGCAGTCGAAACGTATAGGAAAATGTAATCCATCGCAATGTTTACCTTGAAAACAAAACTTAGAAGTAAACTGACAGGAGGATAAAGCGTGCAGTTTCCCCTTTACTGCGAGCACGCCTCATTGAAGAAATAAATAACATGCAATCTGGGACTCGACCGTCGATTCCAGCAGTGCATCTAATTTGAACGGTGCAAACTAGCTAGCCAATTAGCCACGGTTCAAATCCCCTAAATAACCAGCGGCGAACTGAAGGGCACAGACATACACAAAACAAACACTGACATGACCTAACATGGATGCAGAGCAAATTATGACATAAGGCCAGAACAAGACACATTTGAAGGGGCTGTCTGTTACCAATTAATAAAAAAAAAAAACGCGGTGAATAATGGAACAATGGCGGCTGAAACACCAACAGGCAGCAGGCATCACAGGCTTGCTGCATTAGCTGCAGTGAAAACCAATACGTTGGCTATAGAAAGAGAAATTTGCCCTATCTCCTCTCAACACCTCAGGCTGCTGGTGAGTCATCTCCCTCACAAGAACATTCAGCTTAGCTACCAACTGACTCAGGGGAAGAAAAAAAAAAAAAAACATACACACATACAGAACATGCCTACTCTGATTCTGCACCACACAGGGAATCTACGATTCAATTTTCACCACAACTCTTTCACAGAAATAACAGCTAATATCACTAAAAATTAACTGATCACAGTGACTTCTGGTGGCATCCATCACAGACAGCAGTTCGCAGGTCATGTTCACTCATAGCCCAGATAAAACATAGGCCTAAGCCAGTAAATTAATGTCAAAACTGCTCAGTCATGGCAACATTTGTAACATTGATTTTCTGCCTCGTGCTGATGCTAACCAACCCCTCTATTACGGGATTGGGCCTGCGACCCCAGCAACAATGTTTTAGGTGCTGCCGAGCTGCTGCGTTATAAATCAAAAAGGATGCCATATGTGCAATCGAACGCCAAAAAAATATTCTCAAACATCAATCAAAGCCACATATTGAGATGATCTTAATTTGGACCGCAAGCATTTCGGTAAATTAAAACCTTGCACTTGCCACGAGCGAAAAAACAAAAAGAGGAACCACAAATGTCAACTGCCGGGGCGTCTCCGGTCCTCTTTGATGTATGAACAGTCTCGAGGGACCCGAGCATCGCATCGACATAGCTGCTCTGAAACTGACAGGGGGGGAAACCAGGAAGCTGAGGAAATGGGGCAGCCGACTAGCTAGCTGTGGAACCCATCGGAACATCTCAGGAGCGAGATGGGAAAGGACGAACCACCGCACCATGACGTCGGCCCGTGGCTGTTTGGAGAAAGTGCTACGACATGGTGTAAACCATCACAGCATGGCCTGTTGTTGGCAATAACATAGCATTATCATCATCATCACCGCCACCATAAATGTCAGAAAGTAACCTATTAGTCCATCTTGAAAATCAGTTAGATCTACATTCAAAAGGCTTTCCGCTTTTTTCCGAAGCTCTGCCTCTAGGATTTGGAGGAATCAAGAAATACATTTACCGACCCGATAAAACGCTCTGGGTTCTAAATATAGCAACTAGACAAGACAAACTGATCAGAAGTATACAGTGCAGATAAAAATACAGGATAGTACAGCTTTCCAATGTTATTTCTATTTTAAAACGCGACTCAATAATTGGTTTATTTGAAAATATAAAGCCGTTTTGCTCACATTCACTCGTCTAGGATCCGGGCCTATCTTGCACAGAAACACATACACATGCCAAATGTTCCCAGAGAAATAAACACACAAAGTGTGTGTGTGTGCGCGCACGTACGCAAGCACACACACACACACACACACATATACACACACACACACACATAGAAACCCCTTCCTGTTTTCAAAGCATTTGGAAACTCAATCAAAGACACAAGGTTTAGGATTTACATCTGTGCCCTTTTATGTCTGTGGCGTCGCAGGAAAGAACCATCTCGGCCCAGCTGCAGCAAAGAGCTCACAACAAGGCCCGGCCTTCATGCTCCCGCATGCAGCACAACTGAAAACAATATCCACAATTCAGACACTTAGTGCTAAAAGCACTTCTTAGAGGCATCGAGATATGGTCTGTGAACATCAGAGGCCCTCCTGGACAAAGAAAAAAAGAAAAAAGAAGAAAAAGGAAAAAAATAGCCTTGCTATCTGAATGTTGTGATGAAGTCCCCCCCCCAAAAAAAAAAAAATCTGCAAGGTTGTTAGTGTGTGTGTAGGCTTTAGGGCCTCCATATGCAGCACAGGTCTGGTCCACACCACATCTTTGTCTTAAAAATAAGAGAATTGGTTTGAAATACACTCTAAATACACTGCTGACATTTACGCCAGTATAAGCGTGCTCCTAAAATACTTGAAGAGGAAATGAAAATTATAAGAGGGAAGTGGCTCTGGTTTAAAATACACAGAATCCAGGCCCAAATCTGGCTATGGGAATGGAACAGTCCACCAGTATACAAGGCCTGTTCAGTTTGTCGACTTGTCTTGGTTACAGAAGGCCCAAGCCCTCTAGTTATACAGAGGATCATTGTCATTAATCACACATACAATACAACAATATCTACGAGAACAAGCCGACACAGGATCATTAATATCCTGTATGCAAAATAACGAAGGATTTGACTTGTCGCCCTGTGCAACTTAAGGTAAAACTGTGAGATGTTAAAGTGAAGATCATGGATATGTTTCTACAAGAAAATCTTACACCAAAGGCTGTAAGATGAAAAAAATAAAATAAAATGCAGGAACGTGCATAGCAACCAGTTAAGTAGAATGCTCTTACAAGTACCCTTTTGTATATTTGACACATTTCATTAGTCTGTGTAAACCACTGTAGTCACAAGCAACACTTCCCCAAAATAATACAGAAGCAAAACCAAAGATGTGTTCAGCTCAGCAGACTTTGTCAAAAAGGTAAGACAGCTTAGACTGGGCAAGCTAGTAAAGCTAAGTGTTCATGGAGGTCATATCCAACAACTGGCAATAACCCCAAATAATACTATCTATAAAAAGGTCCAGGAAATTATTTAGCTTAACATAAGGGCCACAGGATATAGGCAATTACCCAGGCCATAAAGCACTAGTCCTAACAGCTGAAGTAGCTGTCTCCTTTTGTCGTTTCAGGACTTGATGGGGGTTGTTTGGGAGGAATGTGTTTGGAAAGCTCTGCAACAGGAATGGGAGTGCAAAGCAGCCCTCAGGTGATAAGATCACAACACCCACATTGGCAGATAAAACGCTGAGCTGTCAAATCAATCACACAGATAGGAAGAGGACACACAGAGGAATCACTGAGGATCACCTGACTGGCGACAGACAATACCACGGCACTGCAGGAATCTAAAACAATGAGGCCATACTCTATACAAGTTCAATTGACTAGAATGGCAACTGACCTTCACTGGTAAAAGTGGAGGAGGTTTCAGAAGGCCCATAGCGACAGCAATCTATGAGGCCACTTGGATTTTCTTACAATACAAATTTAGGACAGAAAAAAATCATCTGTCTAACAGTAACAATCACGTTTATTGGATGTTTCTGTCCAAGAAACCAAAAATGTTGAATAACATATAGCCTAGCTGTTGGTTTCTAAATAAAATACATAATGTGCCAAAAAGCACATATTCACACATGTTTGAGATGTGTGTATATCTACAGTGTATCAAGAATACAAATACGGTGCACCATAACAGAGTACTGCCCTCGTTGAGATAAATAATTTAGATGAACGTGACATTCAGCAGAGAGGCTGCTTGCGCGCACTTTCATAAATTCACCACTTCTCCCACCAGCATGACCATAGTCCTCGTCTGCAAAAATTCACATTAGCCTCCCATCCACACGGACATGTCGCGGGGAAGACACAAACCAAAATCTGACAAGGTTCCATGTGCCGTCTATTCATATCAGCCTTGTGAACACAGATGCGTCGAGGCCAAGTAACATGGTCTTAGCAAAAGGGTGTGCTGTACTTAAACCAGCTTGGATTACCACCCATCATCCAGACAAAAAAACACTTCAGGACAATCTAATAAGATATTTCACAGAAATGTTTAAATTACATGTTTACAGTGGCGGCTAAAGAAGAACGTATTTGCTTTAATCAAGAAAAAAAAAAAAGTGAGATTTATCAGCATTTTGCAACCTAATAAAGATCTGGATATCTATAGAAGAAAGCTGAATGTCACAATTAAAACTATGATTTTCTTATGAAATATAAAATTATATTATTGAGATACTCTTCAGCATTAAACAGCACAGGCAATGCTCGGTATTCAGTTCTCTCCATAACTATGAATCATACAACACAGAGAAAAGGTGGCGGAATCATAGCAACAATGTTCAGATCACTTCGCCATCTTAGCTGCTGCCATCATGCAGTGAGGAACAATACCAGCATATATACTGTAGCCTATAGCAGTATTCCCTAAAGTTGGGCCTGGGGGATCGTGGTTATTGCAGGGAGTCCCTGCACATTCGAGAACGGCTTAATCTGACTCTCTCTAGGGGTTAACAAACACAATGAGAAAATGTGTTCAGATGACTGATCAGACGAGAGGTTTCGCCCTTTCTACTTGCAACCTACCGGCAGGATATTACACTTCTTAAGCTAAATCATGACTAATTACAAAAAGCGGCTCACATGAATTTCCCCAAAACAGTATATCAACTAGAGGTCAGTAGTTAAATGATAGTGCACTTTCTGAGGAATGGAGACTGCCCTGACATACAGGTATGTTATATATTAAAAAACAAAAAAAAAACAAGTGTAGTTCAAGGACAAAGACTCCATGCATTAAATCAATCAACCTCAGAAAGGCCCAGAAAGATGGAATGGAGAAAAACATGGGTGTGTTTCCAACATTAAACCATGACACTGTAAATGGCTGAAAAGGACATATGACTTCCTCTGTGACAAATACATTATCAAAGAAAAAATCCTCTGACACAGCAAAGGAAACGTCTGTTAAATAAAGCACGTGTACGCGAAATAAAAGGGACTAACAGGCGTCGGCGGCGTGTACGTGATGCATTGTAGGGCGAACGCAGGGAGATGGGATCGTTCTGTGATCGTCGGTGCAATGCGAAACAGTGTACAGTGCTGTGAATGGGCTGGCAGGTACTTTATGAATGGAGGGGATCATGTGACCGCAGCACCTCCCGAAGCAGATATTTCTCACTGACTGTCAACAAGCGCACACAAGGGATCAGCCCATTAAAACTAAAACGAAACGAGACTCGAAAACGGGCGCGACGTGCACAAATAGCACCTCACGGAACGGATAAATCGCGATCCGTGTGTCCGGGGAGGGGTGTCGGTGGTGGTGGTGTCGGGAGGGAGGGAGGGGGGGCTCGGGGCGTGAATGTGACGCCTTTTTTTTTTAAACCGTTTTTTTTATGAATGGAGATTGTGATATGTAAATGAGTGTGATTGAGAAAAAAATGGCATCTTCGGCTTTTCGACGCCGACATTGCCGCAATCGGCTCGACGGGTTTTCATTAAAGAAAAAAAAAAACAGGCTGGACTGACAACACAAACGGGATCTTTCACGATTTGAATCGATGATTATGTTCCCGAAAAAAAAATCATGGCGGACAACAGTTACACACAGACTGTCAATAACACGTTTTCTGACTGCGATGTACTGAAATGATATATTATATATGTACATAAGATCATATGTAGACCGGATTAATGTTGTGTACGCGTCTATATATTTCCTTGTAACTGCTAATGTATAGCAATAATGCATATTCCGATCACATACGTGTCCTGTTATATAAACCTTTTACAGACAATCGTCCACATATTATGATATACTCATTACGAATTCTCGCAGCATTACGTTACATGATGGTTAGTTAAATTATAACACTAATATAAAGAATGTTTTTATTTTCAACTATGGGCCTGTGCCATTGCTTCTCAGTGTTCCTCTTAATCACATAATATAATCCACAGAATATCTTTATATTAGTCTGCCACATCGCCCAAAACTAAAGAAAAGAAGTCTTAGGTTCTCATTGTTAATATTTGTGAAGTATGGTGATGAAACGCCAGCGTCCCTCCAGTGAGACATGTCAGCTCATCGAGTACAGCTTGTGTTAATATCTTATGATATGGAAGTGCTTATTATTGCAGGGTTTTTTTCTGAATAAAGAGAATGTACTTACTCGTTGTTTGGATTTGTTGAATCTTCACTCATTTTTTCCTCACGGGGATCCAAATCCTAGCAATAGCATCGACGACGCAGTGACGGCGGGATAAAATACCACAAATATCACCATTTTCCTTCACATATAGAAAATACCCCTATTTCGGATAGTGAGTAAACGCTGTACAATGCGGCTAATGCTAACTAAGCGTCCCTGTATACACCACGGGAAGCTAGCTCAACGTTAGCCTGGCTGGAACTAACGTTAAATCGCGAGGAGGAATGACAACCGTTGATTCATTTTATCCTCCCTGGAAGTAAAATCCGACCACAACAAATGGGCCATCGGCATCATCCTCCTCAACGAACACGCAGATCCCCCCGGTTTTGGAAAGAAGAAGGTGCATAAATCCTCAAAAAATGCAGGAATTGTCGGAGCCTGGAACGTTTGGCAGGTTATTTATGGCTGGCTGTCGAGCATCCATTCGCCAACTTCAGGTCCAGGACAACACTTGAAAAAGCGCCGTGCACCGTTGCTCCGTCAACGTGTCCGAGTCATTTGCAGCAAAGGCATCCAGAGCCAAAAAAGAAAAGGGCTAACCCGTTTTTCAAAAAAACACTACTGAGGCGTGAAGTCAAAACGTCTGGAGTTTTAAGCTCCCTTCAGAAGTTGGTGGACATCTGCTTTAATCGAACTCCATTTTCAACTCAGGGGGGAATGAAACATCGGAAAACTGGGCGGATGTGTCGACCCTCGCTTGAGAAAATTAGATCCTTCCGCGACGTAGTAAAAACATAACGCTCTCGCAATAAAACAGGCCACGCCAGCGCACAATTCGTCGCATCTCGCCAAACAGTGAGGCGTTTTGTACTAAACGACGCGACCCCGCAGCCGTACGCGATGCATTAGGAGTCTTCCTTTCCAAAGTTGACCTAAAGTAGTCCCCCGCACTTCCCAAAAGAAGTTTCCCTTCAATCACGCATTGATACGAGAGGGAAGCGTCTGTGTGATAGCACGCAAAGCAGAACATATCTGGAGGAAGGACTTGGGTCTGACACAACACAACTCGGCCATTAACAATTTCAGTTGTTTTCTTTCATTAAATATTTTTCTACCGTGTTCGACCGCCCACCAAAACCACTTATGAAAAAAAAAAAAAAAAAAAAAAATCCTGGTGTGAGGTTGTGGGAAAAAATGCTTTTAAATGCACAGAGCCACACAACTGCTGCAGCACGTGGAATTACATCAGATCCCCTTCATGATTTATGTGGCCAGAGAAGAGGCATTTCTACCCCCAGATATCATGGTCCTGTCGCATATATGTCCATAGCTGCATGCTTAAATAAAGGGCACGGTTAAAAAAAAAGGGGGAATATTTTCTAAAAAATGAGAAATTTATATAATCAGTGATTGGAGAGGTAGTTTGAAATGATAGAGTGGTATTTTTTCAGCGTATAATAGGAAATAAAATAAAATAAGGCATGGTATTAACCTCAATAATTAAGCCACATACTTGTTTTTTTAAATAAATATGGTTACGAAGGATATAAGAGATTTATGAGTAACTCTTTATTATAGTTAAAGCTGCTCCACCTTCCACCAGGAACTCTCTCTCTGTCCCTATTATCGTATAGAAGCAGAAAAAATCCATGTGTGCACCTATGAATCTTATTTGCAAATGTGTTAAAATCCTCGCAGAGCGAATCATTGGCCTGGTTGCGTAAGACTTAAACGCTATTGGATTTCTGTGCTGTGTGGAATGGCAAGAGATCAGGCTAAATGATTCTGCCTGGTTGTCATAGTGACAGCATGTTGTGTGAGAAGTTTCTTTGTATTTCTCTGGCTTTCATACAGCTTGTGCCACTGCCTTATGTTGCAGCCATATACAACATCCCTCTTGTGTCGCTTGTGTATAAATGGCCCATGCACGCAGGGGCATCACATGTGCAGCTCTGACACATATGGTGGGCTTCTTTTGGGGTTTTGAGTAGATTTTGTGTCTGGAGGTGTGCTCAGCTACCCTGATGATGATTGCCTGGCAGCTTAAAAAAAGGGTTGTTATCTCATCAACAACACGTATATCAGCCTGCTATGAATGTTAGGTGTGCCTATTAACATGCACAGTCCACATTTCTTAAAACGCCCCACATCGGGTAATCTGCAACTTTCCAAGTTACAGAAGACTGCCTCTGTCTGCACTTCTTCGCTAAATGTGGCCACTTGTCTTCACTTCTCCCGTCCTGAATGGGGCTACGATTGTCATGATCAAACCGAGGGGTCCAAATAAAGTGTCCCTTGTTTCAAATGGAGCAGAAAAAGCGGTGACCATGAATTTTCCCACTAGCATGCTTGTATCCTTTGGAGTATTCAGAGTTCAGGAAGTCAGCCTTCTTTCTCATCTCACAAATGTTGATGCCTAGTGCATTTCCTGTGTTTTTCACACACTGCACACAACACACTGTAGTGTATTTAAACAAGGCAACAGGATGTTTAGTTAACAGAGGCTTCCCTTGACTTCCCTCACTCAGTGCAATCAGGGTCATCGCAAATTTCTTTAAGAGGTAAACAGGCTAACATTCCCGTATTGCCAGCGAGCAACCACACACTAAAGGATGGGTTTAGCTCCAACACGAACCTCATTCAGCGCGGTCCAATTCAAATAGAACCTGACTTTCAGGAAGATGGCTGAAATGATTCGCAAAAACATGTCTGATGTGATTTGTGTTTGGTCATGTTTTTTCATTTTTAGTGATTACTTTAGCACTGACACTTAATTTACTTTTCCATTTATGAACTCGAGACTTACATTTCTGACTTGGGATGTGAGCTAATAGTTAAATTGCACAAATTTAATCTTATTTGTAAAGTTGACATGGATCCTAATTGGTCTATATAGACATGTGTAGGTGTATAGGTTCGCAGCGTGTGCCATGATGCATATTTTATTCACATTTAAGTGAATTGGCACATTGAAAATACACAGATAAGCATGTTTGCATGAAAGAATGGGTGTATGAAGTATTTCACCATGTACAATTCAATGACTTCACCATGGATGGCAAGGGGGAAAAACAGCTCTAGCTCATGTCATGTTCCAAAAAGAGAGAAAGAAATACAGACAGACAGGCAGAAAGAAAAAGTACGAAATGGCTCTCCATGGCTACTGTTATTAAAGATTGCACGGAAGATTCATTCCCTGTATTGGACCATGACTCGAATCAGATGACAACCTCAAAACACAGGTGATGTGATCACCAGCTCCCAGCAGCACAGGCAGCCTTTGGTCACAAGAGAGCAGGAGTGAAGGCCTCTCTTTGTACAGCAACTATGGAAAAGGAAATTCAGTGTCTGTGTAGTTGCCGCCATACAGTCTGCAGAGACCTCAGGGCATAGAGTGAGAAAGACCGGAGATGGCTGATGACAGCTCTCGCTAAATAACCTAATCATTTGCCTTTTATTTGTTTTACATCCCTCCGCTTTTTTTTTTTACCCTGAATTGGCTCTTTTTTAACCATGTGGAGGCACACGTTGTCTATTATCGATGTGGAGGCCCCTATGTGGGAAAAATGTTGTTTCTCTACATTCCTTTAAAACACACACACACACACACACACACACACACACACACACACACACACACACACACACACACACACACACACACACACCTGTAGAGTTTTCAGAGATGTTCAACTCCAGTTTGGCTCCGGAAAGTGGACTGTTGTCAATCTGGGCCAAGAGGTGTGGCTTAAACAAGAGGTGCTGATTTTTAAAAGCCTGGCAGCTGAATACAACAATGCATACCTATGATTAGCGAGGGCCTGGCCTCCAAAGCCTGCAACTTTTAGGCACGTTAATTGCAGGGTGGTGAGAAGACAAGGTGTAAGAGGCTAGAGGAATAGGAAGTTGTGAGGGGCCTCCAGGCATGTTCGAGTATGTGCCGAGCTTTCTCTCTCTATGTCTGCCTCTGTGCATATGCATATGACCAGTGTGGAACTAAAGATGCAAACGTTTATTATATTGCCTAATCGTCCTCAGAATACAGGCTCGGAAATCTTTGATGTTATTTAAGCAGCATGAAGGGATTTTCTTTTTCGAGATTTTTGTTTCAAGAATGTCTCAGAAGAGAGATGGATGTGGTTAACTAGATGAGTAAAGTGTGTCAAGCTTAAAGAGCCGGTCTTGTGACCGTGCACAAGGATGTTGGTTCAGACGGAAGGTCATTACAGCTGCGAAGCCCTTGAGAGAAACACATCCCTGGGATCGCAGAAGTTCCGTAAATGAGCAGAATGCAAACTATGTGTGCATCCAAAAACCACACAGGGAGATGTTTGAGGCGGGGGAATAAGTTATGTGCTATGCTTAGACTTTCTTGAAGCCAAGAGTTTACTGTACTTTAAAATAAATTAATCAAAAAAAAAGAACACTTGGAGAGCTTTCTACATGCTACTATGTAATGTATATTACACCTTTCAACGCTGTGACAGTCTTTCACTTTGTATTTGTCCTACACAAGCTTTAGAACGATAGCTTTATTACAGTTAACACACTCAGGATCTGCACCAGTAAATTTGCTCCAGTTCCTAATGTCTTAAAAAAAGGGGAAATAAAGTGGTTTCAGCCACAGTTTAGCGTTTTTCGTTGCTTGACACTCTGTTACTTATTGTTTGTATGCTTTGCGTGGGCTTGATTGAAACCCGATCTAGCCGGGGAAGCTGTGTTTAGGGTGAGGTGGACAGGCCTTTGTTGCTGCCTGAGGGGTGTTTATTTGGGCGGCTTCAGTTGGCTTCCCTGTAATCATCATCCAGCCCCACAGGATAGAGAGGATTAATGAATATGTTGGAGGGGAAGTTACAGATGACTATTTACCATTCTCATGGGGGATGAGAAGGAACGGCATGAGAGACGCAGGAGAGGAAGAAGTTGTGCGATTGTGTGCGTGTGTGTGGGCATGTGCATGCATGTGCAGGTGTTTATGTGCACTCATATATACAAGATAGAGAGAGATAGGAGCTGGGGACATTTTTCATACTATAACAGTCTGTGACTGTTATCGTTTTACAATGAGCTTAAAGGAATAGTTTGACCTTTTTTGGGGTAATAACCTCATTTTCTTTGCCTCTGCATAATAGGAAAAGCAGAACAGGCCAGCAGCCGGGTTAGCTTAGCTTAGCACAAAGACCGGAAAACTGCAAAATAGCTAGTCAATCTGAGAAATCCTTGGCTAGTTGTTTCCACCCGTTTCCATACATTGTGCTAAGCCTGTGGTTCTCAAATAGTGGGGCACTCTGTCAAGGGGGGGTGCGTTTGACCTTAGGGAAGATGCTTTTTTATATTTTAATTCATTTTTTTACAGCCTAGAACAAAGTGCAATTGCACCTCCACCACATTAGGGGGCAGTAGCGCTCTCATTGGCAGAGTGTGTGTAGGGAGCATTCGCTCAGTGGTGTAGGTGTAGAGTAAGAAGTTTAGACACAAAGTGTAGCAGACCCTCAAGTGACACCATTAAAAATATTTAACAGGGAGAGAGCGACGGAGATAGAGAAAAGAGAAAAGAAAGTCTCCCAAAGGTAAGACGAGGAAATATGACGAAGCGTCTGTAGCGTTTGGTTCCCTGTGAAAGACCTGTTTGTTACTGAGTCTAAAATGTTGGCAGCGGACAGCATAAGGACAAAGAAATTAAAGACATTACACCACAATCATGCTGATTTTATGTAATTTTACTGTATCATATGGTTTGACAGTTAATAAATCCATTCTTCGTTGTAAGTTGGTCCATATTTTTTTCTTTTTTATTATCTTATACGTTAATAAGGACACAGTGTTATGCAGAGGTACCTATAGCAATCGTATAGACAAATTATACTATTTATAGGGGGGCACGAGATGTTTTCTCCTTCTATAGGGGGGTGCAACAAAAAATAATTGAGTAGCACTGTGCTATGCTAACCAGCTGCTGGCTGGCTCCTTAGATATTTATCATAGAAACGTGAAAGCTGCTCATCTAACTCAAAAAGAAAATAAAGGAATTGATGACTTAAAATCGGACTCATCATATTACTCTTTGCAGGAACGTTCAGATATTATCCCTCTTCCCAGAACATCCCCTCATTCAAAACTTCCTACACACACATACAGACATTTTTCTATGGAAATCAAGTAACAATAAGTTGCCCCCCCTTCTCTCCTCAGCCCCCATCCCCATCCCTCTTTCTCTCCCCTATGGCCTCCTCCACTTAATCCTCCCGCTCATCTGGGAACCACCAGCACCCCTCCATGAAGAGACGCATTGTGCCCAGATTATTTGATTGTTTTCAGATGTCGGAGCTTTCCTACACAAAAGGGGAAGAACAGGGTTTGTCCAAAAGCCCTGGGCTACTTGACCAATGGATGGACACTCTGGGAGTAGGGGGGGGTGGGCGTGGCCGGGGTGGGCCGGTGGCGGATCGGCGCGGGGCTCGGGGAGCGGACACACGAGTCAGGAAGTGACCCCTGCAATGCCAGATTACACACAATGTGCTCTCTCAATTTCTGCAGTCCTCGCTGTGGAACGTACCACTTCTGCAGCAGCCAAAGGGGTGGCGCCTGTAGGAGGAAGGAAGGAAGGACGGTGTCAGCCCTCCCTCCCTCCCTCTCTCTCTCTCCCCCCCCTCTCCCTCTCCCTCCCTCCTTAATGCTGCATCCATTCAGTGAGTGGCGGAGGGAGTAGGTGGGGTGGGGGTAGTCAGGCCAGGAAGGCACTTCACTGATGAAAAGTCGCCACATGGAAATGGATGAGAAGTGGGCTGAGGGAAGGGGAGGGGGGCGGGGGAGTGGGAGAAGGGCGGGAATTGGCTCGCGCTACCAGCAGACATGATCAGGGATGTAAAGGGGGGAAAGAAAGGGAGGGAGGTGAAGGATGAGAGGCGAGGAATGAAGAAAAAAAAAAGGATAAGGATAGCGATGGGGAATGCAAGAATAGGAGAAGGAAGCGGAACAGTGAGGGGAGTAATGGTCTGATTCAGGGCTTGTCAAGCATGGAGTCCCGTGCCTGTCAAATAGCATGTAACCAACAACCTTTTTCTCTGTCTGACGGCGGAATGGTGTGGAAGGGAAGCAGCGCGTTAACACTGAATAGGGCTTTTGTTCTGGGGCTGTTGAGCCTTTACATTTAGACGAGCCTACGGACTTTCCATTAAGGCGAGCGTCGACGTGAAGGTCCCCGCTGCCTTTCTCATCAGTCCACCCATCTCTTCATCCCATTTCCCTGCGTTTTTTGTCTCCCGGTAACCCTTTTATCCCTTTACCTTGCCTGCTTCACCCTTGAGAAGAAGCGATTATCATCACATTCTTCAGACCCGTGTTGTGTTTGTTCACATAAAGACTACCTGGCATTTTCTATTTATTTCTTGTCAACTCTAAAGGAGAGGGGGTAAAAAAAAAAGGAATCTAAGCAAATCTCCTGATAAATGAAAGGAAAGAACCGGATGGAGAACGAGCGTGCACACGCGCACAAACACACACACACACACACAACACGCACACACACCACCCCCGTCTGCACTGTCATGTGTGATTCACAGTGCATCGCAGCGCCGTATGAACTTCAAAAAGAGGCTGGCTGTACATTCACAGTGTATTCAACCCATGCTCTTTAAATAGCTCAGCCTCCTCCAAACAGAAAAATACATGCATCCAAAATGACTGAATCATACAAGAATTAAAGAGGCAGAGAACATCTTTTCTCACGATGTAGCGCACAACAGCAGCACCACACAGACAATGGCAGTTGTCTTGTTTAAAGACTATGCAATGTATACACAGAGCAAATGTACAGTGTGTACTATACGTGTGTTTTAAACAGATTTATGTGGATGTCCGTGCTTATGGGAACAATAATGAAATACTATGTATGGTTTCTAGTTGTAATACATTACTGAACTGCATGATCACCCGTGTGCTTGTGTGGATGGATTGTATGGATGTACATGCTGACACATGTATTTTATGGAGAATAAATGTGTGTTGTGTTACTGTATGTTGTCTAAGTGTGTGTATGAGTGTGTGTGTTCTGGAATGCACCTGGCTTGATATGCAGGCAGTGGAATGCTGAATCCCGTCTCTCGCCCAGGGAGGCAGGGCTGGAATGTGGCCCAGGCCCTATTCTTCTCTTCACTGCACAGCGCAGGAGAGCTACAGGTTCAGGCACACACACACACACACACACACACACACACACACACACGGTTGCACATCCAACAATGAGTCCTAAAGCCTGGTTCTGGCATGCACCTGTGTGTCCCCATGTGTGGTATATGTTAAAGTTAAAAGGGTAGGGGTGTGAATTTGCTTCACTGGCTGCACGTGTGTGTGGGTGTGTGTGTGTGTGCGTGCGTGCACCACACATGTGCTTGAATGACCAAACTTTTCTTGAGTGCAACCTGAGAGCAATTCATTTTTCCTTTCGAGCTGGAGCTGTGTAATTTTCATTGCTTCACGCATTGTTATTAAGTCGTTCCATGGTGCTGCAAATTCCAACCAACAAAGCGCTGCCGCTTTTAAAACTCGCCAGATCTGCTGCCCCGTCACTTCAACCCCTAAAACACACTTCGCTGACTATCCGGTCCTTAACGCACAGTCCTTTTGCATATCCGGCCAAAAACAGTAAAATGACATGTAATTTAAATACATGCCACCTGCATTTCAGGCTTCAGATGTAAACCACAATGCAAAGTTTGCATCTACATGTATATGATGACGCTGATGAATGCTGCACACAGTGGAAAAAAAACAATCTGGGATTTACATAAACTAGCATCTAAATACTCACTTGGACAAACATATGTATCAGCATTTTGTTCCATTCCTGCTGTGGTTGTTTGTATATGAAATTCATGCATTCTCTCCTTGGCCCGTGGAGCTGCCTCTGGCCTGAGCTCACTGCAAAGCACTCAGATCAAATAGTTAATTAAAGAGCCTAGGAAGTATGGGGGGGGAAGTTGGCCTCCATGGTTTATATGTCTGTCACCCGCCAGCACACATGCAGACGGGAAAACCAGGTCTCTTAATTGATCTGGAGTAATTAGTCTGTTTCCTACAGCGGGTACGGTCTTTCAAGGTCTTGACAAATTACACTGTCCTGATGAATTTCAGTCCTCTTAAAGAGACAAATTTATAAAAAGATGTTTGGATGAAATTTTCGAGAAAGTTGTTTTCAATTTAACACAACTATTATTCATTCTTGTAAGTATTATAAAAAAAGTTTCTGTAACTTTAGCCACTTGACAATACAGATGATTTTCACAAAACTATTCACATGCTTTCTGTCAAAAAAAGTTCCTTGATATGATTTCAGAGAAAGGAAGGCTGCATGTGTGCACTTCAAATTGACCAGTTTGCTTTATTTATTTATTTATTAAAAAAAAGAGGAAAGCATAAAAAAGGGGTGGGGGGGTGGGGTGGTAAAGACGGTCCACATAGTGCCGTCATTCAGGGCCAATTTACTGCATGGCAGTCTTGAGACTCGCAGAGCCAATTGATTTTTGCATTGCTTTTTTTGATCTCCCTGCACAGCGCCAGGATCTCTGGACGCTCTTTCCTCAAATGGGACAAATAAACAGGGTCTGTGTGTTTATTTGGAATGGGGAGAGAGGGAAAGGGGGGAAAAAAAAATCACAGAATACGGGAGGGGAGGGAAGAGAGAGACGGGTGGGTGAGGGTGAATGGAGGGGGGGGGTGGTAGATGAGGGGTGAAAGTGGTGGGAGCGATTCTGTTGACTGACCTCAGGCCTGAGAGCCAAGTCAAAAGTGTCTCCATTCACACTGAAAGTGGCTTCATGTGGGAGGACAGTAGCACTGCTGCATGACAGAGCCCTGGTGTCATACGGACGTGGCTGATTCCTAACACCAGTGCCTATTCTGCTAGTCCACACCATTTCTCACAAGTTCAAATTCCGTTGTTCACCGTACAGATACGCAGGTGTTTCCGTGCGTATTCACATTCACACGCGAGCGCGCCCTCAATGAATGCGATTTTATGTAATGCTCATCTGTGTATACATGTATGCTGATGGATTTGTTTGTACATGTGAAGGTGGAGGGGGGGGGGTCACGTGTAACCATGTAGGTGTGTGAATGAACAAGCAGCAGCCGTGTTGCTAGGTGAAATTTCAACGGCTCCATTGTCAACGCTTGCTTTTTTGGTCTGTGCCGCCATCAACTGGCTGAAGGCCGCATTGCCAACGTGGTTGATCATGTGCAACACAATGTGACGCCTCAAGTCCCACACTCAGGTCAAAAGAATATTTATCTTGCTCTCAGAGTTGGACATTTGAGCTTCACTGTACAAAACAAATACATTAATAAATAAAATAAAATGCATACATGTGCAGAGTTCGACATTAATCTGCTGAAAATAGATGTGCTCATACATGGAGGGGGGATTGAAAGTGTGTGATCCAGACCATTGACTGACACTGTCCAGAGTGATTCCAAAAATTATTGAAGAGTAACTACTAGTCAACACAAGTGTTTCATTTCTGTTGAGAAACATCATAGAACTTGTGAAAGAAGCCTGAGTTTGCTTGGCACCCCCTTGTGGCTGATGGTATGTTGTTCAAGAAACTGGTCCCAGCAAAGTACGAGTGGTGTGTTATCCTTTATGAACCCATTGTGATGTGTGTTAGCACAAGAGGGTGAACAATATGTTCGGTTTCCTAGAAATACCAATTACAACACAGCAAAGCAGTGAGGGTTTACAGTGTGACCTGCAGCATCTAATTAGCTATATCTGTATAGATAGATATCAAACTATATATATATATTTGAATAACTCTGGCAATCTGAACATGTTATTTACCAGCTTGTGCCAACACACACACAATTCTCATTCCCCCCATGTCTGGAATCCCTGAGGGAATTTTCCATAAATTGATCTGTAGTTCTCTGTGGGTTCTACCTCTGAGGAGAGAGACATACACACATATACATATACATAAATATATATATATATATATATATATATATATATATATATATATATATATATATATATATATATATATATATATATATATACACACAATAAAATATGATAGTAAATGATTTAAGGTAATTTGTCAGGTTTACTCAGTAATGTGAATGATGTAAATGTGTCCCCATGATCACGATTTCTGCAAACTTGTATTGTATGTTTGCATGACAACAAAAAAACATTGGTATGGTTAAAAAAAAGTGCAGTTTTCTGTCTGTGTCTTATCACGCAGCACTAATAGTATGGTTTTAAATACATTTCTTATGGCACTAATTTAGCTCAGTGGTGCATTCATGGCTGTTTATTCAATTTATTGCTCCATTGGGCTTTTACCATATGGATTTAACCAACGGCACCAAACATACCCCAAAGACTGGTACAACACATTGCAGCCCACTGGAACCAAGCATGAAAACACAACCTACAGCATTGTTCACAAAGCCAGAGCGAAACATTCTCACATTGAATGCATCATGTTTCCAGATCCCTTTAAAGAACATGAGTTTGAGCCAACAAAGCAACAGAAAAGAAATCAAAGCGACCTACTCACGGTCTTTAACATATTTGAGTCGACAACTGAGTAATCAAGAAAGTCATTATTAGCTGCAGCCATAGTTTGAAGTCGTGACCAATTTATTTTTGCCTTCAAAACAGATGTTGGAACTGAAAACGTTTGCCTGCAACAAAGCGGAAGACCTGAAAAACCATCATCGATGAAAAAAGTTAAAAGCCAGTGGTACATGGTTAAAACTAAACATTCAATCTGCAACACTATTTCACACTGAGATTTCTTTGAATCATTTCACTTGAGCCCAACAGGAAAGATAAATGAAAACACATGTAAATGAATTAAAAATAAATAAAGGACTTGCCATACAAAAGTACAGTCAGCCATGTTCAATAATAACACAACTCAATGTTTACTGGTTCAACCCAAAATCAAACCTATTTAGTCAACGCTTGTCTGGTTAATTTTTTAAAAAATATTTCAGTATCAAATCTATACAATCTTAGGATGAGAGGAGGAAAGTAGTAGAGATTGTTTTTTCCCATAGGTGCCACATACCAACATCTTAATGACTATCCTGGGTTTTGTTTCTGTTTAATATTGTACATCTTTATTTATTGTTTAATTGAGACATTCACGCGCTAATTTATTGCATATTGATTGTATTTATGGAATACCATGGGTTGTGACTTACCATGAACCCACTGGGCATTCAAGAGACAAAAACACTGATCCACTTCCTGCTTTTAAAATCTCACTTCATCACCAGTGATGCTACAGATTAGACCAAGTATTGGGGGGGGGGGTATTCTATTTAGCATAATGCTAAGTATGCTTTCATGTATTCAAATTAAGTCATTTGTACTAATTTTGGTTGATGATTATTATGTTGTGACTGATGTGTATGTAAAAAAAAAAAGTTAACTGATAAAAGTGGAAATATCATATACCAGTTGTTGGAAATGCCCCCCCTGTGATAAATATGGTACAGATGAGATAAATTGAAGGGCCTATTTAAAGGGAGGGCTGTTGTGGGACTAAGAGTGGAAAAGGATGAGGAGGACAATTAAAAAAATAATAATAAAAACAGCAATAATAATAATATTACACTGATCAAGTCACTGTGGCCAGTCCGTGTCCCGTTAGTCGGGCGTCACCTGGAAAGGTGGAATGCTGGGAGAAAGCCCCAGGGCCAACAGCTGGCCTGAGGCCTTCTGTTCTCTTCAGGGAACTTCAGGAAGGACGCTATCAGGGAAATAGAAGACGTTTCGCCTTGAGTGGCGTGGGCCCATGCACGGGCCGACCAAAGCATGGGGATATAGCCAGGTTGAAATCCAATGAGGACCGACTACGAAAGTTAAAGATGAGCAGCCTGTGAAAGAAAGGGATTTCTATCATAACTAGATTTATTTAAAAATTTAAAAATGAGACAGAAAAGTTACATTTTAAAATGCAAATCCACAGAATCTCTCAGAATTTATCAGCCTTTTTTTCCCAGCTAGGAACATAGTGTTCTGGGTGCATATAGATACTATAAGCTTCTGGAAAAAAATCTAAATCGTTCATTTTCACAATAAATGAGACTCCTATACTTGTGATCTTAAAAAAAAGGTTATAATGTTAAATATCTTTTTTTCACCTAAGCATGTTTTTTTTTAAACTGTGGGAGGAAGCCAGAGACACCAGTTTTGCAAATAAGACAAAGTTAAGCAACATGCTGAGCTGTGCACATCCATTGTTTCTTGCGACTGTCATTCTGGACATTTGGAAATAGAAAAATGTGAAGGATGTACTTGAGATGTGCTGTCCTGGCCATGCTGACATGCTTTAACTGAAAGGCCAACACTGCTTCTTACTGATGGACTGTTACTCCAATTACCCAGAATAAGCCACAGTATTTCCAGCGACTATAATAAATGACAATGGACTGCAATTACAAAACAGTAAGCTGTGTGCTGATGGAACAGGCTAAATGAATTGGGAAGAATTGGGTCACCACGCTGGTGCTGTAGAAGAAGTCAGTTTTATTTGTACGGCCTAACATCGGCCTAACAACATGGGCCTCACAGTTTGTACTCCTGTCATTAGACCCTCACATCGCCCCCAAAACACATTTAATGGTGGGGAAAAGAGGAAAAAACTGGACAGGCATGCAATAACAGGATGGAATAAAACACAGAGGGTTCTGATAATCAGGTCTGCTTGCATTAAAATGTTCCCTAATTTCTAAATTGTTGGAAGTAAACTTTTGATAAAATTTGATTCTGTATAAAATATAATACAAGCAATCTTCTTACCAGTTTTATTTTTTAATTTCTATTCTGAGATTCTGACAGGTAACAGGATGAGAAAATGTCCCATGTTTTTTTTGTTTGTTTTTTTTACCTCAAAAATCAGATTTTGAAAATCCTAAAAAGAAATTGCCAAATTGGAATTTGATAGAATTGATATTTAAAAATTTTAGGACATCTTAATTAAATTTTCGGACAAAAATATAAAGAATTAGCTGGAAAATTCTCAAACTCACAGGCATGTTTTCCTCTATATTAAAATCCAGTACACTAGATTAGAACATTTTGAGCTTTTTCTAAACCTCTGATGTGTCCACTTCACATGTAAACATGTTTTTTCGTTAGACTTTAGTATTGTATATACACAGCATTAATTACTCACAACGCGCACACACGGTAATTCGTGTGTTACCTTGATAGGCAACAACAGGTCAATATCTCCAAACACATAACACATCTTAATAGATGAGAAGAGACAGGATTTTTCATTCTCACTCACTTGCATCAAATTATATTTAGATAAAGTCACATTTATGTCTTTTCGGCTTAGTATGCAGGGGATTTTTTTTAGGGCGGACATGAATCATTTGATATTCAATCACTAGCTTATTGACACTTGTAAGCTGCAGCATCTCATCATCTATTCATGTACCTGCTCTCCAGATACGCACCGCGTGCCTCGTGGTCTCTTTAGGAAGGACAGACGAGAACAGATAAAAACCCTTTATGTTCTCACATTTTTTAAAGCCTTTAAATGAATAATTCGACACCTTTTCCATCATCGCTTCTCTCTGTCTGTTGGTTGCACCTTCCAAACTCTTTTTATTGAACATAAACCGCTAACACCTGTCAGTACCTGCACCGTATCCACGCAATGCACTTATACAATGTACTACTTCTTGCAGTGCACTTTATATTCTATTTTTTTGTACTATTCAGTTTTAGAGACATAGAGTGGCACAGAGTGAGTGGTATGGTGGACGAGATTGTAATATGTATATTTATGGCGACTTATTGTATTTTTTTTTCCAGAACCCAGCACATGCATTGAATTGTGTTTTATATCCTGTGTAATGACGATACAATCTTTTCTATTCTATTTTTTATATTACACTATGTTTTTGGAGCACTCACAATCAATAGGAAGCAGTTGTATTACAAATGGTTCACTGTTTTAAGCCTTTGATTCAATCAAATATCAGATCCAATAAAGACCAATACTATTTGTGTGCATAATTGATACCCCCCCCCAATACATTTCTTAGACTGCTTCAACAGGTCAGATCCTGCATTTTTTCCATGGTTGAGTTGTGCTGCGTGCAGGGGTCTGATGAATTTATCAGAGACAAGCAGATGTTTACAGATGGCGAGAAAACCGTTGTTTGAATTCTTGCACGGAGAACAGAACCCCCCAACATGGCCTCCTCCGGGCCTGCCCGTGTCACCGCCGCTTTGATCCCCGCCACGTGTTCATCCCGTCACCGCCAAGGGATGAGTGTCACTGTCATTTAACACACCACCTCGGGAGGAGAAACGGCGGCGTGCAGGAACCCCGGCCTCGACCATCGACGCCGCTCCTTTCCGGCTTCACTTGGCAAAACATTCGTCCGTCACGTCAACATCTGGCATCGGAACGATCCCCCCCCCCCCCCCCAAATGAGCGGTTCGTAAGAACACATGAACTTCCCCCCGCGGTGGTGCGTGTTTGCTGTGAGTTTACTCTGTCAGCCTGATGAGTGAGTCCTGGCCGCTTCTCTTTTGAACTAACCCCGGGTTCAAACGTGGGCGAGGAACAACATGCATCCAGGAGAAAAATGTAACCAGGTGAAGTCGACGTATGGGAGGTGCAGACAGGACTCTTATCTACGAGTCCACCTTGATGTTTCTGAGGTTTCTTTGCTGGAGCCAGAGGTTCCAAAGGTGATTCCTTCCATGTTTTAGTAGCGTATCATTCTCACCTTAGGTGTACATGCCACAATTTAAAGTATTGTTTTAAGTTGCAATAGTTGTAAAGAAAAGAGGCCTCTTCTAATATAACAATAGTGTATTAAATAGTGTGTAGGCCTTGTAGCATAGCTTGGACCTAACAATGCAAGAAAAAAGAAATTAATAATCAGAAAACTTAAAACATTTCTTTAAACCTGCAAACACAGTTGTGGTCTCTTTTATTACAAAATAATATAATAACTTTATATTTACCAGATAGCTGCCTTTTTGCTGACGGGAAGGTCGTGCACATTCAGTTTATCTGAGGGTTTTTCACTAAAAATCGATGCTTGAGGAGTAAAAACAGCAAAAAAAAAAGGAGAGAACCAAAAAAAAATAAACCCAAACCTCGGGCCCAGGAAGCCAAAATAGGTGAAGAATGTAAAATCAGGTGATGATACATACATGTGGTCACATGATCCATTGTTAATATAAAATCATAACTTCAATGCAGTGATTAAATATCACTAACAACTCTGATGATATTTCTCCCAGAAGTCGAGACCTTTTTTTTTTGGAGCAAATCAAGGCAATTTTAGTTCTTGGCAATACTGTAGTTTCTGTGTAGTAAATGCTTAAATCACTCACAGGATAAATGCAAGCTTTGCAGGAATCCTATTTACACGTTACCACTATTTAATACCTATCGACTGACCCTCCCGTCTATTGAAGGATGTCTAAGTATCGTCGAGGCGGTGCATGAGCCTGCAGGTTGAGTTTTGTCTACACCATCACTATCGCTTCACTATTTTCTGAAAAAACCAAATGAGTTCAGCGACATTCACTTTGGACGAAGCGAAAACGTTCCTGATTAATGACACAGAAGCAAAAGAAAATGTGGGACGGACAGAGAGACTTGTGGCTTTGGTTGAATTAAGGTGGAGGAAAAAAAAGGAGATTTGCCAAAAAAAAAAAACGGATCCAATGAAGAAACACCTGAACCTCATCTAATTTCTGCTTGTAGCCAAACGCTGATGTAGTAAATGGCTTGAGCTCAAAAACAATAAGAATCTGTGTGTGTGCAGGTATTTGTTCACTTAAAAATATTTGGAGTTTCAGTTTCTTCAGATTTATTTATTATATATTATATAGATATTTAAAACATGCTCCATGTATGAAACCATCTATAACTGCATCAAATATTAACATTCGAGTGAGGCAAACTTTGACTGGTGCTTTGGTTTAGATCAGAGCACCGGTCTATAAAGCTATAAAAAAAAACTGCATGAATGTGACAATAGAAAAGCTGTTGAATGTGCTGCATTTTCTGCCAAAGATTTAGCACGATTTTGACACGTTTTCCTGAAATGCTGCAGCTTCATTAAGTCTTTATTCCTGATTAGAACTACTCTACAGGTCTGTCGTTTAAAAGGCGACTACATTTGACGTCTTTATGAGTGTTAATATTGTTTTGACACTTTTATCTCCAGGCAAACTTAGACGCAAATTAACCTTATGGGAAATGTTGTGCAGAAATGTGTAAACCACTTAATGCTGACCACTGTGTTTTTCCTCTGTGATAATAGACCAGTTATCTTTGGGGTTTAGTCGAAGCAACCACGGCCACTGGGAACTTGTGATGGACATTTTTCGCAATTTGCTGATATTTGTTTTAGTTGAAACCAGTTCAAGCGATGTTTAAAAGAATCAGGTCAGCGGCTGTAGGGCCTGCTGGTGTCTAGTGGAGCGATGTGTCCACTAGAGAGTGCCATTGACATTAGTTTGATTTGCACTTGATTTGATTGTTGAGTCTCCTCATCCTGAAATGAGATTTACTTTACAGTTTTTCCACAGTGGCTCAACCTTTATTACAAATTTCTAAAAACGCTTAACCAGGTTACAGCAACACCAGCCTGTGTGGGCTATAACATGAAAACATCTCTGGCTTCTTTTATACAAAAGGCAGACAGCTACCATCATTTTATCGTTTCACAAAAACTCAATTGAAATAATTTTGCTTTTTTATTGCTGTTAACAGCTGACATTTTTCAAATACACCAATTAAAAGTGATTCCTGTTCAGAAAACACACATAGGTGATTAGATTCTTTCAATTGCATGTACATATAACAAGGAATATAACTAATATAAATATAAAATTGTTTTAAAAATGTTTCTATTTGTGTATTTACTATTTTCACACAGTGATTAGCAGCTATATTACATATTTTTGTTCCCTTGCACTAAATTTCCTCCTGTTTGAAATGAAGCTTTTACTGCAGCAATTCTGTCACTTAGTGTGTTCTCTCCTCCATAAACTGTGTATTTTATGAAGCTGGACAGGGGTCATTCGCTTTCGGTATTGAATATTTGCAAATAAATAAATAAATAAATGAACCTAATGCATGCACTCACTAAACCCAGCAAAAGAAAAAAAAAACATAGAGGCTTTATGATCTATTCATAATCAATACAATATATTGTCTGTTGTAAAAGGTAAGAACCGGGATGTGAAGTAATGCAATTTCTGTAAAAGTATGTGCTGTTAGCGGTTCTGAGGACATGGTGCTACGACGGACTACAGTTGCTGTTGGTGGGGGAACATGTGTTAGTAGTTTTGCAGGAATTATTTGATTTGACACATGTTTGCAGCGTTGTGGTAGATTTAGTGTGTTCTTGCATGTTGGAAATGTGTGTCTGTGTTTGGCTTTCAACGTGTGATTTTGAGTGTGAAATTGACTGATTCTATGTGTTGTGTGTGCATCGTAACTCCGCGTTGAAACATATCAATCACCTTATATCACTTGTGAATAAAACTTTCTGTTTGTGGGTACAGAGCTGATATTTTAGACTAAATGAAGAGAATTGTGTTTCACTGCTTACGCTAACTTTTATTTTGTGGGATGAAATGACGATCAACAAGAAATTGTTTTTTGTTTTTTTTAATCCCACAACTCACCATGGGTGGGGATTCTAAAATCCTGAGATCCCTTCAATATCTGAAAAAACACAACGCTGCCCCCTAAATTATTTCTGTGCCAGGGGATCTGTGAAAATAGGTAAGTGATGGTGAATAAAACATATTTATGCTCCTATTGATGTTCTCTTACAGGAGGTAATTTGACACAGGCTATGATGATGATGATGATGATGATGATGATATCATAGATGCCCCTGATGTTACAGGACAACCTGAGCAGGCCGTGAAGACCCCTGATTCTTTACGAAACTCATTTCCTTTCTCCAGTTATGGTGAATTCCAAGTTACTGATGTGCTAACGAGCCGCCCAAACACAGACTCTATGTAGGCCACGATTATATAAACTCAACATCCGAGAACCCCACATTCTTAAGTGTGCCACGGCAGCTACGCGGGGACGACAAAAAAAAAAAAAAGAAAAAACCTCCCGAGCTCCTGAAGAGCAGAGCTCTGCGTGACTCGCTCTCTTGAACTCTGGCGCTTCACCTTCAACTACAGCCTGAGAGGGGAGAGAGGAAGGAAAGAGGAAAGGAGGGAGAAGAGAACAGGGGGGGGAGGGTGTGCATGCACGGGTGTGTGCGTGCATGTGTGTGTGTGTGTGTGTGCGTGCACACCACATAAAAAGAGGAAGTTCATTCTCTGATAAACACATAGCTACACATCCCACCGGACCCTCTGTCTGAGATGGTGCTAAATGTGAGCTTGTCTGAGGCTGCGCCACTACAAGGGGGGATAACCGCGCGGAAATTCGTGTTTTGTCCCTAGGTTGTTCGTTTGAGAGCGTTAGAGGATCCTAATGCGCCTCTCTGTACCTCCACTTCCCATTCAAGGGGGTTTGGGGGGGGCTCTCCAGACACAGAAACACATGCATAATCGCGGCGAGAGGGGGAGGAGGGGGGGGATGAAACAAAAGAGGAGACGTGTAAAGCATCATATACAGTACATATGGCACTTTTTACTGTACCCCCTTTCAGGTATTCTTATGGGTGTTTTGGTTTTAGGTTTGATTTTTTGCGTTGTTACACACAAAGGGAACAGCCGCGGCTCTGTACTTCAAAAGGGGCCTCGGCAATCCCACATAGACAGACCACGTTTCACTGGAGCATGCTGTGCTGTGCTGTGCTGTACCGAGCTGCAGACAGACAAGAGATGCTGCTTTTTTTTTTTTTTTTTGGAGGAGAAGGAGGAGAGGAGACCGGGGTTTCTCATTAAAAAAACACCACTGTTTCCCCTCCGCAGATTACTCTGCTAGGGAGGAAACTACACAGGGAAAGAGACACCCCTGCCACATCTGCAGCCGAAAGATGCAGTTTTTTATTTATTTATTTTTTTAACATGATTGGTACTGTCAAATAAAGCATACAGTCGGAGGAGGCTCAAAACAAGCGTTAGAAGGAAAAAAAAAAAGACAAAACATTTTTAATGAAAATGATTGACAGGTTGTTTACAGAGAAATCTCAGTCAAACGGGTGTTTGGAATATTCTAGCTGTTCTTTTTACTTTCAGCCCGCCATTGCAGCGTACACCTGGACGTGCCCCCCCCCCCCCACACACCTTGACAAAATCCTAAAATGGTTCGAATGCCAGAGAGGTGCACGTCCCCCGGCTGCTGCATGTAAAGCCAGCATCTCAATGCTGGCGTCCAAAAACGTACGCAGCGAGGCAGTTCTACTCAGAAAGTGTGATTCCTGGGCTGCTTTTCAAGGGCTTTTAGTGTACGCTCAAAGTGTGACAGACATTTCCCTGTGGTGTGTTTGTTTGCTCACACTTGACTCTGTCAGAAGTGGAAACTTTAGCGGGAAAAAAAAGTCACAGCAAGTACAGGTGACATGTGTCATTCAAATATTTGTTGGGGGATTTTATGCCTCCGATTGGGGGAAAATCTGCAGTTCCTAGTGGGTGTCCTAACCCCTACGGTACAGGAATGTGTTTGACAATGCAACAACTTTTAATTTAACACAGGGAATAATGTATCGAAGCATATTCAAGCAGCGGGGGGGCAGAGAGGTGCAAAAGGGTCTCTCGTTGTACGCTCTTTCATTTTTTTTTTTTTTGTGTTTTTGGTGTCTCTCCTGAGGGAGAACATGGTCTCCACGATGGCCGGGGTGTGTAATGTACCTCCTGCGAGGGGTGCTGCGGAACGTGTGGAGACATTTATTATTGAAACCAGGGGTGGTGCACTTTCATTTCCTGGCTTTAATGGAGAGTCTCTGGGTCCAGACATAGGTCAAAATGAGACATTATTTAATTTTTTTTTCTTGGAGGGGGGGGGGGGCCTGACACAGTTTCCACATATTCCATTTTTTATTTAGAATTCACTGCAATTGGTAATAGTGTAAAAGGAAGTTTTGTTATAATGAGGATCCAAAATTGGCATTTGATGGAGCTAAAAACATGGTAAAGGGGGATTGTTTCTTGTGTTCGTTTCCTATTGCACGTGTGATATCAGACGGCGGCCTAATCCCATTGGACACAGCGTGGGTCCTCCATATGTGAGCGGGGTTAATAATCGCTGTTTTCCCTCTCCGCTCCGACACCGGCGAGCAAAGGTTTCTCCGGGGGTTGAGCCGCGTACATAAATAAAACACTGTACCTTACCGTGACATTTTCTAGGGCAGCGTCCTCTCTCTCTCTCTCTCTCTCTCCACCCCCCACGGTCGTTGGCGCCTGCGTCTCGCTGTCACACAGCAACCTGATTTGGAGCTGTGTGTGTGTGTGTGACAGTGAAGTTGTTGCACAGGCACACACACACACACACACACACACACACACACACACACTCGCACGCAGAGGCAGGCATAAACTCAATGTTGCAATTAAGGCAGATCACACGTGTAAACACATGCACACCTGAGAGCCCACGGGCGCCGCGCAATAACCGGCGTGTCACTGGCCTTTTGTGTAGAAGACATCAGCACTTAATTGTTTGTTTATTATATATATTTTGCTTTTCAAGCTTGGTTTAAGTGCACTCTCTATGTTAATCTGGAAGACGTAGTGATTCGGTGCACCTTTAGAAGAGCCACGGGAGTGGAACCGATGCAAACACGCCATGTGACCCCCCCCCACCACCACACGCCGCTGCCTTACCCGGCGAGGCCTCTGGATGGCAGTGTCAGGCTGCGCTACCCCAGGCCGCCAGCCTCCCTCCCCGCGCTCTCATTAGTGAGTTCTAGCAGGCCCCCTCCGACATGTCTCATAAATGTCAACACCAATACGGCGGGGGGACAGTGGGCCTGGATGTAACAAACACAGACGCCATGAAAGTCCACTCCGTCTGTCAAATCAATCACCCGGGCGAGCCACAAGCTGCATGTTCACACCTCGCGTTGGGAAAAAAAACTACCTGCAAGTTGGCATTCTGGGGGTTACTTTTAAAGACACACACACACACCAACAAAAAGGATAAATCCCTCGCGGAGGGAGGAATTGCTTTTTGATCTCGGGTCCAAGATGGAATGGGAGGCGCCGCGCTCGGACTTGCATCCTGCGAAAATCTGCATGCATCCCGGTTGCAGTAATTCTCGCCGCGGCCGCGGTCAGCGGCGTCCCCACCGATACACCCTGCCCTGTCGTCCTCCTCTGTTTCCCATTATCAAGCCGTGTGCCCCTCGCAGTCTTTCTCCCCCCCCCCACCCCACCCTTCCACGTTCTCTTCCAATCGGGCCACAGGAGCAAGTGGATTGGAGATAACTTGCGCTGTGCTTTGTTTTCGCCCTGACACTGTCATTAATCATTGCCCAAGCCACACTTCAACATATAATAATAAGGACTGGCTGCTGTGTGGGGGCTGCCGCCCAATTGCCTTTCATGGCGAGGATGCCAAATTGGAGGTGAACGGCCATAGCCAGACACTACTCCCCTGTCCCCAGACTGTCTCATCATTTAGGTATTTATCCATCTCAGCCTTGTCTGTGGAGCTTCTCCCTGCCCTCCCAAGAGGCCCAAGATTGTTAGGGGGAGGATCAGATTTGTTGCTCGGGCTTTTTGGCTTTGATTCTGTGCCTATAAGTTAGGGATTAGAAGCAAATTTCCCACAGGGCAGTGTTGGATTTGCTGGTGTTTAACAGTTTAACCTGTCTTAGCCTTGTGTGGCAAAAGGGGGTGTGGGCGGTTGGGCGGGAGGGAGAGGAAACGGGGGTTTGGAGGGAGAGGGACTGGTCAACAGGCCCAGAGAGACCCAGGTGGGCTAAGCCAAAGACAGGTCAGCATTGATAAGAGAGACCGCCTTATCCATCACGTCTCCACTGGAGTTGTTAGTCCACTACGCAGTGTGGAGACTGCGTGTGTGTGTGTGTGCCTGCCTTCCCCTGAGTACCATAGACTAATAAATCAAAATCATATTGGTCTTCCTTCGGTTACAACCCTCATGTCTCGCCTATAATACACAACATGTGAAAATATGTAGCCGCAGTGAATTTTCCATATGGGCCAGTGAGTTATCAATTACAGGAGGACATATTTACCTCAGAAACCTGATCTTTGGCTCAAGTTTGACCGAATATTAGTCATACAACACTGTATAAAAATGTTGCACACACATACGCACAGCGTCTCTTTATTAAAAATTAAGTGATTTCCTTGATAACTAAATTGTCAAATCTCAATTACCTTAATGATTAATCACTTAGCAAAACAGTTTCATTGACAGAAACTTTCAGAACTTTTTGGGGTCAAACTTCAGATGATCAGCAACAGGCCGTGCCGCACATACAATGCGAGGCTTCTAACGTCCATAATCTCGCGCTTCTTATGGCGCTACAGAGGCAGGTCAGCGCTCGCTTCGGGTCCTGGGGTCAAGGGTCTCAGCGGTGGCCCCCCCTTTGTGGGCTCCGCTCCTGGAAACGCACGGGGGTCCGGGACCAGCAGGGCGATCCCTGTCCTGTCAAACATAATCCAGGCGGATTACAGTGATCTGAGGGGAACTTCGGGGCCTTGAGCGTGAAGGTGTGCTCTCTGGACCCCGCCGCCTTTAACTTCTACAAACAAGGACTAAATCTTGTCCGGTGGGGGGTGGGAAGCGGAGCTTTTTTTGATCTCACCTACTTCGCTCGGCTCACAGGTGCATTAGTCAGCGGCGGATTGGACAGGCCAGTATCAACAGAGACTGGAAGATCAACTGGACGCTGCAGCCATTAGCCGGGACCTAATGGCTGTGCCTGTTTGGGATCATTATTACTGCAAACATACATAAAAGAAGCCACTAATGCATCCCTCGCTCCGTCTCCTCAGGAATCTGACATTCAGTATATCAGCTCACTCTTCCACGCTTCCAAACAGTCTCATTTTGCACTTTGAGTCTCCGTCTATACATAAACTATCACTCTGACATGTAGACAGTAGAGAGCCTCATGTCTCCTTTGGTGGTGTAGGAAATATACTGCAAAACCCTATTGATCTTTAATTAAAGAAGCTCTTAACCTTGGCTGGGCAGAGGACCCCCAGGCCAGTGAGTTAATTAATGTACTAATAGTCATAATATTTGTGCTGTGCACGGGAGGTACATAAAAGATTATCTATTGTATGAGCAGTTTATCAGCCCAATGATGCTAGAGCCCCGTGCTGTGCATATATCAATATTATGGGCAAAAATCTGCTATACAGACAGAAGGAGGAGCAGAGTCGCTCTTTTAATATCTCCCCCCGGTTCATCAGCAGTTTAGCAAAGGCCCCGTTTCACCTCCTGGGATTCTCCCGCTGATCGTAACCAGGCGGCATTGATGGGGCCTTTACAGGCACTAACGCTTTGCTGCCTTGACAACGCACAGCGGCCATAAGCCCTCGAAAAGATCCACTCCTTCTCCCCTGGATGAGTCAGGGGGTCCCGCTCGGCCGTTTTTACGCCGCGCTCCCGAGGAGGGGGCGTCTCATCCCTGGATCAAAACCTCATACGACTGACCTTTCAGCCGCCGGACCCCCCCCCCATAAACAGGTCCCACTGAGGGAGGGGAGGGGAGGAGGAGGATGTGTGTGAGGGCCCAGACACACTGTAATATCACCCTTTATAGCTTTATTGATTTCCTCTCAGGATGCAACTATTAACATTGAACTGCGACGGCGGCTGCTGCTGCTCTGTTGTTCTCTGCAGGTAAGACGGCCGGCTCACACCCCCGGCCTTGTGGATTGCATATCGGAGGGGAAGGTGTGTGTGTGTGTGTGTGTGTGTGTGTGCGCACAGGGGAGGCACATGCTTTTATAATTAAGGTCAGCTGGGATGCATTACAGCATTTGGAGGTGTTAAAACGGGCCCTCCTCGGAGAGTATGTTGGCATTGCCCACGCTCGTAAATTAGCCACGCTCCCCACTGATGTCAGGAGCAGGAGATGTGGGGTGGGGCTGCTTGGGGGAGGGGGGTATAGGTAGATGGCTGCTAGACATAAGGCCGGATTTGATTGTATTGGGATTTTTTCCTCCCCCCCCCCCCCGCCGAAATAATCATTGATCGCGTGCGTGTGTAACAAAGGAGCCACGAGGAACATGTTTCAATTAAAAACACGCCAGGTTCAGCGAGGTCTTGTTTGCTCTGTGCAACACTACAAATAGTCATTAATTTACATTTTTAGGCCTTACTCAGGAAATGCTGACGACACATATGCATATATGGGGGGGGGGGCGAAGCAGAGGCCCTTCTCGTTCACAATGGGGGACACTATCAGCAAGGACAGGGGAGGGGGATTGGGTGGTGGGGGGGGACAAACAGAACGCGAGCGGTTCACAAACAACCTGTCCTCAGGCATTCAGCAGGACAGGTCCGACCGGGACGCCTCGACCCCCCCACAGCCCCCGGGGGTGGAGGCCGGGGTCGAGGCGGGGGGTCACCCCCTTCAGACGCGCAGCGAGGAAGGCGTGACAGGCGGAAGAGGCCCGTCACGGGGAGGGAACTAACGGGGGCGTCGCTGTCGACTTCTGAGATGCAAGGTCCCGGCGCGTGAAATGTGGCTTATGAATTATGAGAATTATAAGAAATAATTACCGCTAAAAGAGTAATACTCATATTAGCGCATCTTGTGTTGGCATGCTGTACAAAAAAACAAACATTTGGTTTGTTGCCTTTTGTTTCACTCTTTAATTTATTGGCAAGACTCCAAAAGTAAATACAGCAGAACATCTGGACCGATACATTAATTATGGGCTTGTTACTCAACTATAAAGCATTAATAGATGATTAATGAAGCAATTGGCCACAACTTATAAGCACGGTGTTACAAAGCAGACATTTGGAATACTGAAAGACAATATAAAAAATAAAAAAAATAAACTTGCTGTATTGCTTCTAATGCTTAATATTTCTATTAGTCAGGACTTAAGGGGTACAAATATTGTGCTAATGCTAAATCCAAATGTGAAACATTTTTTGCTGTTGATTTGATGGTTTTTAGTGGACAATCCTGGTCTGCTTTGACAGCTTGTAGACACCCAGTCATCACTGTGACCCTCCTGAGACTGAGCAGGATGTGAGAAACCTGACAGAAACAGCGTAATCAGAGCCACCAACCATTGTTTTAATGTGTTAACCAGGGCTGATGCAGTCTTGTGTGTAGCGATTTTTTTTTGTAGACGACAAAATGAAAGGACACAATATGCACATTCCACTATAGAAGAAATATCACAATCAGGCTTTTAGAGTTTAGAGTAGTGTTTTAAAAGCTGAATAAGTGCTGACTAACACTGCACGTTTGACTAAAGTTCAAGTCCTCTGACAGTTTCCATATAGTATATGCATTCCTCTGTGTATCACAGTTAGGCCTTTTTGTGATAGTTTCATGTTCTCATACTCGTATGATTTATAAAGATTCCCATGGGGTTCACTCTCTTCTTCCTTAGTCAGTCCTAAAAATTGAGACTTGGCTGATGAATCTAGTGTAAATAGTTCTTCCTCTGGTGAATAATGAGAATGATTAGACAACATAATGAGGAACTAAAAAAAGAAGAGTTTCTCATTAACTTTCCAGATCATTGCATTGCTTGTTGCATGCTCACCGTACACTGAGCTGTATTTGCGCCGCGTGTCTGATTTGGCAAAGAGGAAAAAAAAACTTGGATAACATGATGAAATCTGTTGAACATCACTGAACTGTCACACACACACAAAAAAATAGATATAGTAATGGGCCTTAACCTGCCACCACTGTTCACAGGTGTTTTTTTACACCGGTATTTATTTGACCATTATGTTAAATTGTCCCCATAAAGCCGCACTTGGCAGCGCCATCCTCTGAATGTCTTTGTGAGCCACTTAAGTGTACCACTGGGGGTTAGTGTGTTCCACGGACGCAATATGGTCATTTTAAACTGAATAAATAAAACCAGTTTAGTAAGGCTCCGCTCGGTATTTTTTGGGGGGAAAAGCGACATTAAAGTACTCGGCTCTCAAATTTTGTGTCTTTTCATGGGAGTTGTTGGCGATGCCATAAAGCTGCTAAGTGTACTTCTGCAGCATTATAATGATTGAATTATCTCCTCGCGTTCTTAAAGCACATTTGCCGTCGTAACTAGTGCGCGTTTGGAGCCATTTTGGACATGAATGTTCTCCGGTGAAAATAGCAGCCAATTCTGTGATATATATGTTGCCAATTTTGGGTTTAGAGTTTTTTCTTCCTCCTTTGTGGCGGCGTTGTGATCCGGAGGCGTGTTAAACCGCGAGCGGGCAGCCATAAAATAAGGGGGGGGGGGGGCCTGACTCTGTTGAGACCACACTGCTATTCACGGCCCCCGGAGCCGCTGGATGCTAAGTGGCAGCCGGAAAATCACAGCTGTGGGATCAAGCACGCCACGTTATGGGAGGGAGAGGGAGGGAGAGAGAGAGGGAGAGAGAGTCCCACCTCCAACAGGGGTACAGAACAGCACGAACAGAATCCCGAAGGCGAGTTGGATCCTCTCTCTGCCGTTCCCGTCACCTGCACAACTTTCACAGGTTAGCACCAGAGGGCTCGGTGGTGTCATTGAACTAAAAGCTCAGATTTCCTGTAGAATTTGGGACTTAAATGCCACACTATTAAATGGGACTTGCATACACTACCATTCAAAAGTATGAGGTCATTTAGAAATGTCCTTAGTTTTAAAAGAAAAGCACTGTTTTTCCAATGGAGATGACATTAAACTAATTAGAAACCGTGTGGTAAATAACTATTCTAGCTTTTTAACCCAATATGTACATAGGTGTATAGAATCCCATTTCCAGAGTTCTAATGGTACATAAGTGTGACCTTTCATGGAAAATACAAAATTGTCTGTGTGACCTCGAACTTTTGAACGGTATTGTATACGCTATTGTTAGGCAGCTTATGTCAGTTGTAAAGAAATATTGTTAGCATGCTAAAGGTTACATTTAACTACTCCAGATGTCCTGTGTGGTTTATAGCGAAAAACCGTGTCAGGTAAGTTTCTGTAGTCCTACTTTTTCTGCTCGTACAAAGGGGCGCTCTGCCCCTTCATTACACACCCATGCGTTTTTGCTTAATTTCAGAGACAGGGCATTTCCCGACAACAATTTACACTCCTGCAATTATAGCGTTTTGGTGCAGATAGGGTGTCAGCCCCTCCTCCTTGACCTCTTGGCCTTTGGAGAAGCAGGCGAATGTGTGTTTGCTGATTAACGGCTGGCTGAGGTACTACACGGCTCCTCGTCCTCCCCAAAAACCGAGGTGACAGTCTCCCGGGCTCTTTTATGGAAATTAACTGCAAAACACAGCCAATTAGACCCGCGTTATTTAGAACGACTCAGCTTTTTTTTTTCACCCTGAATAAAAGTAGGCCCGGATGAGACCCGTACACTCAAGACGCTGCGGCAAATTAATGTGAAGCTGGTGGCCTGCCAAGCAAGCCAGTCCATCTCAAAAGAGGACATTAAAAGCATGAAGGTTTTTTTTTTTTTTTTGCACAATCTGTAAATTACTGCATAACAGAAACCCAGGATGATTAAAGACTCGGGTTTGTTAATAACTCGGGGGACAGTTATAAATCGTAAGCATTACAAATTGTGTTTTATTTTGGCGAAAGGGAGCAAAACATTCACATCAAGTGCCGCAGAACGAGGTGAATATTTCTAACTCGTGTTTACAGTGTAGCCGGAGGCCAAAGTTTTCCCAGGTTCTGCACCTTTTATACCGAAAGGCGAAACAGGGGAATTAAGCATCTGTATAACGTCTTTTCACTCCACCGGCTAAAGATAGGGCTCTTAGCCTGATACGCTGTCTTAATTTTCCCCTTTTTCTCAGGTCACCACGGAGAGCGACGGCATTAGAGTGAGGAGGAGGGTCCTCGCTCTGTGTGCAAGAATACACTGTGGAAGTTGCAAAAGGGCAGAGTCTCTAGGAAATCTACTCTTTCTTTGAAAAAATGTCACGGGAGAGATAGGAGATTGGCACCACAAAGAGCCAAAAATAGCACGGGCTGCTACGCGTTGTCAGACAAGATTTGGGCTGAGACATTGACTTTTGTTCTGCAAAGTATTGGTCCCTGAAAGGGAGATGGGAGGTGTAAAAATCGTGATTTCTCCTCTTCCCCTGGTTATGTTCAATACATTACCCCCCCCCACCCTGATAATGGCGAGCTGCTGGCACGGAGGTTTGTAACGTCACAATTATTCCTTGTCTGCATAGAGGATGTGTCCGCAGGGTTGGGGTAGCTGTTTTTTCGCTTTGAGGAGGTCACAGCCAGTTGTTAAGAAAGCATTTATTTATCAAAAGTATAAGAACTCTACTCCAGAAGATTAGAACCCCATCGCCGACCAACATTTTTTTCCTTTCTGCCGTCCCTCCCATGATAACAAAGGCCTCATATATTTTATGCATGTTTGCTCCCTGGTCACATAATAGGATTATGAATAATTTCTACAAATTTACAAAAACAAATCACATGGCACGGCTTAGTTTGCTAATAATTTCTCCATAGCTGATAGATCAAAGTGAGGCGCAGGGACCGCAGAGCCAGGCAGTAGGTTGACCCTGGTCAAGCATTTTTAATGAAAGGGTTAATCTCCTCAGAGGTGACTATTCAGGAGCAAGCAGTGTGACCAAATGAAGAATTCAGGTCTGGGATAAGAGGGAGAATGGTAGTCTTGAGGGTGCTGTTGGGTGACAGCGTAGAAGCCCGGAGGTAAGAAAAAAAAAAAAAAAAAAAGAAACTTGTGTGAGATGCCGTATTTGAGCCCATCTGACCAGGCCTCTGTCCCAAATCCACGGCTAAAAGAAAGAGAAAGGTGGGGAGGAAAAAAGTGTTTGAAGAACCTATGGCATTTGGGCCCAAGGCTATTTCATGGATAACCACAAACAAATCCTATGAAAGGAAACCCTACATGCACACAAACACACATGCACAGGCATGATCGTGCGTGGCTGTGCACACACACACACACACACACAAACGGCTGTTCTTCCTGAAAAGTACCTGAATGTATTTAGAGCCTCGGTTGTTCGGGATAAACTTTGCTGTCAAGCACCTCTTGTGCTACTGTAGCGGCAGAAAAGCCCTCTTGTGAGTAATTAGAGTTGAATACCTTCCAATCTTAAAGAAGGAGAGAGAGAGAGAGAGAGAGAGAGAAAGGGGAGAGGGTAAAAAAAAATAAAAAGATGCTTTTATAAATGTATAAGCCTTGGTTGGTTAAAGGAGGTTTAGAAATCTCATCAGTCAGTGGCAAAACGGGTCTCTTAGTAATTAGGAACAAATGTAATTGCTTATCACTCAGCGTGCCAGCCATCTGACTGTGTTCAGACGGATTAATCGGAACTAACTGAGGTGCCTACATATAACATATGAGGAATAAACCAAAATAGAAGGCGCACATAGAGAGCTACTGTACTTCCTTTACCCCCCCACCCTTTAAAATGTATTTTTTGCCCATATCACTGAGAGTGGGACAAAAACGTTTTCACTTTATTCCATTGATCAGGTCGTGGCAGCACTTTGCAAATGTTTTATGAGAAAGAAACCATATTGTTAATACATTCTACGAAGCTCAAGTCTACAATGTTTATAACAATGTTATTAACATTGGATTTGTGGTGCTGTATAACTATAGCTATAGGGACTGATAAATATCCATATAATGCTTTATAACAATAGATATAACACATTATACTTTTATTTTAAGTATCATAATGCTGAATAAGTGCATCAGCTGTCCTGCAGGGTTGTGATGCATAGGTGAAAGGGCACGACTATAAAAGTTTATTTTAGATTCTGCCATAAGCATGTTGCATTAAGCCTCCTTATTGGATCAGAAAACCCCACAAAGTGATGCCGACCTAATGAAACAGATGAAAAACACTTTGTCCTGTATATAATCAAAACTTCGACGTGTAACCGCCTCCCCTGTGCTCTTTTTTTTTTTTTTCTCCAATACCCTCAAAGCACCTACATGTGAAAATTACATGTCATTGTCCTAATGGCCCGGAGCGGCTCATAAAGGAAGACTTTGCCTAATGCCTCCATAAACGTGTTAGGCAAAGTCCGGCAGGATGTAATTGCGTCTAATATATTTACAGAGGATTGATTTCCCTCCCTCCCGCAGCAGCAGCAGCAGCAGCAACAAGCTGCACCCGGGTCACGGCGGACAACTCGCGCGTCCACTCCGTCCTCTTCACGCCGAGCAACAAGCCGAGCCAGACAGAGGAGACAGTGGAAGGTATTGAAGTGCGGCTCAATGAGGTAATTAGTCAAAAGGGCACGACGGGCCGGGGAGGCCGATACCTGTGACCTCCTGATCCTGGATTCCTGACACACATCTCACGAGACTGTACGGGAAAGACAGCAGCGAGACCCAGGAAACGCCGTCACCTCGTTCAGACACTCCGGCCAATTAAAAAACCAAGAATGTGTGATATCACACTCGAGCACCAGTTCTCGTCGTCTTTGAAAAAAAAAAAAAAAAAAAATAGAAATACTCCCATGACGCCTCCCCTTTTCTTGCACTGAACAGAAACAAAAACATTGGAAACTTAAACTACTTCTTCACCTGTTAGTGAAAGAAGTTCTGGAGAATTGGCAAAGGCGGGTGAAAAAAACACAGGAAAGGTAAAAAGGATGAGGAACACAAAGCAGGTTGATATCCCCCCCACCACCACCCCTTTCTCCCATCCCTTTCTTTTCTTTTTATCAGGTTACGTGACTGGAGGCTTCATTAATCACCACCTTGACAGCCTCTGCCAGGGGGAACTAACTGCATTTGGCCCAATTAGGCGCTGTAGAGACAATAGGAACAGCACAAGTTGTGCCGCTCTGCTCGGAGCCAAGCGTTGCCTCCCTGTCATTACCTACAGAAAGGGAAAAAATTAACCCCTACCGGCTTCCCTCCTTCCCTTCCATTGATCCGAGGCTTTTGTGGTGTCCCTGGAGCGTGGCAGACAATTACAGATATTATTACATCTGCATTGATTTTTTTTAAAGAGAGCAGAGTGTCTCCAAGCAATTAAAAAAAATTACAGTTCGGAAGTGGGCCAATTAAAATGCCCCCGGCCTGGGAGGGTGGCAAACGGAGGGACAGACTTCACTGTCAGAATGTTGGCCTTCTTTTGTGGGCAGGGTCACACGCATGGACACAGTCACAAACTTCTCCTTGGGTTAAAGAACATGTAAATGGGAATCTTTTCCTACATGAAAACTGATTTTTAGTTACTAGTGAAAAGTTAAGTTCAGACCTTTGACAGCAGAGTTTTCCCTTATTAGTGGAGCTAAACCAACTTGTCCATCAGGATTATCGTTAGCTCAGAAGTAGCACTTGGAAAATCAGGTTTTGTCCGTACAGCGAAACTATTGAGATTAACTTTATTATCCCAGTTAGCCTGTGTGCGTGTGTGTGTGTGTGTGTGTGTGTGTGTGTGTGTGTGTGTGTGTGTGTGTGTGTGCACAAAATCACATAAAAACACCAGACACAACACATAATCCGTACATGCTTGGTGTAATACACACAACTACTACACAGCAGTGCTCATAGAGTACAAATACGTGAGAGAGGACAATAATACAAACAGGAAACACACACAACACTACGGCGACTTTCCACAAGTTATACACATTAAGCACGGTGTGCAAACAGCATAAGAGAATTATGGAATACTTCCAGCCAATTATAATATGCTAATTTAGCAATAAATTGTTGTTAAATATAGTTGTACCTGCCCCATTAAATTAGGTCACACCCACACCTAAATTAGACGTGTTGAACTAACATGTAAAAGTTATGATGGATTAACCTTTTCTAATTAAGTCGAAATAACCTTTAAACGTATGTTGGATTTACCCCGTGTAATTAAGTCACAGCAAGACAATCACATTATGTCAACGCAGCACGTTTATGTTCATGTCACTCAACAAATACTTTTTCCTAAATTCCTGCACATAAGCGACATCGCTCCTCGCTATCTTCTAACCGAAACTGCAGCTCCTACTTCAGGCCGGTGGTCGTATCGCGGTCTCGACATTGCTGTCGTAGTCAACCTCTGGTTGTATGAATGGTGCCTCATAAATATTCATCAGCGGTCTTTTCTGATTTGTGCTGCCATTGGGCAATCCGCTCCTCTGTCGTCACGCTTCCTCCACTTCCCTGAACCACTTCCCTGAACCACTACCCTGAACCACTTCCCTGAACCTGACCAGACTTCCCTAAAAACCAGAGAGTCCTAATTGGAGTTCTGGGAGGACGGAAGCATGGCAGTGTGGGGATAAGGGATCAATGGAATGCAAATAAAGGCCGCATCCAGTGGCTGGAGGGTCTCCAAAGGCCTCATTGTTTTCAGTGAAGGAGGGAATAACGTGCATTATTTCTGTTTAGTGCACACACACCTACCTGGTTTGGTTTTTTGAGGGCGGTTTGAGTTGAGCAGGTGGGCTCTGGGATTATTCAAACCAGCTTTTGACTAAAGAGGTAAACAATATCTTTAAATAAAAAAAGCCATCTTTACAGAGACACCCAGACACTTGGAGACTAAAAAAAAAAGAAAAGCTATACAGTTTAAATAAACAGCATTTGCTGCAGGAGGAGGAGAAAAAAAAAAAAAAAGGACAATGAAACTGGTTCTGAGCTGCAGTCGTTTTATCGCCCGACAGGCTGCATGTGTTTGAAGTGGAAAATCACGGTTTCTTTAATCCCTGGAGCATTCAAATAAGTTTATTTCTCTCAGATTAAAAAAAAAAGCACTAACAATAGCAGGCAGTTAAAAAAACAAACAGCTCGGAACAAGCGAGGACGGGGCTGAGGCGCCCGGCTTACGGGTAAGCTTCCCCGTACACCCTGGTCGGTTTCATTAGCCGAAATGTATTATTGTTTATCTATTGAGTTTCCTGATAAAGCCAAAAAAAAAAAAGCCATGCCTCCCTTTGGATTACAGAGTTAGAAAGGTTCAGGGGTGTCTTTGCCAGTGTAATCCACCAAATTCCTTTTCCAACAACAACAAGCTCCGGAAGAGGAGAGAGAACGAGGCAGAGTTTTCAACACCTGCGCACCATGGCGCGTTTGATTAAAGGCGGCTAATTTCTGAATATCATCAAAGGGGAAAGGAGTTCGGTAGAATGTGTGTGTGTGTGTGAGTGTGTGTGTGGAAGGGACAAGTTCATTGTGGAATTCTGGCAGCTGTTTAAAGAGATTAATTTTCGGAAGTCGTCTCGCACAACTTTTAAATTGGGGGACTTAAAAAGAAATACCGGTCAACACATCCTGTTGTGACGAGTCGGCGTTTTCACATTAAAAAAAAAAACTGATAATGGACAACTACTTTCTGCAGTTGAAGCAAAATCTACAAATAATAATAATAATAATGACCCGCTTCCAGTAAACGTTCTGTAAACTGTCCATAAAAAGACCCCGGAATGATCACAAAAAGTTTCCGAGCAACAGCGTCTCCTCGTCCTCTAAATGTAGAGGAAAGCACCGATTTCAGAGTTTTCGTCCGTCCGTTCGCTATCTGCACATAAATGCTTTACAATAGCGTCTTAACTGTCATGGTTGCAATTTATCAGCCACAGTAAATGTGAAATACACATCAGAGGAGCAGGGAAACATCAGACGATGATCGGACAGGCCTGCTGTGTCCAGGCAGATCAGACAGGGCGGGGGGGGGGTTGATGCTGTCGGTAGAGTGAGTATATTCCCGAGATACAAATGAGACAGTTGGCTCGTTTTAAAATGAAATATCAAAAAAAGATGGCTGACTATCTCAGCTATTGGTTACAATTCAGCAGCTCCAGCTTTATGATTAAAGGAGTGATTTTAAGAGCGCTAACTAAAACCATACATGACTATCCCTCTGGGTTTTATCCCATAGACCAAACGCTGTTATCAGACAGCTATGACTCACATTTTACAATTTGAGCCCAGAATCATTCAAAACAGTCACCTCTGAGATCCCCCCCCTCCCATCCTCCCAACGCCCTCCACTGAACTCAAACGCAGAAAAAAACATGACCATTTAAATGAAATGATGGGACCTGCCTCTCCTGACAGTCAGCGTGGTGACACGCTTTCGGATCCTATTTGGGGGAGGCTTTAAACGTGGTGAAATGTAAATGACTGGACGCATGGAGACCCAAATGGGAAGCTTGATTCTACATGGGTCAAAGACAGGAAGACTATAGAGCTGAGATAAACGGAGGGAAGGGGGGGGGGCGAGATTCTCATGCGAATCGTTTAGCGGCGGACACACCGTGCCACTTGCATTACGCTGACTGTTGCATCAAGGGGCAACGCGGAGGGGCCACTTTGTTGCAATGCACCACAGGATTTCTGCTCTTCCCTGAATTAAAAAAAAAAATAAAATAGATTCAAGATTAAGCTGCTAACTCATGTTACAGAATCAGATATCAGGCTCACCAAGATAACAAAAAATAACCTCAAGTATTTGCATTGAAATGAGCTGAAGTAGAAACAAATGTCTAGATTACATTATATATATAGAGAGAACCGGTGTTAACATGAGGGGAAACAAGCAAATAAAGTATTAGCATGTGGTGGAAGTGCAGAGTGTTTGATTCATGCCCGGAGCCCATGTTTATGTCATGCACCTCACCATTTTACTGCCTGTCAATGTCATTATATCTCCATGCAGCGGCTCATTCACGGCGCCTGACGGGCCTTATCAGCCCGGTGAAACGCGTACTCTGTGTTCCCTGGAAGCTCAAAGCAGCCTTTTAATAGTGACGATGCCTTCTTGTTAGCCAGGGAGAGGGGGGGGGTAAAAAAAAAAGGTCACGCAATTGGATTGCTGAGCTCTGGAAATCCCTGGATATTTACCTCAAACATGGTGTGCGCCTCGCCCTCTCGGCTCACCTTTCATTTCCCCCTAACTGCTCTCATGCTGATTTGTCAACCATAGATAGGATCAATTAATCTATTGAGTCTGAACAGCATGGAAGATTTAAATTGTCCATAGACACACACACACACACACACACACACACACACACCCATGTGGCCAGCGGGCCCATTTTGTCTATTTATAGTCTTCTCAGCAAGTGCTATAGACAAAAGCCTGTCAATTAAAAATAAATCCACCCACCCCCAAGTCATCTTATTGAGTATCTGGGAGAAGTGTGAAGCGTTTACGTTATTGTAAATTTATTGTTAGCTCTATAGTTATTTTGTACGAGATGATATATATATATTTTTTATATACAATCAGACATGGGGTTTCGGGGTTTAATCATAAAAAGAAATCCATTCAGCTAGGCATGCATTTCAACAAATCCATCCAATTTATTCATATCAGCAATAAACAAGTTGCACCGCGCTAGGTTTCCTTATTTTTTTTTTTTTAAAGGAGATAGCAAGACTATGTTATTTCTTTCAAGCTCGGAGGATGAAGAAAGGGAAAAAATCTGATTCTCGACATATTCCTTTCTTCCCCCCCTCCTTCGCCCCACCCCAGAATCGAGCAGGTACTGCAGCAAGAAATCCATGTGGAAGTTTCCCCTGCAGCCAGTAAGTGCCAAGCTGTGTCAAAAATGACATGCATCTCCTGTTTCCATGTCATACCATGCATGTGATGTGATGGGCGAATGAAGGCAGTTCCTGCGGAGAATGGTAGGGGGTCATTATTAAGCCTCTTAAATTAGCGCCCCCCCCCCCCCACCCCTCCTCATCCTCCTCCCACACAGCCTTTGCAATTTTCCAAGACCCCACAATCCACATGCACAACCACCCCTGAACTCAACACATTCAGACTTAAAAAAGAAAAATCATTTCCAAAGTTTACTCGCGGAGAACTCATTTCGTGTGTGATTGGATTGCACCCGCGCGGTGTGACCCGTTTAAACCCGACGTCACACACGGGCGCCTGGAGGAACCCATTTGAGCAGAACCTGGCTGCTAGCCGGCTATAAGGACCCCGGCCAATCGCGTGTCCCGTGCGATGCAATTTGCATGTCTCTCCATCGCGCTCGCTTATATGGTTCAACTCACAAGAGCTACCATTCAGATCGCTTATGGGGGGGGAGGGGGAGAAGGGGCGAACCGCATGCACGGCGCCGGTATAACGCCACATGTAAGTATTTCAGAGCAGGTGGCGGCAGAAAGGTTTAACCTCCATGGTGAACGTGGAAATGGACCGTTTCTGGAGCTTTTTAAAAGGGGGGGCAGGTCCACCACTTCCAGCAGTTCACCCGACCTGACCGAGGCTCCCAATATCAGCAGATTAAAGAGACCCTCAGTCGCAAGGTCAGCTGCTGACAGAACACCCGCTTTTTCTAGAGAGAGAGGGAGAGAAAGCGGAGGGGGCGCCTTTTTATTTTGTCCTTTTTACCACGTCCTTTGTCTCACTTTTATTCCTCTCTCTCTCCTCTGTCTCTGCCTTTCAATCTATGCATAGCGCGCCGTCCTCCTCTCCCACCGCCGTGTATATGTATATTTACAAGAGTGCACATAACTGGTGTCTGGGGAAGGGTAAGGAGCAGCGGGGAAGGGAAGCCATTAGGGGAATAAAGAGAGGTGCTGCCTCACAGCCGAGCTTCACAGGCCAGTGGAGCAAATCAAATTGGGTCTTGTTCTGCGGCAGTAACACACACATACACACACACACGCACACACACACACACACGCCATGACAGTGGTTGAGGCACACAGCTGACAGGAGGGCCTTTGGGACGTAGCAGGGCTGGGCATGTCTACGGCTGGCCCACTAAGGGGTGTAGGCATGACCCCCCAACTCTCCTGAGCCACAGGTGAGCTCATTCAGCGAGAGCTTGAGGAAAAACTGGGAGAAAAACCTTCAGACGATTTTATATGATGTTTATTTTAGTAATTCATGTACTTGCATCTATTTCAACTCAAATCTCTCAGAAGCCTGTTCTAAAATGACATTAAGAACATTGTCAGTATACTGTAGACCCTGCAACACACACATGCACGCACACACACACACACGCGCACACACACACACACACACACACACACACACACACACACATAAACATGCACGCACACACACACGTTATACTCACTTAAACTCACACACTCAGTTAAGCATGATAGAATACACTGTATGTACACACACTTCAACACACAGGCAAACTAATTCACACGTTCTGACAGAACAATATTGTATTTTTGCATCGGAGAGATCAGTGTTTTTTCTCGCATCATCTCACAGCTGTAGTCAATTCCAAACTGAAAATGAAAGTAGTGTATGTATTTTAAACCTGTTGTTGATATTATTAGAGATTTGTCCAAAATCAGCGTGGTTTGGAGGACGTCTGAAAATGGTTAATGCTGAGTTAAAGTTAAAGTTTGGAAATGCATCTAAACAAATAGGCTCTCAAAAAAAAGTAAAGAGGAGAATTTATAAAAAAAAACGTGTCATATATTGTTGATGACATTTTATGGCTATGAGCAATATGCATCCACCCTCTAGGCACTAATACCTTATTTATGGTCAAATTCAGCTTAAATTCTCTGTTCCCATAATGTTCCGTATGAGATTTAAGTTATTAGTGGGCGAAGCTGAGGAATCGGCAGATGACTCTAGGTAAAGGGCACTAAAGCTAATGAAAAATGAGACCAAGAGTCATTCTGAAGGCTTTGGTTTTATTAGAAATACATGGTAATGGCACCAAAACCTTAGTCAACATAATGTTCTCCTCCATGATACCGATGCCTATGGGGCACTATTCATCCACAGTGAAATAAAGGGAGATGGGTAAGGGGGAAAAAAAAATACATGCAATGAGTACACTTCATTCAGCTTCTCCAAAGGATTACCACAAATCACTTTTGCTCAATTCATTAGATGCCTGCAGAGAGGGGGCAGATGCGTGATGGATGGTTGTCTGCAAATGGACTTGTCGGTAATAGAAAAATGCACACACTTTAATTAAAGAGGGCTGGACAAGTGGATCCAGAGTGGGTTTGGGTGTCTCTCACATCTGCACAGGCAGGGTCATATATCAACGGCTTCTCCAAGCAGCCACAGAGCTATAAGCACAGGCTCTATATGTTCTTTTCCTGGGACTTAACGGTATATGAAAAACAAGTAGTAATCACAGGAAGTAGTACGTAAAGCAGGCTGACACGGTGACGGTGTGCGTGGAGGGTGCACTCGCTTTAATAATGTTCCCACTAAACAGAGATGAGGTGACAAATCTCATTTGTGGCTCGAGGTAACATTTCGCGATAAGCCCCTCCCCTCCTCAAAGGCAACGCGCTTCTCTCCATTTTTTCCCTCATCCTTCAACACACAACCGGTGAATTAAAGCTGCAATCTGCTAACAAACCGGCCTGTATCGCACCGCCTTTCCAATAATGAGGATTTTGTTTTTTTAGACAGAATTCTTCTTTAAGTATTGGTGAAGCTACATTGTATAATACTATAGAAGCATAAGGGGAAAAACACATTCAATCAAATTATCACTTCAGATTGAGTGCAGCCCTTCTAGAGACCATTTTTACGCTTGGTTGCAATCTGCAACCTCGCCATTAGGTACCGCCAGAAACTACACACTGTCCCTTTAAGCGATACCATGCAACAATATGTTTTATGAGCTGGTTGCCATTTATGTCTCCCGCTCGTGCTTAAGGTGGAAGGTTTCGTGCTAATCCGATGATCATTGGATAATGACTGCTGGATGATGTACATATAGATGTAAAGATTAAAAATTACCTGCTTTGCGAAGATTTTATCAGGAAGGCATTCAGCACATTTTGGTAGACCTACGTCCACATTAATTTTTGGTTAGATGCACAATATTAACATAATCTGGTATTTATTTTATAACTTTACAACAGACATCTAGTGTTTGCTGCTAGAACAATATACAGTGAAGTAGTGAACATGGTAATAGTATAAATAAAAGGCTAAATATTCCCTTTACGCTTTCTTCCATCCATCACTTAGCGCTCTGCGTTTCTCTCCAATGGCACAAATCCTGTGCAGGTACTTTTGTTTACAGGCGGACCGTTAATGAAGAGCTCTTCAGCTAAATACATCTTTATTCCGCGATTAACGACGCTCCGAGGAAGCGCGAATGGGGGGGGGGGGGGGAGGCTGCTGAGGCCCTTAAGCGTCCAAACCTTTACAGCCACTCCGCCATCAATCAGACCCCGTGTCCAGTAAGTGCTGCTAACATTTATGAAATATTCATCAGCCATTCACTTTTGCTTTTTTCCCCCCACTCGGCCTAATCATTACGTTTAGGCGGCATTGTGTCACCTCTCCGCTGAAAGGGGCTACAATCATCTTGCTGAGGGGAGGTGAATTAGGGAATGGGCTCCCGCTTTTATACCCAGGCATCCCATGGGTGGACATTTTCCGTCCTGGTATGAAAGTGTCAGTCACCGGCTTTCTTCTCTCTCTCCCCCTGATGTTTACTGGAGAGGGCAAGTTTGCAATTAAGCAGCATACCGACGTCTCCGCTTCCCCTTCAGCACGTCCAGCGTATGACTCTGAGGAAGCCGAGTGGAATATCCACAGTGAAAGGTTTTCTGATATGACTCCCAAACAGCGCTGTGTCAGACTTTGCTGTTAACCCCGCGTCTGTTTTTCTTTCCATTTCCCCGTGGCCTCGCTCACCTCGGATCAGTGATTAATGTCATTATAACGCGACGGCTACGACGTTCTCATCACTCATGTTCAAACGATGGCGGGACCCCGGCCGATGAAAGGTTGCGACATTCATCATCATCGGCGTCGTCGTCGTCATCATCATCGTCCGCCGACTGCAGTCAAACACGCGTCTCGCGCGCACAATGGCGAAAGGGGGGGAAATTCCACCTTGTTCTTTACCCATTTGCAATTCTGATTGCCGCCGGAAAGTTAATCTATCCCCGGCAATAACTCATTGGATGTTACAGCTTAAGCAAAGATGTCCTCAGTTGCCTGTCTTGCATTTTAAACAGGGAGGGGGGGTTGGTGGGGGTGGGGGGGGGCAAAGAGCCTCGGCACAATTTTCCAAACACAACTGAGCTAACACTGATTTATTGCTCCGGTTTATATAACTCATATTAGGAATTCATGGACCTGGCAAAAGGGATTAGAGCGTTTATTTCAGGCAGGGAGATGATCCTGTCATTAATGGTCGATACTTTCATCATCGTTTTAAACCGGAGGAATTTGCCCGGTGACGAATCGCGGCGGACACGGCTATCAGGGTTGTGCAGCTGTACTCGTTATCTGCCCGGCGACCCGCTCCGCTCGTCCGCCGTGGACCCGTGCCCATCAAACCGGGATTAGGCTGTCAATCAAGCGTCGGCCGCGTATATTGTGTTACAATTTCCCCCCAAATGTCACCAAGATCAGAGTAATTTCTTGGCTAATTGCGTCTCGTCCGCCGTTAATGCTGCGCATTTAATGGTTTCGTTGCGTCGCGCGACACGATTGGTGTCGGCGGCGAGCGGGGGACGAGGGCCCCCGCGCTTTTGTTTAGAGAAGAAAATGAAAGAATAAATTGACTGTTAAAGTTCAGAGGGGTGTATTTCTGAAATGGCAGCAAACAAAGAGAAAGAAACCGAGAAATGATCCCAATCTCGCCGCGGTGTGACATCAATTACACCAAATTCTCATTAGAAAAGAAGAGGGGGTCGCTCCGTAAGTCCGCCCGGATGTGGCAGCATGTTACGCCGGAGATCTGTGTCAAAGCCGGCTCAGAGCAATACTGGGGATTTTCTACCCTCTGACACCTACTCTCTTTTCTTTTTTACATGCTGCTGACTTAGTTTAAACATGACAAATACAATTTCAAGCATTTTACCGAGTCTGTGCGCCTCGCCACGTCTAACAATAGTAGCCACAATGCACCCATTAATTTCCTCCTCTCAGCTATCTCTGCTTGGGGGGGGGAGAAGTGCTATTAACCATGTTAAATAAAATACTGAAAGACTAATTCCACCGCACATCATCGGCAGGATTAGCTTTACAATACATGTCAAGTTGTACAGGAGGAAGTCGCACAAATAATTACTAGAACTCTGTTCCTTAAATTCCTCAAAGGCCAAACATGCACAGAATGGCTGATTCGTTACTTTACCATCATGGTGGCGCAATATGGATGCACCATGTACGAAATAAAGGCCTTTTTTGTACTTCTACTATACCACGTCTAATGTAGGGCAGTTTGCACAGGAAACATGTTTACACTGTAAATTCAGATATTTCTGCCTCGCAACTGCTTAACTAACTTAGAAATTCTTCGCCTGAGATGCAACTCATATGACGGCGCTAATGTGACACGTGCCATCTCGCCACCATACTGGAACTCATCATAAAAAAGGCAATAAATGCACAAAAACCAACGGCAGCGCCTCAGAGGGGGTGGGGGGGGAGAAAGTGTCTGACGAGACAATGAAATGCACTTAACATTACACTCCAACGCCATTTATCACTGGATGGGGGGGGGGAGGGAAAAAAATTAAAGAATTTCCATTAAAAAAACATTCCCAAAAATTTACATCTGCAAATACAAAACTATAAATACGGAAGAGAAAAGAAATAATGGAGCAACAATAACAAACACTTAACTGCTTTCCATTAGTGCACTTAACCTCCTCTTCATGGTGAGCAATCCCACTTTACATTTCCTGTGGCTAAATGCGTGTCTCTAATTCACAAATGAGGGGACGTTTTGAGTGGCCCTCTGTCTCCCCGATGAGCAAATGCTGCAATTAACTTTTCCTCCTTCTTTTATACGGGGGAGAAGGTGTTTTAAAGACATTAGCCTCCAGTCAACAGCATCTTCTGGCCACTGCTAAATCTTTTTTTTTCCCCTTCAAATATTACAGATGAAGATAATAGCCCATTTATGCTGTATTATTCAAGGATGATTTAATGGAAAAATCTAAAGCAAGACAGTCATTGGACAATATTACTGTCCTCGATTGATATGCATATGCAATTCCAACAAGTTTCCATCCAAAACAAGTTTACGCTTTAACATGTGCCGCTACTCGTTTCCATTTAAACCGATTTTTTCTTAAATAAAAAAATCACAATTGCTATATTCTATGAGTTAATGGCTGTGAGAGTGGTGAAATGTATCTCAGGTATACACAAGGTGCTTAAGGTGAGGACCTTGTAGAGATTAATGGTCAGAATTGCAATAATAACCCGTATCATGGGTTCCTGGCGTTACTGCTGACACGGTAAACAGCAACTCTGGTAAATAATAAGCATATGTCAGGAATAAACCTGATTTAGTCCTGTAATGATCTCACTGTATCCACGTGTGTGTGTGTGCGTGTGTGTGTGTGTGTGTGTGTGTGTGTGCCGTTACGAGAGCCGGTTGCATCCTTGAGCAAAATGGCTGCATAATTGGCGATGTCCATGACACCGTGCTCTCCGTAGGTGTTTCTTTTCCCCGCGTGTTGCCCAGACTCTAATTACTGGAGGTTCCAGCAGGGGAGGGGGGGAGGGGGGTGGGGAGGCGAGGCAGGCGACGGGGGGGGAAAGGCGCCCGTTTGCCGCCGGAATCCTGTCAACTGACGAGTCGCTCTGTCTGCGGCGCAGCCGGGCAGCCCGGGATCCCCGGAGTGAGTTCTGGAGAGACCCGGGGACCGGTCATATCAACAAATCTTAATCAAAAGGCTGAAATTGTCAGCTGTCACTACACCTTTTTGTGATCTTTGATACCTCGATACCCCCCCTCCCCCCCGACATAGGCCGCCGAATAATACCTTTGCCGCGCATGCCCATGCACAGATAAACAGAGCGCGCTCATATATCCAGACCAACTTTTCTCATGATGCATGCGAGTGCACACAAACGCAAAATGCACACGAGCAGTCGGGCTCAGCATTCATATACTGATAATAACACAGAATGTCTATTTTCTAATAATAATGCAAAATTCAAGGTGGCGCAGTTCTCCTGTTGGTTCAATATGTCCGTTATTCTGCAGGGTTTTGGAGGAATTCCAACACTTTGAAAAACCAAAAACCTTTTAGCCTAATGAATGAAACCAGCACCTCTAAAGTTCCAACGTGCTCCAGCTTAAGAATAGCACATTTTCCGTTTACCCGAGTCAGGTCAGTGGCAAACAATGCCATTTTATTTTGCCCCCAAAAGTCCCCTTTCAGACAATCTTAAACTTGTGCTTCAGTTCAGGAGAGGATGGAAAAAAAAAGGCCGTGGTGGCTTTGATCGACCGACTGTTACTAAGAAGCTTTCAGGGGGTTTAAAGGACCTAAAATGTATAAAATGGACGGATCAAGAGCGAGCAGAAATTTGACGGTTCAGGGGCAGGTTAGAAAAAGAGAGTGCGTTCCCATACAATATACATCCAGTTAGTGCACATTAGGGGACGGCAGAACCTAAGAGCTGATAAGCACCTTAGTTAAACCTTGAAAACAACTCCATACCTCCACCTCTGAATGGAGCCTTTTAGAGGAGAAATTAAGCAAATAAACATAAGTATCAAGCAAAATAGAAAAAAAAGATAATATATATTTAGAAAATTGCATCCAAGATTCTTAACTAGCCAACAGTGGGAAAACAAGAGAAGTGCAAATGAGTGGAGGAGAATTCAGACTGATAAGAGCGACACACAAAGCAAACCTGAATAAACAGGGTTTACAGCCTAATACAGCTCAGATTAAACACACTTTAGCTTAGCAGCCTGACATTTTAATTAACTATTTTTTTTTTTGCTCCATATTTCTTAAGAACTGTTGATGCCGTTATTAAAAAAAAATAGAAAAAAGAAGGAATTGTTTCTTGATTACAATGCATGCATGATTAAGTGATTGTTAAATTAAAGAAACTAATATGAAAGACAATGTTATTAGTGTTGTCCAAAACACTATCATCACTTAATTAGCAAGTCATTGATAATAAACTGCGGGAAAGAAAAAAAAAAAAACATTTCTCTTTTGTTAATAAGGACACATCATCCGAGGCCGAGCCCCCGGTAATGAAACAGGCTCGGACCGTTAATGATAACTGTTATTTATTCCGCCGCTACCCAGGTTTATTTGGGCCAACGCGGCAGCGTGAACCTCACTCACTTTGGTAATTAAGCGTGTTGATACTGCAGGATGCTTACCTGCAATTATGCCATTTTAATGAGCAGCGGCGGATGGAATCAGGGCGAGGCGGGGTCGGCCAGAGGCGGCAAAGCATCTGTGTTTTAATAGACCCTTAAATGCTGTTAATTGAGCTCCCGGTAATGGGGAAGCCTGCTTGTAGTAAATACCCACGTTTCCAGGTGTGGTCACGTCACAGGCACAGAGGGTGACTATTCGGGGACTCCTGTTACTCTCCACATCGTGTTGCTTGTTATCGGCGGCAGCCTTGGCGTGTTTTCAGCTCTGTGGATAGTTGATGGGTTCAGGTAAAGGTCTGTTCCTGCCGCTAAATGTGTCAGTGTCAGGCCACGGGCCCGATTTTTATAATTGATCCAAGGTCTTTCGGAAAGGACAGAGCGATATATCTGTGGTGTAGGTTAAACACTATAGTCGTTTTTTTTTGGAAATTGATAGAAAGCAAGGAAAACATTTATCAGTTTTCAAATGGTGTGAACCAACCGTGTAGCTCATCGGAAATGTTGACTTCATTTTTCATGATCTGCTTGTTTCCAGGAATCACTAAAAATAGTGTTTAAAATAAAAAAAGTCCATTTTCAGTTTTTCTATCCTAATGCCCGTTTTTCTTCTGAATTCTGAAATAGAAATAAATTTTCAGTTTTTTTTAAATCACAGATTGAAAGACGACGTTATGCGCACACTTGTCATCTGTAGGAATGATTCATTCACAGCAGCAGAGCATGTTTTATAATATTTACCACAAAATACGTCCTTTACGAGCTTTTCTGCAAACTGATATTGAAAGTAGAGTTTCATTATGTGTTTCTCAATTAGAAAGGAAAAACGGAACGTAAGAAGATACCTGAACCCTCCCCCAATTTGTGGATCGAGTATCACCTGTGTGAGTGAATAAGGGCACGTGTGCACATGCACACACACGCGTGCACACACAAACACACCGGCGGTGCTACAGTACACAGGTTATTATGACTCCCGTTGTCGTGCGGGTCTCTGCAAAGGTGGTGTGATAACAGTCATTAGGGTAGCCGTGGGAGGAAACTGAGTCTTATTAGAGGAGCATGAAGATTCATTGGAAAAACAAGCACTTTCATTAACAGGTGTGAAGCTATGCAAATACATAAACACACCCCGGCAGCCCACCGTGCTCACACCTGCATGTGAAAAATGTCTGCTTATTAACACAACAACCCTGCAATTAGTTTAGAAAAAGGGAAAGGATCAGATTCAATTAAAACGGACCCGAGCCTCGGCGCGAACGTCCAGATGTGGTGCGCACATGCTCCGACGCCGCATGGAAAAAAAAAATTAAAGTTGCCAAATTGATTCGATTCCAAGAAACCTTTAACAATATGGGCTATAAATATGCTGTCTGGCGTCGGCCTTTGTGGGTTTTCTACCGTTTGCTTGCATCAGTCGTGCACGCAGATTCGTGTTTACTGAAGCGTTAAGTGAACATTTGTAGTTTCGGTCGTTGTAATTGAGGTAATCTTTAAACGCGCAATATATGTCATTTTTGGCTGTCAGGGGCTCTCTCTGTGAGCAGCAACAAAGCAGGGATCATGGGTAATGCTTCAGACTTTTTGGTTTGCCTGCAGACGTCTTCTCCTCCAATGAAACGGCAGAAATGAACGAAGCCTTTTCACATTAACAATCTGTGTTTCCCCAGTCGACACTGCTACTGGCGCTAGCTTAGCTCGTTGCTAATAACTTAAATCTAGATGTATGCAACCAAAATCCAATGCATGCACAACGCAATATTGATATGAAGCCAAATGATGCCCCTTAGTTATCTAAAAATTATCTTAAATTTAAACTCAGAATTTATGAAAAAAAAATCAAAAATGCCCAAAACATTTTCGGATCATCACCTGATATTGTAATTACAATCACAGTAAAAAATAATAAGCAGTTCATTTCTGAGTTCTCTTATCACACTTTTTGTTATAATACAGTTTTTTTTTTGAGTCTTTGTTTATAATGCTGCTCATCTTTTTCATGTAATGAAACCAGCGCAGCTACGCGATAGCGACAGTGAGGTCCCGGAATCAGACGGATCAGAAGACACTTTCCTTGTGTGACATATTTAATGCATAACATGCTTCCACTGAGGGCTCTTGAATGGGTAGATTTCTTGAAATGTGCCAGAGTGGCGCCCCGCTGAGCGGTAAGCTCGGTCTTTGATGTATCGCGCTGTAATGTGGTTGTTATCCGTAATCGGCTTGAATTCAGCAGGGCCACGGCTGGTGGAGGGGTACAGCGGTTGCATGTTCTCGTGGCACATTCAAAATGTGAGTGTCTCCCCATTAAAACGCCTCCACCCTCGCCCATTGCGACCATAACCACACTAAACGCCCTGAAACCCCCTCCGTGCCTCAGCACCTGAAAACACAGAAGCAAGGACACCGAGTGTTTTGCGCTCGGTTGGAAAACGACATCCATAACGGAACATTGTGCAACATTTAAAATCCGGAGGAGTCGTGAGACGATGCTCGAATGCGAGTTTTTCTGGATTGCTTCTCTTTATGCAAATTCCCAGCGTTTCCTGCACGTGAGCAATACCAAGAAGTATAATCCTGACGCGATCGCATTAAGCCGGGATATAAAAGGGCGGGAAGCGGGCGAGAGTTTGTGATACGCATCGACGCGGGCCTTCACGAAGGAACGCCGCGATGATATTTTGCATTGCATGAATAACAATCAACAGCTGAGAGTTGGTGTTAAATATATTACGCAGTAAAAACGAGGAACGCCAGAAAATGGAGTTTTAATGTTGCGCCACAAAGCAGCAAATCTGCCGAAAAACAACTACGGGAGCGACTCGGACCGCAGAATCCTCGGCGTGTTTTGCTGTCATACATCTGCCAAATAATATTGCCCCGTATTTGCACTCATCCATATGGTTCAATGGATACTAATCTGCAAAACCTGTTATAGGTGCGCTGTAATAAAGACGTCTTGATGATACAATTAAAGCCCCTAAACCGGTCTGATAGCCTGCCTGGATAAAAAAAATAAAATAAAATAGTTAAGCACCAAGGATGTGATTGTTGCTCTGGAGATTTACAGTATTATTACCATCTAGCCTGTGCTTAGGGTTTTAATTTAGCAGTGATAATTTGCTTATGCAGGCCTCCGCTGATTAGAGTTCTTTGTTGCACCAACAGTTTTTAATATAGTGTGAATTACCCACTGTGCTTGTTTATGCCACCCAAACAGGGCAGGAAATCAGCGGTGAGCCCTGTTGAAATTAGAGAAAGCAGACGGCCGAGACAGACAGCCAGATGGAGGGAAATAGATGAGATTGTGGGCGTGGTCGTGTGTGTGTGTGTGTGTGTGTGTGTTGGTGTTGAATGTTTGTAAAAGGAGAATAATCAAACTGAAAGAAAAAAAGAAAGCAAAATATAATATTGAATGCGGCTGACATTAGATAGACTATAATAGTCGGGTTGGAGAGGCCTTCCTTATTAAAGCTCGCCAGACTGAATGGAAGTGTACTAGTTATGCATCATTACAGGGGGGGGGGCTGTCCACTTCCTGCTGGGAGGAGATGCCCTCTGCTTCACAAAATAACAGCAAACCAAGTGTCTGTCCCCTTTTCCTTTTTTTTTTTTTTTTTGACAACCGTAAGAAGAGCCTCGAGGAAAAGGATGTGCCGTTTAAAGTTAAAAACCAGGCGCCTAATTCGCGGCTTACAAGAGAAGTCGTAACAGTGCATGGGTAAAAGATAGCGGGGGTGTCAACATACAGGATGTATGTACAATTACAAAGGGGGAACGTGCAATTTGATATTTGTCGGCTAAGGAAAAAAAAAAAAAAGGCACACGTCCAAGGCTTTACATTTAATTATGAGGACCCAGATTGTTAAAAAGAAAAAAAACGAATCAAGTGTTTGCCCCCCCCCTACAAGGCTGCCCCCGTGCATCATCAATCTGTGCTGTGAAGAGCTCCCCGGGTTTTTTTTTTTTTTCCTCCATCAAGGTCTTATCCACTTCAGAGGTCCAACAGATTAGCGTTCCGCCGGGCCAGCGATGGCTTTTCAGCGCCGCTCCTTTACGTCCAATTTGAAGTGTCTAAGAGCATTCTTGTCATTAGTGTTTACCCCGACGCCGTTTTTTAGAGAGAGCCCCGGACCCGAGTGTGACATTAAAGACAAATAAAACCACATCAGCCCTGTTGATCTTTTCTTTTTTTTTTTCCGAAAGGCTCCACAAGAAACGGGCGCCCCGACATTTTATCTTGGCAGACAGCGGTTTCAGAGGTTATAGATAGGCCGGCACGCCAACGCTATTATTTACAAATGGAACCGGAGTGTCAGCCCTCCTATGCGCCTCTTTGCTTTTCTCTCCATGTTGTTTGCTCCCTGCCTTTGTGAAAAGAGAAGGGGAGGGGGGGGGCACTTTACGGAGGTGAGAAAATATTTCTATCTCACCATCAATGGATCAATGGAGATGTGTTTACTTGTCTCGGAGCACAATGTTCACTCCATAATAATGGATATTAAACAGCTTGTTGACTGAGTGCTCTTGCCCAGGTCACTTGTCAATCCCCTCGACGCCGCCGCCGCCGCCGCGGAGGGTGACCGCAAACGCCTCCAAGCGAGCGGCGGCTGTCAAACTGCATGCTGATCCCCCCCCCTTTTCCCCCATTCTGGACAAAAAAAAGGGACATGTCGGGTCAATGAGATTCTCAGTAATTAAACTGAAAGGGGTCATTTTCAGTGCAGGCCCTTAAAGGTTTAAGTGGTTGGTTGGAAGGCGGCGGCGATCCATCTGAGGGGCTTTCTCAAGTTTTGCGAAGACGAGAGATTGATCAGCACAGGGCATATATATATTTAAAACAATATATAATCCGCGCAACATCTCTTAAGGTTAGAACTTTTGATTCATCCTTTTAATGGTGAAAAGATGGCGATCGAGACCATTAAGATTTCAGTAGCCACCAATTACACCTTTCGCATAAACCCGACTTTACTGATGTTAAGCTGCAGGGGAGGTGATAATATGTTGCTGGGATCGTGATCAATGACGGATACCTGCTGAATATTAGCGCAGTCAGCTAAATCCTCCGCTGCCCCCTCCAGTTAAAACGAACCCAGAATGGCTTCCTTTGTTTTTTAATCACGACGCCTGGCCTCGTCCATAACACAAACCGTCCCGCGTCGCGCAATAACTGTCTCTCACGCCGGGGCGGAATCAGCTCGAGCCTCAATAAAACAGAAACCCGTGGTCATTTTTGTGGCGCCGCGTTGTGAGCAGCGGGGAACGGGAAAAGGCCGGGTTTGTTTTACATAAAGGCTGCGGCCGTCACGGACTCAGCAGGACGGGCGGAGAGCGGCTCTCCGGGCCCGATAAATCACGACCTGGCATTCATCCGTTCAGCACATTCAGACCGCGACGCACATTTCTCTCCCGGCACCGGCTCTGCTGACTCCTCACTTTCTGCCGCTGTTTAAAATGTGACCTTATGCTCGGGTTTTGCAGTTTCCGCCCGCTCAGGTGGAGGCAGAGCGGCGAGATGCTAGTTTTGGAAGCATAAACCAGATCTTTTACTTTTATTCTTCTTTTTAAAGACATACAGTTAGAAGTTATGTGAATCACAAATCCGGGCAAACTAGCCGTGTATATTTTTCCTTTCTTTCAGGTGAATGCGTCGCACCCTTTAGGTTTAATGGAATTCATAGTGGTGAGTGACAGGGTTTGAATAGGCTGGAGAAAATGGGGAGGTAAAAGGGGCATTAGGAGCAGCTAAAGAGGTGGGGGTTGGCTAAAGACTGACACCATCTACTGCCTCTGACACGAGTACACACACACACACACACACACACACACACACACGCACACACACGCACACAATAAAGGGTCAAGGTAATATAATTTGAATTCATTTGCAGTGTGTGTGTGCGTGCATATGCATATAATGTGCAAGGAAAAAAAAAACCTTTTCACTCTTTTGTTTCAATATTTGAAAAAACCTGCAAGACTGAGGATACAAAACTATTTTGGTGGTTTTACACACACACACACACACACACACACACACACTTCAACATAATTTGTTGTGACCATGAAAATGAAAACACTTCAAGAACACAGCGTTACTTTTCTCGTACTTTATATATAAGAACATGGGTAAAGGGGTCAGGGCAGAGGTTGGCGATGATAAACGTTTGTTGGTTTGATGCTGGCCAATGGTAATAATAATTATGATCTCCGACTGAAGGCAGAGATGACGAGTGCTGTTATTGTCTTGATCCAACCCAGTGCTGGGTGTCTGTAAATAACATCGTGAAGAGCACAACCTACAGCTGCTCTATATGATGTATTCTGTTATGCTTTGCTGCCATATAAATAAAAGTGACTCATCACTACGGCTTCTCGTGCTCTGGATGTGACCTCGGCGCCATCTCGTGATGCCGATAACTTCCGGGCAGACGGAACTTTCACAAAAAAAAAATCCCTTGGAAGGAACAATTCCTTCCATTTGCTCTAAAATAAACAGGTCACGCTGCAGGTGGAAGTGTTTGGGACTGGCAGGCGTCTGGATTCCTCACACACTAAACAGTCAGCAGGCGCTGATAAGCAAAAGGCGTCCGTTGTTATTAATTCATTATTTCTCCTCTGTTTGGCTCCTGGCTGGATTTATCCGTGTTGAACACACAGTCCAAATTCCAATGTAAACATTTACAATTAATCTCCCCGCTGGCTCCGCCCCCTAAACGGCTGTTTTACATAAAGCTGGTCAAATTAAGTTGTTTGCCGAGGCCAAATTCTGTTGTCATTTTGTCTGGAACTGCTACGACATTCATTTACTGATAGACCCACGTGTATTTCTTTGTTACACTCTTACTAACCATCTTTTTTTTTATTTTTTTTGCCTCTCTTGCATGTCTGACATTCCCAGTTGGAGTTCTGAACCAGGAATGGGTGGGCACAACAGCAAACAGCCAGCGCCATTTATATTAGAGTAATCCTTTAATTGCTTCATGGCGAAATGTCTATACCATATTAAGTAATTCAATACAGCCAGTTAATGGAAAGGCAGGGGGAGATACCACGTTTTGCATAAAACCTTTAAAGCCACTGCTTTGCGACGTGCTTTCTGCCTTTTTCTCATTTTGATCACATTGACATATTCACAGCCAAGGTAATCCCTTATCTGTTTCTGGGGTTAGCGTTGAAGACGATCATTCTCTCCCTCTCCGTAGCTCATGACACGATCGCATCATGTTTTATTAAAAAAAAAACGCCACTTTTGTCGGATCAGTTGATCATAAAGAACGCGTTAATGTAATCGTTAAGGACCAGAAACATACAGCAAGTATTGCACTGTTTTTTTTCCCCCCACATGCTGCATGTAACTGATGCCACATTATTATTATAATTATCATTCAAAATTCTCTGCAACTCACACTATTATAGTAAATCCTGTCTGATTAATAATCCAGCATCATACAAGGATCATGTAAAAGCTATTACAAAAAAAATTACAATTTTACATATGATTTACTGTTGCAGCTTGAATTGTGTGACTTGTACAGCTTCGATAGTCTTACATGTTTTGCAAAACACGTATAGAAAAATCGATCGGTTCCCTCATGAGGGCCCGAGGGAATCTAAAAACACATGAAGACGTCAGGAACCCTACTGACTAATGCCTGGAGTCGTATCTTCACCGAGGGGCACATTTTTGACTGACAAAAACAAAGAATCCGTGGGCGGAGCCTCCGCAAAAAAGGCTCTGACCTGCATCTGCATAGCAAAACCTGTCAAGTCCTAATGAAAGTTTTGACAATATTCAAAGAGAACATGATGGAAAGCAGTAAACCATGAATGCCGTTTGAAGACGCGTAATGCTCTCCAGGGAGAAGGGCTGTCTTAGCGGTGCACCTTGCTAACATCATCCTGAAGGGACTTAAATTGGCCTGAATGCTTTGGAATCAGCTTTTTTTTTTAAAATGTATGCAACACATGCATAATGTGCTCCAATTAAAGTGTTCCTTCTTCACCTAACATAGAATGCTTGTTTTTTTCTTTTTCTTGTAATATCAAGGGTTGAATTAATTTTTTTTTTCTTACATTTGTAATATAACCCTAAAAACTTGATAGGAGATAGTTTAACTCTCCTAAAAAAACACATGCTATCAATTAGATCTTTTATATTTCGGTTACATGATTTGACATTTTCTTTCAAAAATCACACAAAATCGTGATTACGATACAAATGGACTTTTAAATGACAGGAAATAAACCTGAACACAAAATGTACATTTTGAGAGACCAGATGAAGGCTCCTTAAAACTGTATTTTATACTTATTATACACAATAGCATGTTTGATCATGGCGTTAAACAAAACCAGAGACAGATAAAAAGGGGGGGGGGGGGGGGACAACGGACGCCGTGAGAGCGATGCCTTGTTGACATCGTTTGACCGTTGGCACATAAACTGCCCATTGTCAAGGCCAACGGGCGGCCATCGGCTGCCCTGATCACCATGTGAAACAAGCTTAGAGCCAAGGTCCAGCCAAGCTCTCTCATCAATGGAACTCCTCCAATCCCTGCAGGACCCGGGGTCTCCGGGGTCACTGCTACGGGAACCCGGTCCAAAGCTAAGGTCAGCAGGGCCGACTCGGGTTTAGACGCCAACAAAAGGGTGCGGACGCGCAGAGAGAGACTCAGGGGGTCAGATGGATTACCAAAGGGAGCTCCCTCCGTTTGTTGTTGGTCCGCTAATCCCCTGGGAACAGAAAATGGTCACTGTTGCCCACTATATAGACCAGGAGAAAGTAAGTATGGCATGCATCTAAAAAGTCATTTACTGGGAATCTGCAGCAGTTACGATATTTGAGCCAGTTTCTACTTGACGCAGCGCAGTTAACGCCGGTTCGATGGTTTTGATTTAACACTATACGGACATATGGTATGAGTTCATTTTGTTCTCTATTTCTTAAAGAGAATATTGGTTTTTAAATGACTTAACCATATTCCTCCACATTTGGTAATTCTGAATTTTTGTTAAGAAAATCCTATTCCCTAAGTACAAAAAATTCTATATCGGAGAATGAAGGTTTTACTTTATTTCTCATATTCACTGTGATAGAAATTTGTGATTGCAGGATTGCAGCAGAAATGGCTTTGCTACTTATGTGGCAGGTAAAAGGGACTAAATACTGAGTCTTCAACTCACTCAATATCGTCTGTCCTGTCAACCGCTAACATTAGGAGCTAATGAGTGGAAACACAAGCTGACCAATCAAATCCATCATCATGGACCCAATGGAAAGCATCTCAACATCTACAATAGCAGCTAAATGTATAAACTCCAAATCTATGCCATAACACCCTACTGTAAGTCCATTTAACACCTTTTGACTATGGAAGCCATTTTTAATGCTATTTTTTTAAGAAATTAACAAAATATGTGACAAAATCCTTGGAGCATGCAATACAACATTTCCATATGCTAATTTTTCTGGCTTTTTTTTTGTAGCTTTGAGGAAAAGATCTCAATCTCCAGTGGATGAGTAAGAAGCGGGAGGCCGAGAAGACAATGGATACAGGCCAGGGGACAGGGATCTCATATTTAGCTCGTGATTGCACTCAGGGTAGACAATAAGTAAGATTCATTAGGTCATTTTTTACTTGCGTCTGCCAAGATCTGGAATGAAATGTTAAATGTTTCATGGGCTAAGAAAAGGGCAGAATTTGTCTTTGTGTTTGCCATCGGAGAAAAGCGAAAGCAGAGGGGAGAGCGTGGAGAGGGGAATATGATAGACAGAAAGATAAAAAGCGATGGAAATGGGGAGGGATGGGATGGGAGGCGATGGGGGAACACCAGGAGTCGGGGAAGGGGATGAAATAGGAGGGAGGGCAAAAAAAAAAAAAAGCAAGGGAAAGGAATGAAGAGGGAGAGCAAGTGGGTGAGAGAGTCAAGGGGAGCCGGGGAAGGAGGGAGCGTGGCTGGGTGTTTTGGGCTGTCTGATGGATGAGGGTGTAGTGGGGTTGGTGGGGGCGGTGTCTCCTGAATGATGATGGCCTAATATCATCATCCCCCTGTCAGGCCTAATAGGCTTTCCTTGGTAGAAATCACTCACACAGAGCCGCCGTAATGCCCGCGCCCCTGACAGCATCATCCATCCACTCAGGCCAAGCGAACGTCTCCAAACTAATAAGGAAATATATGGTTCAAGGAGATCTGAAAAATTAAACAGGTAGCTTATGAACAATTTGTTTCGCGGGGATGTTTATTATATTTATCGGATGTTGCAGCGGCGGAGGTGTCTCTCTCTCTCTCTCTCTCGCTCTCTCTCTCGATGCGGCTTCATGTTTGAGACATTGGCTGGGAGCGTGATATGCTGACGGGGCAGGTCTGCAGAGCAGGAAATAAACACCCTCCCCTACACCTCCCCTACCTCCCCTACCTCCCCTACCTCCGGGCTGGCCTTGTCCTCCTGCTGTTGCTCAGGCCTTACTTTTGTCATTCCTGAGCGGGTCATCAAGCTGAAGCTATATCCTGCACCGTTGTTGAATTAACAATATGCACGAGCGGGGAGGGTATAAAAATACTTTTCTTCGAATCCTTATTCCCCTGATCTAACGGTCCATTGTTCGCATCTTCTAAAATATTCTAATTTTAGCGGCGTTGCTCTGGAGGAGTCACCCGTTGCTGTTTTCCTCGCAGCGAGCCTATCTACGCTACACCTGTCATTGCTTTCCCTCATGCAATGGCTGATCACAGCACACTTTAAACATGGTTACTCTCCTCTTATCTCTCCCCATACCCTACCGATCCTGCTATCTCCAATCGCCGCTTTAATCATGTGACACCTTCTCAGCAACTTCCCCCACACACACGCACACACACACACACACACACACACACACACACACAGCACCGTCCCACATCCACACAAGAGAAAACCGTCACCATCAATAACCGACGCAACTTATTTTTTCTTTTTCAAAACCCGCTCTTAAATACCCCCGTCCCATCAAAATGGTCAGATTTCATTAACGATTGAGCACCTCTGAGTAAAAAAAAAAAAAAATGTGACTGTTTCCACGCATAAAGCAATGGTTGTTTTTTTGCTTTGCTTTGAGAAAACTATGCATACGTCCCGGAACACGTTTCACATCACAAGTCCCGCCGCTGTCTTTCTTATGCATATAAACTAATTACCTGAATATTCCTCACTCCTTCTGACAGTCAATATTTGAAGTTGGAGGAGGAGGCTGGAGCGGCCCCTTATGCACATTTGCAAACATACACGCATTCTTTGTGCTATACTTTCATATATGGACGCTTTGCGTTTTACCACTGACTGAGGGACTTTGTGAACAATGGCATCTTTGTTGTTGTTTGGTAATTCTTCACAAATAGTGTTTTTTCCCCTAATATTTTTGCAATTTGATTGTGTAGGTTTTTATGAGGCAACAGCTTCCCTTCGTTTTGCATCTCAATCCTGACGCCCACCCCCCCCCCCTTCCTCGCAGGTTGCAGGTCGGACCCTCTGCGTGTTAATAAGCGAGGGCTCGCCGAGGTGCGTTCGCGGGGGCCATTGTGGTCGCCACGCTCGCTGGTTTCCCTTTGTGGCGATACAGTAACAGCCAGAGGCAGAAAGGAGCTGTCTGTCGTCGGGACGGCTGGTAACACTTGTTTCACCGCCTCCCCCCCCCCTCCGCGGAGAACAGAGGGGAGGCAGCTGGCAGCCTTAACAGGAAACGCGATGGTAACAGTGTCAACAGCTGCCGCCATGGCCGCGTAAGCCGCACGGCGGGCAACAACAGGTCATATAAAACGTGTTTGGATAGCTGGAGGGGGGGGTGTTTGATTTTTGATTCATACTGTATCAGTGTGTGATGCGACGGTGCCGAAAATGAGCACCTTTTTTGTGTGTGTGTGTGTGTTTGTGTGTGTGTGTGTGCTTTCTCATTAGAGCATTACGCTCTGCACTCAGTCATTTCACAGGTGATGACAACGCGGACGCCGGCGAATGTTGAGTAAACAAAGACAAAAACAACAGCTGAGAGGGGGGGGGGGGGGGTGCAGGCCTCAGCCCGTTTTACCCTTTTTTAAACAAAAGACGAGCGTCGCGGCCCCAGCTTCATTTTCCGTGGCGTAACATTGACGGGGGAAGGCGGTAAAACGGCCGAATCGTGCAAGGACGTGTGAGGAGTTCCCTAGGTAACATATTTGCATTGACTTTGCTGCTGCGTGGTTTATATATAAAGGAAGATAAGGGCAGGAACGGTCCCATTACGCGTGGCTGTTACAGTGACCTCAAACTCAGGTCAAGATGACCCCCCCCCCCCTCCCCCAGAGGAGTCAATAAATCACGATGTCACCCCTGCCGCCCGATCCCCTCTCGCTATCACTAACTTTGAGTGTCCTTAGCATTCTTTCACTTCCCCTGCTCCTTGCTTGACCCCCAACCCCCCCCCCCCCCCGTCCAAACAAACCGCCTGTCAACACCCCAGGCGACAGGTACGACAACCCCGGCCCGACGTGAGGAGTGATCCCCCCCCCCCCCGAAAAGTAACACTCTCCCTGTCCTCGACTCTCTGTCTCCGACGCCCCGTTCTGTCTCCTGAGAAACGGCTCGAGCCGTTTCCCCTTCACGAGATCACAGCCGAGCTGTGGAAAAAAAAATCTGTAATTACCAGGTGTACACACGGCTGTTTGAGGATGGAATTTGTTTTCAGCCTATATCAAAATTCCATGTGAACAAGGAATTTATGGGGGGTAGTAGCAGTATAAATTTCACTCCCAACAGTATCAGAGTCCTAAATCTTAGTTACATCCAATTTGCCGGAAGCTTTAATTCACCCTCACTGGATCATTGTTGGGCATACATCTGCGAATCTGCTGGTATTATCTACCATTTGCTAACTTTAATACCTTGCTGGGATTGCTCTGCGTCGGGGCTTATACGATGTCTGACGTGAAGATTTGGACTTCTTTTTATGTACAATTCATTATTTTAATATGGGAGACTCATCGGGGTCATCCCGGAATGAATGTAGCCATCAGTTTACATTCTTAGTCGTCATTAGATGAATAAATATCAATGAGATTACCTTATAAGCCTTTGGGAAGTTCCCCCCCCCCCACGACCCTGCCACATCTTCTCAGACATGGAGGGAGTATTAAAGGGCTATTTCAGTTAGCGTGTAAAATCCTAGCTGTGAAATAACCTCCTTTTTTTTTTTTAGGATTGGTGAATTATCCGGGATCTTTTTCATGTTGCGAGAGACCAAGGCAAGCAAAACATGGTTTTGATAAACCGTAAAGAGGAAAGACCAACAGACGGACCGCTTTCAATGACCTTAAATACCTTATCTGCACCTTTGAAGCCAGGCCGAGGTGATTGGCAGGTCAATTTGTGATAGTATCGGTCAATGTACTTGGCACTCCTAATGCTCTTTGCGCCAGATAAGTCCGCTTAATATGAAAACTGTCATAATTCATCCGCCTTTTCAGCAATATACATTTTCCGGCGGAATCATCAATCCGGTCACCTGTCAGAGGAGACGTGTCAGGATTTCCCCCGTCCCGCCATCCGCCCTTCTGTGATTTCACTTTATGGAGATTATCCCGCACTATGAAGCAGTTAGGATTATTCCCCTGGTATGTTGAATCAAAGTTAGTTTTTTTTCCCCCCTCCCCGAAACATGGCGTGTACCAGAGATACGGAGGCAGCGCGAGGATCCACGCCGCGTTGGATGTTTCCCCAGCGCGTCCGCCCCTTTGTCCGAGTCGCCTGTCAAACCCGTCAGGGTCCCGTCCCCTCCCAGCCGGCAGTTTCCTGTGCAAATTAACAGACTCAGTGGTGAACTCCAGTCCAATTTCGAAGCAAAGTCGAGTGTGCAAATTAGCCATGTTTTTTAATTAAGCCCCGCGCGCGGCGCTAAGGCGGAGGGCCATTGTTCCGGACAGGGCAGGTGCAAATTTATTCTCCGGGGAAACGCCGCGATGTCCTGTCGTCCAGCCGAGTCCCATCCCGGACCTAATCAGTCCCCAGCTTGAGAAGTGTCCACATTTTGGCACCCTCGTGCTGGGAGCCACCGCTGTGAGTGGTCAGAAATTATTCATTATTTAAAGGGGCCTCATTTGTAACATTTCCATTAAAAGTTGCCGCCACGCAGACAAGGCTTAACATTTGATTTCTGATAATTATAGTTGTCTGTTCCTCGGTGGTGTGGCTTTTTTTTTTTTTCGTCCTTCCTGTCACTGTCCGTCAGTTCCCTGGGTCCACGCTGTCCTAGGACGCTGTCATGGTCTCAGTGGAGGGAAAGTAAAAAAACCTTTTGGCATTTAAAGGATGTTTTGTTTCCCATGGCAATGTGTTAGGCATTGTATTATATAGCATGTTAACCACTAAAGCTTCAGACCAAAAAAAATGACAAATATGGAATATCTCCACAACAACAAAGGTTATGTACTTTAACCTTTTATCAAAGGGAATCTACAACAACATGCTGGTGCATACAGAAGTGTCAGAATCGATTTATGCTGCTGTTACAGAGCAAACCAAAAAATCGAAAAATGTCTTTTACTACAGATGAGAATACGTTAATAAAAATTTTAAACGTGAAAGATAAATTATCTGCAAGGCAAAGTTCCACCAATATTAAGATAAAGAGTTCAAAGGTCAATTATTAGAAATTACACTGAGGATTTGTACGATTATTAAGGACCCAATTAAATAATCAAACAGCTCAAATCTAATTACATTGAATCTTAATTATTTCTCTGTATTGTATTAATGATGGTGTTGTTTATGACATATTGATAGTGTAACAGTAGCGTTGTGTGATAAAAATACTATGTAGTGTTGTAGCTCAGGTTTTCTCATGTGATATATGCATAAAACTCAATTTGAAGAGGTTAATGGTGTATTTCAATTGTTCACAATATAAACAAAATTATGAAGATTTTGATTTAAGTCAAGAAAAGCTAAGCAAGGTGGGCTCTGAAATATAAAAAGGTGCCAAGGACAATCGCGTCTTCTCTCTACGTTGCAAACGTCCCTCTGTGGGGGCTCCAATCAGACGCAGACTGGCCACAGATAATGAGCCGCCTTTAATCACGGGAGACAGTACTTTGAGATGCTTTGCGTCGTATTTGCAGCGAGGAGGAAGGGAGGGGGGCTCTAATTGCCGTACCACGGGAAAAAAAAAAAAAAAAATCACAAGGCTTCCTGTCCGTCGGAACTGATGCCGAGTCCTAACCAACCTTGACAGGAAGTGACAACAAAGACAGCCTCTGTTCTGAAAAAAATCACAACAACGCGCCGCAGCGTAAAAGACAACAAAACTGAAGACATGTATGATTGGAGGATTCAGATTAATTAATTCCCTTCTATTTTTCCAGCGATTCTCATCAGAGCTTTTTTCCCTTTTCTAAAATGTAGCACAGATAACCACGCATGCTGATAAAACACAATGCACTGGTTACAGTTGACAGTGTTTTCCATATATTTCCTTGAGGTTTTATAAATGCATCTCTTGACAGCGTCGTGCCAAACAATTTCAATGCATATCAACTTCCAGCTGACAGAATTAAAATGAAGCGGCATACATCAAAATAGAAATGCATCAGAATGTGGAATGAAGTTTGCTTTGACTCAAACCGAGCTCTGACTGAACTGAAATTGACAGAACAGGAGAAGAAAAAAAAAAAAAAGTAGTGAGTGGAAGGATTGATGGCACGAATACAAAGCACACATCCTGTACTCCCTCACTGTCTCAAACGCTAATTGCAAATGACACCTCGAGACGTTTAAAAAAAAAAAAATGGCTGGTATCATTCCTGCGTGGTTTGTAAATCCAGTCGGTTCAAAGAAAAAAAAAAATCCAAATTTTCACACTGATATACACATTTGTATAATAAAATAATCTTGATGGCAGAATCCACCTAGCTCCCTCACCGCCATGTACATTCCATTATACTAAAATAGCTGCCCGAGATAAGTCCTCCCAATCCCTCCACTATTTCATCCTTGTCCACATCCATAAGCAGCAAAAGGAAAAAAAATTTTGTCCCATAACCCCGTGTGATCATTTGCATCTAAAACGATATTCGACATTTGTTATTCCATCAATCAATACCATCTTTTTTCCATTCTCCGCGTGCATAATCTCGGGCGCCTGCATGCAAAACGCTTAACAATAACATGTATGTTATACACGGAGCCATATATCATCCCTGGACGCATTTACATCCTGTTAACAATTTCTCAGGGCAGATTAGAGGCCGCTGAGACAGCAGCCCAGATCCCATGAGAGGTGGGCTTTGGGAGCTGATAAGGCCAGCCATAGGAAGGCAGGATTAATACATATGACCAGGACACGCGGCCCTCTGATTATTCCGGCAGAAAAACGGCCCTATCCCATCGGCCCCGGCGTGATTAAATACAGCCCGAGTGCGGACGGGGGAAAGGCGAGAAAGAAAAAAAAAAAAAAAACAGGGATGGGGAGATAACCGATTTTATTTATGCGAGCCGGTTAGCCGGGGCAGATCGCGTCTGAGGATTGTTCACGCTACGGGGGCGCGGGATCGCACCGGAGGGGGGGGCACCCCTGATCACACACGGGGGCCTGCTTTTAGCTGTCACCTCCCCACCTCGCCGGCTTCCTGCTGCACAACGCGGATCAAGCGTTCCCCAAATTATTCCTGTCAAAAGGAAATCGCGATGTGTCGTTGATTTGATAAAGTTTCGTTACAAAGTGCAAACAGTTACTGAGCCTGACAGTAGATTTTCCCCCTTTTAATATTTAAGATGTGCCTTATTATGAAAGGAAATAAAAACAGTGCACAGCTTAAGTCGAAATGTTCATCCAATATCGCCATGAACTTATTTAAGATCATTACTGTGTACATGTACAATGCAGACGCAAACTATTCAGGCTGCAGAAGTTCAGCAAGTTTTAGCAGCAATCGTAGTTCACATTAGATTCTGTACACGGGACTTTTCAGGAGCCAAGATTACCTAATTAACTTCTTCAAAAACATATACTCATTACAGCTTGAATTCCTTTTGATAGTTAGAGGATGCGTAATTAATTAATTGTGTTAATGACCCATTAATGGCGGGTGCACAAGGAATTCTAATGAGCCGCCGTAATTAAATATTATCTCACTGTTTAATCAATGCGTTTAATTATTCACATTATATTTTTCGGTGGAATCAATTTAGTCCCGGGTCGCGGTGGAGGGAAAACGCTGATTGTGTGCTCTCCCTCGCTGATTCATCACTGGATCGGCCGTTCGGTTCAAAATTCTCTTTTAATCACGGGGACTGGGAGCCATTTGGCCGGGATCCATATGTTTCGGTGGGAGAGAGGGAGTAATTCCGATCAATTTGATATCAATTTTAATCGACCCCGGGTCACGTTTTACATCTGTTTCGGAGGCATGTTTTAATTAGAAATATGATGTTGCAATTCCATCGTCCGCGGTCGCAGTGTGTTCCTAGCCATTAGGGAAGATAAATGTCGGGATTCCATATATTTTCACATATTAATGGTCCATCTACCTGTAATTTTCCTCATTGTGCGGCATGCAGTGTTATGACAGCCTGATGTATGACTTTTTGTATTTCCCTGTAACACGGCCTGACTCCACGCTGTAAAATCTTTATGCTCCTTCACTGACAAGCCGGGGGACAAATTGCGCGTGTTCCGCCAGACACGTCTGCATGCATATGCACAATATGTAATTTAAAAGGGCAGAAACACATCTGTGAGACGTAATGCGAAAAAAAATGGGATTCATAGTCATGTCAGCGCCAAGTTTTCTCTGCATCTTTTTTTTTTTTTTTTTAATCCAGATATCCACATATCAGCGAGTCCTCTCCCTCAACCCCCCCACCCCAACTCCGGCTCCCCCAGAACAAACTGGAAGGCCTCAGTCATCATCCTCGTTTTAGCTCAAATTCGGTGGGATCAAAGGTGGCCAGCTGGGCGGGGGCGGGGAGCAGATGGTTGCATGCTCAGGGGGACCAGGCGTAGGCCCTTCAGGTTTTAACACCTCCTCTCCCCTGGGTGCCCGGGCGGGGGTGGGTGGGTGAGGCCATGATGTAGGGAGGGGTGGGGGGGCCTACCTGAGCTCAGTGGCATGACCGGCAGGCTTCCACTGCGCCGCCCCCCTGCTTCGCTCACATATGGCGCCAGCCATGGGGGCTCTGAGCCGGGGTTCTGACCTGAGGAAAATAAACTGTGGAAGGGCAGGGGAAGGTAAGCCTCATTCATTAGGATGAGTGCACCAGAATTAATCCATTCATTAACAAACCAACGCATGAACTTTTTGGTTCAAGGAGCCGTGGGTCAGTCTTTGATATGTAGTGGCCAAAAAGTTTAAAATAGTTCCATAGTAGAAGAGAAGAGAAGCAATTAATACAGGACTCGGGGCTTGTGTAGTTTCACCTCTTTACCCCTGGTAACCCGCTGTTGTGCACCAGCGACGGCTGGTTGCAGAGACTGCAGGTGCTCGCTCAGATTAATCCCTGCGGCAAATCAGCTCCGCCTCAGCAATCTCAAAGTTCCTGGAAAGAAGCCTGCTGGGAACGTGAAGTGGTACTTGCGGTCTGGGATTATGACTTTCATACTTGTTGGCCTTAGGAGAGCAAACGTAGCCCCTCTTCGACCGAATTTACAGAGGGGAGTAAGTAAGTAAGGGGGGGTTGGGTTTGGATTCATCCTGTGGACCAATGTTTTTTTGGGGACAACTATTTTTTTTTCCATAAATCCATCTTAAGTAGTCACATTCTCCCTGCGGCTAATAGGATCATGATGGGAATAATCTTTGTAAATCTGACAGAAAGAAAGAAAAAAAAAAAAAAAAAAAAAAAAAAAAAAGAATGTCCTGGCCTTCAACTTCTTCCTCTCGGTAAATGAACAATTTCAAGAGTCTTTCCTGTGGGACGGGACGGGGCGGGGGGGGGACTTATATTGGCAAGGAGACAAAAAAGTTGGAGAAAAACAACAGAACTTTCTCAGGAGAGGGTCCACCACCATTAGTGCTTCTATAAAGGTTATACTGTACGTATTTATTGCAGCTGCAATCATAAACAGGAACTATGTGACTTTAGTGCTGTTCGTTAAATAAGGAGACGTATATAAGCACAGAGATATACTTCACACTTCACCACATGCTTTTTGTAGAAGCTATGAATACAGATCCCTGTTCACAGATTTACAGAAAATTAGTCTTAGATGACCTGGCTGTCCAGTAAAAAAGACTTTTTGAAAATAGAACCGGCGTCCCCAATGAAATAGTAGGTTTGAATTGAAATGGTGCCCGGTAAGACATTTACTCCCCATTCTCACCTTGTCACTCACAGCCGGTTCTACGTGGCCCCACAATGGCCCCGGACACACACACACGCACACACACACACACGCGCACACACACACGCGCACACACACACACACACACACACGCACACAAACTTCTTATTGTCATGTCAGACGCTTGACAGCCTCCTCTGTATTTACCCACCTGCTCAAACGTACAAACACGTATCGTTTTTTTAGCCTTCACAATTTCATGGCTGTCATTTATCGCTGAAGTTTATGATCCCCCCCATCACCACTACCCCGCCCATAAAGGCCTGGACTGAAAGAATATTGCATGATAGTTCTATATTCTTATGTAAACGTAGCAATATAATTAAAATCCCAATCATACTTGTACTCAATCCAAAAAAAGGCAAACATCGTCTGGTTCCATTTTCCCAAACGTCCTAATTTGCTGTTTTTTTTTTTTAAATCTATATCACTGTAAAGATATACATGTTTGGAGTTTTTATTACCTGGTCTGGCAAAATAAGCAAATTGAAGACATATTACTAGGTTCTAGAAAAGTATTTCTATATCATGACTATTTTCTTTCTTGTTGTTTAATCTAGAAAACAACAAGAACATTTTATGAGGCTGCAACTAGGCGATTATGTTCATTATTAATTCATTGTTTATTATCTTATTTTCAAGAAGGACTATTCCAGTTTAGAATCTGGAACAAGTGAAAGTGAACATTTTTGGATAAAAGAAATCACAACTGTTTATTGAACAGTCACCGGCAATTCATCAATTCATATTCTGCCAATTGACTAATTGATGAATCAACTATCCCACGGACAGTGAAGGCATCGTTGTGCTGTAACTGGGACTCGGGACTTAACAAAGAAGCCTCACACGACGACCCCCGCCCCCCACCCTCCCAAACCCCCGTTGCATTCTGGGACAAAAGGTGCCATCCCGGACCCATCTATCTTACGGGATCACAATGAAAGCGAGGAGTTGATTTAGCTGGCATGTGTGTTTCTCCCCGTGCCTTTTGTTGTGTGTGTGTGTGTGTGTGTGTGTGTGTGTGTGTGTCTGTGAGTGACCCATTGTGGTCAGACACCTGCCCACAGGCTCCTTGTCTGACTGATGAATCCGTGTGTTCAAGGTGTCTTTGAAGAAGTCTATTGTCTGCCTTTGTTCTACAGTCTTAAGCGTCCTGTCCCACGTCTCCCACTGAACACTAAAGAGAAAATAAATCCACCGCTGACACCGCCACAATGAATGGCCCAGACCACCGTCCATCAACCATCGCTTCCAACACACAGACACAAGGAGAGAAGGAAAATGGATGCTGGATCAGAGAAAAGAAAAAATAATAATAATAAAAAAAGTGTGTGTACAGAATCTGACAATCTTTCACATCTATGCTATGAGAGAATAAATTAAACCAGAGGAAAAAGAAAACTTGCCGAAAACTTCTCCCCCTTGTTTTTTTATTCCGTTTTCTCTTCATTTGATTTCTCTCTTATTTGTGATGTCACACCTGCTATCATTCATGCGCCGCGCGGCCTGTCAGGGCAGATTAGAAGCGGGGGCCTGTGCCTCGACAGCCATCGTACAGTATCAATATTGTGACAGCTGAGGAGCCGCCTGTCCTCGCATCTCCACCGAGGAGCAAAGACAATTGAAAAGGAGGGAGCGTCACAAACCTGACACCGGAGTCACTTCAAGGAATCCCTTTCAAGACGGAATAAAAACCTCACCTGACAAAGCAAAGCTAGCCCAGGACAAGAGTGAATAGCATCAAACGACGGGGGTATTTCCGCTTTTAACGAAAGGAAACGCGCCCGCTTGAATCAATTAAAAAAAAAAAAAAATTCCGAAGACAGATCGCTCACGCTCCGGAAAAGTTGTATCCTGCTAAAGGGAATTTGTGATTAAGCTGGAAAATAAAAAAAATAAAAAATTTGCCCGGCGCCGAAAGGTCCTCAGTGGAAAGTGGAGGTGATTTCAATGGCGAGCACTGTCTCATTAGTAAAATAAAAAGCATTTTTCTGCGGCGTGCTAATGCATGCGAGTACATTTTTCAAATCCGGAAACATTAGCCGGTCGCATTGGATTTTTCCCTCGCATGTCGTCCGCCACTGCGATTTTTCATAACTTGACCAAATGTAATAATTTCCTCTAATTCAGTACTACTCATTAACCCCAATTACTCTTCCAGGAGGCTATCAAAATTGCTCCTTTTTTTCCCCCCAGTGTTCTCATAACTCCAGCTGGTTTCCTCATCAAGCACTTTAATCTGGGAGACTTGGACTGGGATGTAAGCCAAATGAAAAAATGTAACATGAGGTTAATCACCCTGAATACATTTACCAAGTAATGTAATTTGTCCATATTCTGCCCCCCCCCCTTATGTTTGTGCACACTCCCAACCCAGCTTTAAAAAAAAAGTCTGTTATTGCTTTCTTTGTAGCAGGGAAAGCATGTGACCCAGTGGAGGGTAAATTCACTGTGGAAAAATAACATCGCGCCCGTTGTTTGTGTTTCTCTCTCTCTCTCGGAATGTGACCTGCTTGATTTTTACGAGAATTCCCCGCGTTTTCAACAGAAGGCGTTTAATTGACATTTAATTCAGATGCGCGGTTCAGACGAAAACCGCTCTGACCCGCCGTCTGCGGGGAGGAGAGAGCGGCGTTCTGCGCATCCCGGTTAAGATCTACACATAAAGCAACAAAAGGTCTGAGAAAACACACACACACACACACACACACACACACACACACACATGATGAAACAAATAGAGAGAGGATGAAGGGGGGAAAAAAAAACCCCAAGAAAAAAAAAAAATCCCAGGGTGATTACAAGATCAGCATGCCACGGTACAATTACCATCACTTTGAATTTGAAATGGCCATTTAAAGGGCAGTAGAGCATCCTGGAAAATTAAACCGGGGCCTAATTAGCACACTCCAACCTGACAACGGAGCGGCTTTCAGGCTGGCTGAGCAGGGCAGTGAAGCACGAGGAAGTGACTGACTGAAGGACTGGAGGACCGAGGAGGCCCCGCCGCTGCCGCTCTGAACCCATCACACACCCAACTGTGAGACACACACACACACACACGCATGTGCGAGAGCGCACATGTGAACCCCGCGCATTAGGACACGCACCGATTTCCACACACGTGCCAAAATCATGACCTTGACTCAGAAAGTTGCATTTCTGTTTTTTTTCTTCTCCTGTGCCGACACGTGACGCAGTTTGTCCAGGACAGGGTTTCTTTACCCAACTTCATTTGTGTTCTCCTGTAACAGAATAGCGGCGCTCGAACACGACTTGCATCCCTCTCTCGGCTTGCTCGCAGCGGTTGGGGTCAGGCCCCCGTGACCCCCCCCTCCCCGACCCCCTCACCGTTAAATTAACTCTGCCCCCAGTCGGGTGTTGTGCCAAATGTCAGGAGCTGCCTCTAATCCTGTCTCGCTGTCTGGTTGGCCACTCAGCACCAGACTACCTTTCCTGTCCAGAACAATCTGCCTACATAAGTGCGGCTCAGCCCCCGCCGCTACGGCCTCTCCATCCACTCCACCTGAATGCATTTTTTTTTTTCCCCCCACCACTCCCAACTAAAGGAGTTTTAGTTTTGGAATCGAAAGTTTTGACCGTCAAAATAAGCGAACATTGGAATTGCAAAATCCAGCCGGAGGGATGTAAAAGTGCTGACGGGAGGTGAAACTGGATGCTGTCAAGACAGCTCTGGTTGTGTGTGTGTGTGTGTGTGTGTGTGTGTGTGTGTGTGTGTTTCGCCCCTCTCTTTTCCTGAGCCCCGGGGTCTTTACTGAAGTTTGGTCAAAGAGAAAGAGACCCCCCATGGCTGTATCTGTCACAGGGCACAACAGCTCGCCTACCGCTGAACGCCGTGCAGCTTCACCTTTATACTTGTTGTAATGTTGGAAATAAAGCAGGAAATAAACTAGAATCAACAGGAATCCCACAGGTAGAACGTCACGTCGGTCGCTGTCGTTGATGCCGTGTTGGCGGGGCCTGAGCAGGAGGATGGGCACGGATCAATCCAAAACCTGTTCCGGGGACCCGCCTGACCTCCCGATACCACAGGCGCGGAGCGCAGGCATTGTCTGGAGGCTCCGCTAATTTGATTCGAGTCAAATGCGGGGCTCAATCACTGCCGATTAGCTTGGATTTAATTAGCCCAAATCGCGTTATTGTGTTTGATGACAAAGAGGTTTCTGTGTGGGAACCTCATTGTCAGATCATTGTTCTGTTGTCTCATTCGGTTCAGTCAAAGGTTGACAGAGAAAGACCAGCTGCCAATGTGGACTATAGAGGGGGAAACAAAGCTCTTACATTATTGTTAATGGAAGGGCGCGCGCTAGATACCTGGACAGAGACGTCGCTGTTATCCTGCCAAGCGCGATCGCTATTTGATGTGCTCCTGTAACAAAGATGAGCTTCTCTAATTGAAACATAAAGTGTCTTGCATTGAAAATGATGGTGACAGGATGGGAATCTGATCTGATCTGATGGTGTCTTTATGGAGGCAATGTAGTATGAATAATAGTAGTAATGTGTGTGTGTATATATATATATATATATATATATGCAATAAAAAAAAAACAGCTGTTTAAATGCTGCATCACATACACTTACTTTTCACTGCCAGCTCAGGATCTTGACTCCACTCTGTCCCATGATGCCGTGCGTGCATCGGTGCATGTGTAGCGTTGAGGCTGGCCTCGCCGCCCCTGTCACATAAGCATCGTACATTTGGAATCAAGTTTCTGTCGAGAGTCGAATTAATGGGAAGGAAAAGGCCGACAGGCAAAAGAACGGAAAGTGCAAATCAATCACATTCAAACAGAAATGACATAAATACCATTAAATTCTATAAGATCTTATTTTACCTCGGCCTGCTCTTAATGCCTTTCTCTCATCTGGAGTGACATGATATTTTTTTTTTCCCGCCCTGTGACACGCTGTTTAATTGACAAAGCCTGGCTGTACTTTGCCAAAGTGTATTGAGCTGCTGTCTGGTTGAAGAATACAAATTCATCCCCAATCTGAAGGTGCTCAACACAACTGCTGCCAATTATCCGAAGGACCCCCCCCCCCCCCCCCCACCCCCACCACCAGTAAATGATAACTCCATGGCCACTCGAGCATAAAACAAGGAGATGAGGATGAATTTTACTCTTCCCCATCATTTCATCCCCGTTTTAATTGACAAGCTCTTACTCTCCCTCGTTAAATTCGGGAGATTACAAATATGGGCAGGAATCTCCAGCACCCGATCCAGCCGCTCTAATCACATGCGGAAGCGGTCGCAAATTAATCTACATATTTTAATAAGGTGCCAGTAGCGGCGAAGGTGAGCGCAGACATTCAACGGATTATCATCCGTCCCGCCGACGTCAGAAATTGAATAAATATCTTCCGTATAAATACACGGGAACCTCGGCTGAAAAGCGAGGAGCTCATCTCCTTCCTCTCTTTTCTCTCTCTCACAGAAGAACATGTGGACCCGGCTCTCAGAGGCTTTTCCTTTGCTTGTAGGCCACAGTCTTACACTCGGGCCGATTAGCAGTCCAAGCACTTATTGAACGGGGAAGATGTAATTTCCCCGGCCGGCTAATACCAACAGCTCCTGGCTTCCTTACTTCCAATGTAATCTTTATGAGCACGGGAGACGAAGTATGATGGCTTTATCCAGAATTAAAACCTGCTTCGGAGACGACGGCGCCTTTGAGCGTAAAAACGGCCACGTATAAAGAGACTACTTGCAGTTTTTAAGAGTTAACGGGCACGCTGAAAGCTGATTGGAGCCGACTCAGGGCCGAGTCAGGCACTGTACAGGAGACTAAGCAGAGGCAGTGGTGATTAAGCGGAATCCATTGATCCATTTCCCCCTCTCCGAACTTACTTGTTATTACAACGTGGGACTGTTTCAGACTAACTTTTAAAGTATTTTCCCCAGATGTGAACTGTGAAGATATTTAGCGTATTTCAAATAGTGTAAATGAAAGCGATTCCTTAGGTTCAGACAGCAGGGTTTAATGCTCGATTCAGGCTTTTTTTTGTGAAATCTAAACCTAAAGTTGCTGTCCTACCAGGGCCTGCACATGTATGACATAGAAGAGCAAGGGTTTGTGCCTTTAGGTTTGGTACATGGATTTGAGGTCAGGCTTTTTGGTTCAGTTTGGTAAAATTGAATTTTGTTACAGACTGAGGTTAAAAGTAGATGAGATTCTGGCTGCAGGAGATAAAACATTAATGAATCCAACATGTGTTTCATGTATTTAACAAAGATACATAGGCTCTATCAGCACTAGACTTAATTCCCTATGTCTCTTCATACAGTGAGGGAATTACTATTTTCCTGATGAGATTTTATATCATGGCTCCACCGCTGCTCCAACTTTCTTACCGTCATCGTATCCACGCTGCAGACGTATAAAGTTCTGCTGGAGCATCTTCTACCTCTGACTTCCTGCTGTCTGTCCATCTACTACCTGCTACACCACGATATGCTTCACTACAGGTGGTTGGCTTTAGACACAGCACCTCCACCTGCTGCTCTGGAGGGGGAACACTTCTCCTATGGGGAAAAAGCAGAAAGAAAAAGCATGAGAGAGCAGCTCAGGACTATAAAATGAACTAAACACATGGGAACCAAACAGAGACAGTCAAACACAATTGTTCTAATGATTTTCATAAACTGTCCCTATTGGCCATGGTTGTTCACTTGCAGAAAATTGTTGCTCGTTGGTGACGTGCCGTTCAGACTGAAGTCGTGTGTCAAAAGGTCAGATATGTATAGGTTTCAGGACATATCCAAGCGGCCGTGGGTCGCATTTGAAAAAAAAAACAGGATGTGTGTCGTTCAGACTGAACTGACTGATAAGACACAGGTCACATAAGGGTGAAAATAATCCTATATGGGTCACTTCAGGCTGCAGTCTGATGTAGCACAGTATCAGGATTCTAATTCTAGTGAATGGACAGGCGTGTACAAAAAGGGGTCAGGTTTTTAGTTCATTATGTTACAAATGAATTATTCTGATTTTTGCTAGGACCCTCCTGGCCCCCCTCCAGGGGCCCCACTCTGAGACCCACTGTTGTTGTTTCGACGTGTGGGATTGACTCAAAATAAACCAGCGACAGCATTTACCGTCATAAAGGAACTCGTCAGCGTGACTCATGATAGGTTTTTAATAGTTTTTTGGACAACAATGGAGCTCTCTGCCACAGAGGAATAAGCTATATCAGGCAACATTTGTTCGGCGGATCAATTGGTTTTCCATGGGATTTTGTCAGCAATAATAAAATCACGGCGTATCGCCTCACTCATCCTTTAACATTTGTAATTTACACCACAGCTACGCTGACCTTTCACGTGCATTCACTTTGTCATTATATGCTTTCTTCCGACTCGGCTTTAATCTCTGCCCTAAATAAACACATAAAACACGCAGTCAAGAGCCGTGAAACCCTAACTCTGAACCCGCCGCTCACCTTCCTAATCATAACCATTTTCCTTTAGAAACACTGACAATTACAAGCGTCCTCGTTCGCCGCAAATAAACCGGCGATAGGAGTCTTTAAGTGGCAGTACAAAGAGTTATAAATTGTTTTTTTTGTCACCTTTTCACAATGCCAGGCAGAATATAGCCCCATTATACTCTTGAGGGTCACTTTTAGTGTCTGAAGGTAGTGCTTACACAGACTTTACAACGTGTATCATTATAGCTCGCCATATAAGGCAGCAGCTGGGATGAGGAAGGGAAAGAAGGAGGAGGTCACCGAGGCTGTCAGCTTCTGAAGGGAGGAGAGGACCAAAGACTGGCACTCAATTATCACCACTTAACTGAAGTGAATCTTCCCTCTTTATTCACCACACCTGATTGTGGAATCAGCTTTTCTATAACCTGTAGCGCGTCGCCCGGTAGCCTCATCTCTTTTCTTTGTTTTCCGGCCAGGTAGCTCTGCCTTTTCTAAAGTTAATTGTCGTGGAGGAATTTCAATCGTGCAGAAATATCACTCAGAAACGAATCAACACATTTATCCTCAATCAGAGACGGGGCCGGTTCTCGGTATCAAGGCGAAATGGTGATAAACCGCCGCCGCGACAGCGATTTGTCATTTGGAAGTGATTCGTCTGGTGCTGTCCCATCTCCTGGCTGAGTAAGACATCACATGTCAGCCGTGATTGACAGCTCTGGTTCTGTCAGCTCGCTGCGGGGGAGCTGCAGGGAGAGATAAGGACATCTATCTGTGTAGCCCCTAATGGCGGGCCGAGGTCACGTGAAGGTTCCCTCACCGCGATGATATCTGTAGCTGGTAGGCCTGGGTTTACTCCTACTCCGACACCTGTACTCGGGCTGACCTCTGACCCCCCGTGTACGCCGCGAATCCTGATCAATCTGCGTGATCAGCTGGTATTAAACACAGCATGAAGATATAAAGGCGACAAACCCAAGGGGAAGTATTCTGATGTAATAGTCGGCTTCAGCAAGATTTTCATGAGCAAAGATGTTACTTGAATTGAACATTTGAAGTCTGACTTTTTGAAGATCAAGATTTACTCATATTTGGAACATACGGTTTGTTTTTTGTGATAATGACAATAAATTCAGTAATAATTTCTACAGCTGAACAAGTCCATCCATCTCTTCATCTGCTTTCATTTTACATGCACACAACCACACATACACACATCAGGAAGAATGCGATCTAAGAGTCGTGTAGCTATTATTACTTTTTAGGACGAATCATTAAAATGAGGATTTAGCGCTTGTTGTTGGAGAAAGTGAGTTTTATGATGTGCTAGCTGCACCTACACAAATGAACGTGATGTTTTTGACACTATATTGAAATGCTGCTGCTACTATAAGTAGAAACCGAGTGAGATTCTCCCTTTTAACCTTAGCAATGACTAAATGAGGATCTGATTAAGTTAAATCTCCTTATTTGGGTTCATGCAAAAGTAAACTGAGGATGGTGTAATGCAGGGGGCTGCAGGGGGGGGGGGTGGCCTAAACTACTTTGTATCTAAATCCCACAACATATGTAGTCTGGATTTAAGATCTATGTCACAGTTTGTTGAAACATGGTTAACTTAATAGCTCTTTTGTAATGTCATTAGCTTAGCGCCGCCATGTTGGCCGCTACAGTAAAGAGGTTTTTCCTTCCCTGTTGTGCCGTGCGGCAAACTGCAGCCTCTCCAAATCCACATTAAGCCACCTGAGGTCAAATGACTAAGCTTTAGAACATGAATGGATTTAGAGAAACGCAGGTCAAACGTTCAGAGAGGAACACACTTTAATTATGGCGTACGTTTGACCGCGCAAGTCGCCACTGCAACATCAAGGAAGCATGCTGTCCTATCAGCTGACAGATGTATAGGCTGATATTTGACGTGTTTAGATGTACAACCAGGGCACTGCAATGACCTGATTTACCAGCCTGGCCTTGCAAGATTGTAAAGTATAGGTCGAAAAAAAGGCTGATAAATACGGTGACTGCTAAATTTACGTTACGTTGAAATTTGAATAGTTTAAACTACAATTCTGGGTAAATCTTAGCTCTAAACAACTTATATTTCAGTGGTGACACTTTTTAACACTTAGTCAAACATTTTGTTGGAGAAACTTAATAATATAATTCATGATTTTTCTGTTGTTTTATGTTGCAGGTAATTTGAGTCACTGGCTGACCTTGGAGTTATAGGATATTCTGGAAAAATAAAAAAAAATAACAAATTGAAGAAATCTTATTTAAGATCAAGATCAAGACAGTAGTTCATCAATAGTGAAAAAAAATACATGTCAAGTGGTAAAGGGTTGATGCAAAAAACTAAAAAAGACACAAGCTCCAAATCCATAAATGACCTTGTCTGTGAAAAGGAGAGAAGGGGAAAAAAATGCAAATAGCAACAGGAAATGACAGAGTGGAACAACAGGACATTTAAAGGGGGGGGGTGTAAAGGGTAAGAGAGAAAGCCCTGGTTATTATCTCAATCATTGAGCGGAATAATAGGACAACAAAAAGCCTGAGTGTGCCCTGAACCCACCAGCCTGCCCGCCTGCCAGTGGGGCCTGTGTGGTTAAAAAGAATTTGGCTAATCGACTAAAGCTCTCGCCGTCCCCCCCCCCCCGGTGACCCAGAACAGCCATCTTCCCCTCTGTCTCCCTGCGAGACTCCTACAGAGCAAACACTGCGGGGACATTAAACACTCATACACATTTTTAACCATTACCCTAAATGGCAGGGACTGTTCTTTTCTCCTTCCATAAGGTTTTGAGCCATTGAATAAACTCAAATGATAATCCATCAATTTATTTCTACTTAGGTTTGGTGAATAATGGCGCAATATCGGCCCCTGCGAGGAGCATCGGGGAGTACGGGTAGGTTCGTGAAAAATTGACATCATTTATTTCAGGAGGGATCTGGAATTTCTTTATTAAACCGTTACAAAAAAAAGGAGCCTAAACACTCCGCGTGCACCCTGCTTGTTTGTGATGTCCTCATTGCCCCGACACTTCTGCAAAACACTCGCGCTCCGCGATGTGACGGTAAAGCGGGCGGCAGGCCAGACCCATTGTTGCCGTAAATACCCGAGAGCTGCCGTTTCCCCCAAAGGAATAGCATTAGAATCGCGGCTATATCTTAACCACCTGTAACACGCTGAACTAAGTTTGATCCCTGCGAACATTTCCTGTCCCAGAAGAGAACACGGGCCTCTGCGGGCGACAGGAGGGTAAAAACCCCAGTGTGTGGATTTCCTTTAATTACAATAACATTCGCGGTTAATTACGCGCAAAGTGTTTTACCAGCGCAGGTTGCCTGACCCTTTTTGTGTCATAAATTATTCAAGGACAAGCAACAGGATTTGTAGAGGAAAAGGCAACAGAAATGAAGAAGAATTTAAAACACTGTGCTGACGAATAATGAACACATAATCAAGCAAACATATATATATAAATATACATTTGACTAAATGATTATTTTTTCCCATTGGGATGTTGTGTTGCTTTTGTTCAAACTGTGAAACCCATTGCAGCAAGATTCTGGGCTATACAAATACAATTCAATTGAATTGATACACTTTCTCAATACACAAGTTTCACAATATTCTTTTCTCTCCTGTGAAAGGGTGACAGCTGTAACATTTGACGGTACACCATCCAGCCATTTTGACAAACTGAAAAAAGGTTGCAGGTTGCAAGCCTGCAATTTGGCAAATCACATCTACACATTTTTATTAAAGTGGACTTCATGTGAGGAAGATGAGAAACGTGGCGTTGACTTCTGTTTGTGCACAATGTGAACATCTCTCACTTCCGGCTTCCTGTGCGAACGCGCGGTTTCGCGTTTGGCGGTTGTTAATTTACATGCGTTCGTTGCCATCGCCTGGTCCTAATTCCGCCGTTAGAGCAGTAATGGCTCTGCTGGCAGAGGCCCCATTACTCTGTTACTGGGGGGGATGTTGGAATGAAACGGTGTTATTATATAAATACTGTTGCACTTTTGACTCCAGGAAGCTACTTCCTGAGGGGTAACCCTTAGCCATTCAGGGACCTGATTTACAGTAACTGGCCAGGGGTGGACGTGCTTCTCTAACACTTTATTTCACCCCCTCTGCACTCCTTCACTCCTCACGCCACTCCTCCTTCTCCTTTTTCCCACCCTTCGCAGACACCCAGGTTTCTCGTCTAATTTTAGGCCTGGAAATCTCACTCTTTGACATGTCCCGGGGTTGATTTTCACCTCGACCACCGGCACAGCTGTCCGTCCATGTGACGTCCAGAGGCGAGATCTTCTGCTTTATTAAAAAGTGTGAATATATAAAAAAAAAAAAGAAGAGAGAGGGAGATAGGAAAAGAAGACACACACGCTCACACATACAAGAAAAAAAAAAGGGAGGTACAGTGGTGAGACTGCTCACGTACATACGTTCCAATTTGTACCGGCAGAGACGCAGCCTGGCGCTGGCCGGGGCCGAGGTGTGTTTGTTTGAATTATAACTGGCCGCCATGCGCGTTCTGTAGTGTACAAATCCATAGAAGAAAGGGTGCTGCTGCGGATCCATTCATCTGACAAACTTCTCAGGCAATTTGAGGTAAAAAGACAATAACAATTTACATGACAGAGCGCGAGAGAGAGAGAGAGAGAGAGAGAGGGGGGGTGGTGGTGGTGGTGGAGGGGGGTGGAGAAGAAAAAAAAAAAGATGCAAACTCCCCGCCAATCAAACTTGCTTTTGTGTACACCACAGCGGATAAAAAAAGAACCTGACTTTGGAATCAAAAAAGATTAAAACAAAAGCTCCCCTCGTCTGGTGTCTGTAATAGCACCAGCTCCCTGGCTACTGATTATATAGAAAACAACTGCAATTACGTTTTCTCAGGCTCACGAGAGAGAGAGAGAGAGAGAGAGGGAGAAGGAGAGAGAGAGAGAGAGAGAGGGAGAAGGAGAGAGAGAGAGAGGCGAAGAGGCAAAACCAGGCCCAGGAGAGATGATTAATATTCCTGTTGTTATTCAGACGTCGCCGGTGCTCTGACAGCCACGCCGGTTCCCTCCATCAGCCTGGCCACCGAGAACCAAAAAAAAAAAAAAAAAGAAAAACGGATACTCCTTTCTTCTACTCTCATGTAGGATGAGAGAGCAACAGTGGCGTTTTTTAATTTGAACGTGAAAATCCCCAGTTCTCTGAAGGAGAATGATGCTATTTCCCCCCTAGTGCGTCTTCGGAGAAATCCTCGGCTCCCCTGCGCCTCCGTAACTCCTAATTTATTTCAAGAGTGTGTGTGATTAGAAAAAAAACCCTCCTAAATTACTGTATCACACAAAACGGTATAATTAAATTAATATTGGATGTAATAATTACTTTGTGGATTCTCATTTTTCATACGCGCAGCTGCTTTTGTTGCCCGAACCATTAGCATTTGTCTGCCGCAATTAACAAAGGCTCTAATGAGATTTCTGCGCATGTATGTGTGTGCACTTGAGCGTGACTTCATTGGGCCTGGTGCGAGCCCGCGTGTGCACGCCGCCGCTTGTGCATGCGGATTCCACTCGCTGGCGAACCACCGTACAAATATATAACGGCTCGGCGTTTCATGACACCTTAAAAGGATTTTGTCATCGCGGGGGTTTTTTACGAGCGTCTCAGGACGGAGTAATTTAGCTCGAATGAGAGCGTGAACTTTAAAGGAAAAGGTGGAAAAGTTCCCACTTTTTAATGACTAAAGGTTGAGGAATCTCCGTGGTGCCAAGAAAGGTACATTACTCTCAATCTCAACTCTTAATGTATTCCACTACTCGTGAAAAATAGCTACATTTGTCTAATGCACGTCACGGAACTGACTTAATTTTGAGTGATGATGCCGCTCACCGATTTTCATTCACATTCTCGCGTTCGCCAAGGACATGAGTCATTTTCTCTCAGCTTTAATAGTTTGAGTTTTACATTCACTGTTAGCCGTGGCTAAGGGTTTAACGCTGTTGCTCGTGTAGGGACAAACATCCGGATCTGGTGCCGGTGCGACTAATACATTCTTCTTCGTTAATGACGCGGCTGAATATGTCGGTCAGTCGATAACTGTCAGGTCTGGGATCAGCTCGAGCCCCTGCACTGATCTCTGAGGTAACCCTGTCCATGTGCAATGACTGCAGTGTGTGTCACAGTCGTCTGACTGGCAGGTGAACCTCTCTTTTCTTCTCTCTCTCTCTCTGTCTGTCTCTTCTTCTGTCTACAACAGACACACTTCTGTGCCAGCTCTGTCACTGCGGATGAAAATGTCCCCTAGTTATCTGCCTGTGTAATTGCTGTCTTGTTTGGTTAGAAGATTAGAGGGCTGCAACTCTTTGTGTGGTCTTGCAGATTGAACAAACAGGCACCAGTAGGAACTCTTGTCCAAAAAAAAAAAAAAAACCCACAAGACAGACTCTGGTCTGTTTGACGACCGGCGGCCAGATGGACTGGCACAGGTGATAATTGCGGCGTGTTGGCGCGCTGACGGGTCCCGCGTTGGGGTCGCCTTTTTATTTATACAGATAGTCCAGAATTGAGCGCCCGAGAGGAACGCTTGGACGACTCGGCTCATGAATCACCGCCCCGATATTTTTTTTTTTCCTTCAGTAACGCGGTCGAAATGATTGCAGGGCTAAATGCGTCGTTTTTAGTTCTCGCCGGGGCCACGGCTTGTTGCTATTAGCCGGTCCCTTTAGTGAACTGTGTGCAACCGCCCCGCACCTCCAGCGGCGAAGTCTGGTTCGCTCTTTTGTGTGCCGTCGCTAGTCAGGAGTGACAGCCTATATTTCAGCAGCCTACACTTTTCCCTCCCCGTCTCTGAGGGTGGTATCCCATCAACGGCGCCGGCCTCGGCCTCAGCCCCGCTACAATGCTACACTCAGGTCCTACGCTATTAAGGCGAATTTCCATCCCCAAGCCTCCCAATCCTCCTTTTGGCCCGCGCGCTTTTATTTCCCCTCTTCTGCCCCTTTTTTTTCCGCTTTTTTTCTTTTCTGCTGTCCTCCCCGCCTGTGAAAAGCAGAGAGAGAGAGAGAGAGAGAGAGGGAGGACGTCAGGCTCCCCTTGTCACGGTGGTTCCAATCAGCGGGAGCAAAGCTCAGGGATCATGTTTGATACTGTCAGATGGCCTGGAAAATTAAAAACCCAATTAAAGTGGCAGTCCAGAGGTCAGCTCTTCTGCATATCAAAAGCTCTCCTCTGGCTATTCTGCGCAAATTATATCCACTAACAGCTCACTTTGCTTAGGCTGCAACAGCACAGCACTTAGGGAGTAATAAGTGCTTTCCCCCCTTTCCCTCCGTTCCGTTTCTTTTTCTTTTTTTTTTCCTTTCCCGCTGTAAAGCTCCCGCGCCCCGGCTCCAGTCGGAGGAAATAACGGCGAACAAATCATTACCGAATCATTTTCGTTGTTTCTCTCTTTGAAGGAAAGACACAAAGGTCCGTCACCGGGCTGTTATTAATGTGCCGGGGAGAAAGAGAAATACAAGCAGGAGTTTATTTTTAGATATGTTGCCACCTAACTCTTTTCCTCCTCTTTCTCCTTTTGTCCACACATGACATGCCACATTCCTGCTCAAATTTATCTTCCCTCTTTTGAGAAATAGCCACCGACCGAGGCGGCCATTTCTCTCTCTCTCTCTCTCGCTCGCTCACTCTCTCGCTCTCCGGTTCTTTTGTGTTCCCTGTTTTACCCCACGATTCATTAATTCCTGTACAGTGGTAGGAAAGGACAGAGAGAAATGGCCAGCCGAGCTTAATGGCATGCGTCTCGGGCCAGGCCATTAATATTCAGCTTAATGTTTCTGATAACAGGGCCGGGGGCTGTGAGGATCCGCTGGCCCAGACAGCCTTATTAAGCAGCTGGAGTGGAATGATGCTCGCTCACGTCAGGGATCAAATGCAAGAGTAAACACATATGCACGCACGCACACACACAAGCATGCACGCACGCCCACTCACAGTCAAGACAATTGTGTTCGGGACTTCAGACGGCATCAGGATCTTCCCACTAAATCGCTCCCACCGCCACCCGCCCTCTCTTTATCTGCGTGTCAGAAGCAGCCTTTCAGAGGTTTGGTGAGTGGCCGCGGCTGTTTGTACGTTTTATGACGTCTCCGTATCGCCGTCGCGGGTTGGTCAGTGTATTAAATGTTTATGTTCCTACAAACGAACATAGCCTTGACATTTCTTTTCCCTTTTTTTTTTTCTTATCTCGCTCGTTTTCTTCCCCCCCCCCTCTCTTCTCCTTTTTTCTTCTCTCCTGCAGCAAGCCACAAGTCCTCCACGTTGGCTCTTTTAGCTCCATCTCATTTACATTTAATGACATGATAATACACATTAGCAGACTATTTCAAATAATTACAGCCTTTCAATCGCTTTTTACCCTCACCTCTCTTCCCCAAATGTTCTTCCACATCCTACATGCTCTGTTCTTTTTTCTTTGCTTTTTTTTTTCTTAAACTTTCATATTTCGAATGGCAATAACAGAAAACGCATTTCCTTAGAAACAATGTATAATAATATGTCACAGGGAAATAGAAGGGGAAGAAAAAAAAAAAAAAAAAAGATTGAGCAATTTTCGAGCGTTATCCGGAGGAGGCTTGAATAGGACATTAGGATCTTTTCTCCAGGAGTGGTGCTGTTTGTTTTTTCTTCCCTTGCCGTGATGACGGGGGTTTTACAGCGGCCGGCCCAACGGGAAGGAGACAGCTCTCCTGTCAGGTGACCTACACAATCCGTTCAGAAATCAGGCCGAGCAGCCGTTGAACATGTAGCATGAAAAAAACACATACACACGTCAGAGAGATGACAGATGCATGCTCATAAAACTAATGAATATATAAATACAGCAAACGGTAATGGAAAAAAAATCTACACCACATGTTATGGGTTTATTTTCCTAGTTTTCGCCTTTCATTTGTATCTCATATGATGACATTGCACTCAACAGAGTAATTACCGAGTTCTGGAAACATGGCGTCATCGCTGCGACAAGGTCAAAGGGCAAGAAAGCGGGTGACGGGTCCCAGTTACTTAAAGAAGTCTGTAACCGTTTCCTCTAATTCCCAATGGAGGCTGATCTGTGTCTGAATATTTCTCCCTCATACAGTGTTATAAATACTGATAGGGATGAGAAAGTACTACAAGTTCTATAAATATAAGACCCAATTTGCAATAAACCAGATATTTTGAGACATGTTTTGAAATCGTCTTACTTGTTTGTGTGTGGATGTATCGACGTGGGCCTTATGAACTCGGACCTGAGGACCATAATGAGCGAACAGCGGCCTGATATTTGGCGGTTGCGGCGCCCCGCAGAGTGATCATCGGACCTAATGACTCCGGAGGTGCTGACCATATCATTCCAATCCTTCATCGTGTTTAACAGATGGCAACAAATATTGCGGGCTGAGCCTGAAGGACGGACCCGTGCAGAGACAGACCTTAGAGGGGCTCGAGCACCTGCTCCGCAAAAGTGCTTCTCCACCTCCCCCCCCCACCCCCATATAACATAATAAATTTAAAAATGAGACCTCATTTCAGGAAAAGTGCGCACGGTAGTGAAGGCATGTCAAATGTCGAAGATAAAAGATGATTTTTCAAGTGAAGAAAAGTCATAGTTGGTGGTAAAACTGTTGAATAGGACTGAAAATATGTAATTAGAAAGGCTACACACTCAAAGGTCACATACATGACGCGATAACTTTGTCTCTCCATGAGCCACTACTCATGTTTGGTACCAGGACGCACTCACACCAACAATGGTTCTCACTCCTTTTTTTTTTCATTTTCTAGCTGATAAAAGCACCAGGGGTCACTGGATGAAACAGTGTGAGTGACACAGATCGTGTGAGACAAGTGATCTAGTTCACAGAGCAGTTTCACACCAAACAACCTAGAACAGCACCACACTGCAAAAAGTGACGATGTCTCGGTTTTGGTACGATTAGTCCAATATTCACTAAAAATTAAATATTAATACATTTTTAGGTAGTGATATAAATTGAAAAACAAAATGTGTAATTCAGGAGAAAACACATGCATTATTTTGATTGAATTATAGACCGATTTAAACATATTTGTGAATATTATATTCCATTCCTGCAAAGGGCTGTTCTGCTTAATCCTACACACTGGACCTGCATCATTCTGATTGCAGGCTTTTTACTTGATAACTGTTCATTCTACTGGATTGTTGCCATAGATCTTCATCAACGCCAGCCACCAGACAGAAGTACATAGGTTTGAAAAATGAACACAGCGTCTACGTCCTTGTCGTCATCTGCTCATTTTCTATAGTTTTCTATGAGGAGAATTTAATGCAACACACATCATTTCTTTGCATGTTTCATTAATTAACTGTCATGTAGCAGCGTTGGAACCAGCCTCAGCCGTGTGTTTGTCTTAAATACACACGTTTTAATTAATATCCCTTTAACAGTAGTTACCCGGGCATGTAGTCATTTGATTATTTGCAAAAAAAAAAACCCACCTTTTTCGTGTAATAGAAGAAGCTATAGATACAGGTGGTTCCAACCCATGCACTTGTTTCTGTTTAACACATATTTCCATTATTTCTGAGGTCGCCGCTCGCCACGGTTTGAAGTTTTAATGACTGACGCGTCAGCGTTTTTTTGGCATTTACTCGTTTCTTTCACGTGTTCCTTTGAGAACGTGCAGGACTGACTCACCTTAAAGTGACATTCAACTCCATGCGGCCGCCTGAAGAACAGCCTTGTGGGATTGAGACGTGCAGGATCGCTGGGGTCATGCAGCTCTGTGAAACATTAGAATTGATGATCAGAAAAATGTATTGGCAGAATCTAGCAGCCTCTATAATGCGTGTGATTTGGACTGATGATCAGAAAAAAATAAAGACGTCGCCATGGGCTCTAAGAAAACATCACTTGCATATTTCCATATTTTCTGAATGGAAAATGTTCTGCCTATTGGAAAGACAAAAAGAATGATTATTCTTTATTAATAATTGATAATAGGAAATTGTTAAATCATGTTAGCTGCAGCTCTACTCATGACCCACATATCACTATGACCCTAAGGCTTTTTTTTTTTTTAGATTTCACACATGAACACACACGCACACATGCATCTAATCGTGCATATTTGAATGTATTTCCTGCTAACATGCAAGCCAGTGTACTTTTAACAATCCTTATCCTTTACTCATATCATGAATCCAATATTTTGTCCACCACCTTATTTCAGTAGAAGCAGGAAGCTCAAGCATCTCTATTTGGTCCCCATCATATTGGAATATTAACCCATGTGGAAGAGTAAGCAGAACTGCCTCCAGGTGCCTGTATGAATCTATTCTTCCTACTCGTGCCGCAACCGGTCAAACTAATTCAATTACCACCCCAGTATGTAAGTAATTTTTTTTTGTAACTAACGGCGTTAACGCGCCGCACCGTGCCGCTCGTCCCAAACGTGTGCACGTTTGCCAAGAAGCGTCAACGGTCCGCCCTGATTTCGTCCCCTCCAGTGCTCCGGCGTCTGCACGTTCACAAGGATTTAACATATCTCAGCCGGCTCGAGGCGAGAGCGGGACTGGGACTTGGTGGGAGCGGAGACAAGCGTGGTTAAGATGCACGGGGGCATCTGATGTCAGCGCGGATGAATCAACATTTTTTGGGGGGGGGGGGGGGGTTTGGCCAAGAGGAACTTTTTTTATTGTTTTGAGGGCACACAGCGAGATGAGATTAAGTGGTGATAAATATTACATAGGATGCATTATACTGTAAGTAATACGTCTTAATTTTGCATTTCCCACATGCATTGTTTAAATGAGCGTCTCAGGATTGGAACGGAGCAACTCGAAAAACTCATTTATGAACGTGCACCTTGAACTCCACTCAGCCTGCGTCTCCGTTTCCTTCCCTCGTCAAACCCCCCCCCCCCTCCGTTTTGCTCCTCTGGCTGTTACGTTTCGTACAGCCACGGCGGTGTGCAGGATTTACACCGGATTTTTGTTTCAGCCATCTATGGAATTAAGCAGTGTATCCTTGCATTTCATTAAATCCTGCCTAATGAGATGACTGTCTCTCCCCAAAGAGCAGATGATAAAGTACCCTATGCCACGGTGCATAAATTAGTATGGTGAGGTTAAATGCTGGAACTGACTCATGTTTCACAAGAGGACCCTATCCAGCAGTTAAATCAACTCTCATAAATACTGCCCGCCGCCGGCTGAAGTCACCTGCCTGCTTACAGCCGGCGCCCAAACTGGAGCGTTCATTGGATCATAATCAAAATGCAAAAAAATAAAAATAAAATGCTTTTTTTGATTGACTAGACAGCATGATAAAAAAAAAAAAAACATCAGGAAGTCCATTAGCATTTAGTCATTGGGTAGTCTTCCTTTCCAAAGGTGTTTAATTATCGTACAGTTTATTACATTGTCTCAATTCCACTCGAAAATTGTGCTTGTTCATTCCCATAATCTTTCCACCTGTTCACACTGGCTTGTCGTCGTAACGCGCGCTCGCTGTAAGTGACGGGGATAAAAGCCGCCCCTTTTGTGCAACAACAGATTAAAATGTGCTTTTTGCAGCTAATATGAGCTTTCGGATGCCAAATCAACCGCATCAAATCAACATTTTTAATGCCTTTTTAATGCCAAATTTCCTCTCTTTTTTTTTTAACCATCCTTCCTCCGCAGCTGAACAGGAAAACACTGCCTGTCGAGACACGAAGAGTACATTTTTTTTTTTGCTAAAAAGACTTTTCCTCCATCCAGACGATTTCATGAATTTCACTTGTCCACGAAAACAAGTAGTCAAGTTTATACAACTTAAACTTTTTTCTATCCACATACAAAATCATATTACAGTAGTATCTTCATTGTTGTCCTTCTGCTATATATAGGTGGGTTTGAGAATACAGAATGACTGATTCTAATCACTATATATATTTCAGCCAAAATTATATTATTGTAATGAGGCATTTCCGACATATTAGTATAATCACCAGTGATGAGGAAACTAACCAAATTTTCTTTTATCTTATACTACACACACACACACACACACACACACACACACACACACACACACACAGAGTGAGAGACACAGAAACCATCAGGAACTCAAGGTTCATGCCTGATTTGATCATCTCTTCTAATTGGAAGTTCATTTTCATGAGGCCCTTGAAGTGAGCTGACAGCTTCTGTCCTCCGTTTTCTGTCTACCTCTACAACTCTTTCGCCATATATTTTCCATGTTTTAAAGAAGACGCCCTCGGCGGAAGGGGGGAATGATTGGAGGGGATGCTGGGAGCTTGCTGATATTCCAGGTATTTTAAGCTTTCGGGTCCACATGGGTGTAATGGACTTATTCTCAAGCAGTTCTTGTCTCTCTAATTAGTGGTCCCCCCTCGAGCCGTAACAAGGGCACTGACGAGAGAGGCTTTTTCCCAATGATAATGTGAATGGATACCTGCAGGGGGAGATTTCTGCACTGTTCCTCATCCTGTCAGCCACTCTGGGTAACACTGGGGCTTAATGAACCTGAAAACAAGACACTGTGTGTGGTGAGGGGAGTGTGTGTGCGTGTGTGTGTGTGTGTGTGTGTGTGCGTGTGTGTGTGTGTGTGCATTAATCCAGATGGGTACTGTACAGAGCTGGGCTGTGGTATATTTTTAAAAAGGAAAGTCTCTGGTGAGAGAGAGACGCTCTTACACGTTACGATGATGAACTCCATTATTTGCCTTTGTGGGTTTTTTTTTTAGGGATTTTCACGTCGGCTGTAAAGGTGAAAGAGGCATCATCAAACACACACACACACACACACACACACTTGTGCACCCACGTGTCATTTACCTTATGTGAAAACACACAAAATTTGAGTCTCACGTGTCAGAACACAGGAGCTGCTGGATGCATAATATGGCGTACGGGTGTCCTGCTGCAAGACGGAGGATTTGACACCACGTATCGGGGAATGCACGCCATGTCACAAATGTCACATATGATCGCCCGAAACGCGGCTCCGGCTAAGCGAGAGGTCGCCGCTCTCCACGTGCAGCTTACAGGACAGAATGCCTGGTCAGCACACGGTCACATTTTGGACTCGCCATTTCTTCCCCTTACCCGTCCTGAGCGGGTAATGATCTGGGTTGTTGTTGTTGTTGTTGCTGTTGTTCGGCGGAGCATACGTCACTCCGCGTGACATTAGCCTGGCTGACTGCTGCCAGAGCGCGGTGGCGACAGTGGGGCCCTTTCCCAAGGAGCGGCCGCGGCTCACCTTCGCCGGCTCGCTGACACTGAATGATGCGTTTGTTTATCGCAGGTGATGGGTGCCATGTCAGACATGCATTAAGTCTTTGCAAAGTAAGCGGCGCCATTCCATTCCCTTGTAATAGCACCGAAAAAAAAAAACACAGGACGAAGCAGTGGGAGAGAGGCCTGTAGTGGATTAGATTAGAAGAAGCTTCAACGCATAAAGGATAAGCGGTCAGAGGGGGGGGTGGTGGACAGGTAAAGAGTTAGCTAGGTGGGGAGACAAAGAGACAGAAAAATGGAGACAGAGAGAGAGAAAAGAGTGAGAGACAGAGATGGAGGAAGGGAGCCACAGATGTGGCAGGGCCTCGGGCGATACAAGTCATTATGGTGTAAACTGCTCCAGTGGTGATGTTGCAGGGAAGAGCAGAGAGGTCACCGGCTCGGGGTGTGTCAAGCAATACATGTAGGCATGCACATAAGTAGACACGCACACACACACACACACACACATGCGTGAGAGAGAGAGAGAGAGAGGAAATCGAGAGAACATCTGGATATGTGCCACCTGCCTGGAGGAAGTCATCTAGTTTACACGCGGTGCAGGAGGGGGTTTGTCCCTTTCCTGGACGTGCAACCTTCATGCTAGCCTGCACCGCTGGGAGAGGATGGAGGACGAAGTGGAGAGTGAAGAGCGTGCAAAGCGAATGACACACTTTGCGGGGATTAAGTGTTAAAGTAAACACGGATATCGTGAGTAAGGGCAGGAAACGGGGAGAAGCACACACCGCCACGCAACCCCTATCACGTCGCCCACAGTTGCTTGTTTTACTCAAGCCGCCAGGCCCTGGTCCGAGGCGCCTCGCCGTTCAATTCTGACAAGAGCTATACCCATAGCAAACCCACTGAGAGGCATTAAATTGGGAGGAATAAAGAGATCATTTCAAATAAGAAATATTCCAGAGAAGACACGAGAAAAGGAGAAAAAAACAAAAAAAAACTCCGAGCTAAGTATTGACCATCTGGCTCTGAGCCCAAGCTAGCGTGCCACAAAACAATAGCATTCATTAGGTTAATTTATCATGGCGGTAAGCTCAATTTACTTTTTGCTTGTGCGAGCGTGGCTCATTAAGATTCAGCCTGCCGTTTCCTCGGGGCCGTCTTCGCGTTCACTCGCTCGCGCTGGGTTCACACGTTTTTAGTTTTTTTTTCAGACCAGATAGGAAGCCACTCTGGGGGTTATCTGCCAGGCCTTAAACTGTTTAAATAAAGCCAGCAAGGAAAAAAAAGAAGAGGTGGAAGGAGGTATTGCGGTGGCAAACAAGAGAATGTGGTGTGGTGGGGTTGGGGGGGGGGGTGATCTGAAGAAGAATGCCGTTGAAGAGAAACAGGGAGAAAAGAAAAGGCTCGGCTCCCCCGGTCGACAGAATGGATGCAGCGCGGGGCCGCGCTGGAAGAGGAGCGGAGAAAGAGAGAGCGAGCGAGGGGAAGGGAGGCACGTGACTAAATGTATTCTGATAACTGAACAGCAGATGTCTCGCATGGAGCTCCTTTGTTGCCTGAACAGCAGGACCCTGCACTTCAGTGGGCTCACTTCACACCGCATTCATTTGCCTGCCAGCTGCCAATTTAGGGTAGAGAGAGTGAAAAAGAAGGAGAAAGAGAAGGAGAGAGAGAGAGAGGGAGGCAGGGAGGGAGGGAGGCTCACACCAGTCCGTCCCTCCCCTCCCTCGGTATGTCTTGCAGAGAGGCTGCCATTCCGTTCTCTTTTTTTCCCCCCGGTGGCCTGTACAATTAGTGATCTGCATAACCACCCACACCTCCGCGCACCGCTCTCGCCGAGCGGAGGGGGAGCTGCCTTTGTCTTTTGGCTGCTGTACAATGAGTGGCTCTGGACCTGGCTGGAAGCCAGGAACTGTGGCACACACAAAAAAAAAAACGCATGTTCTCGACGGATGACGGATTCTCCAGGAGTCCTGCTTCTTCCGTGCGGCTGATCCTGGCGGGTCGGGGATGAGCTGCCGTCAACAGCCCCTTTTTTTGTTAAAACACCTCCTAAACTGTGGAAAGGGAGACATTTTTTTTAATCCTTGAATCGTGAACCCTTATTATCCTCCCAGGTACCTCTGCTCAATAGCAGCGCGCTCTCATTAAGGCCCACAAAGCCCTCAGTTCATTAACGCCGGGGTGAAAACAAATTCACACCCCCTCCGCTAAAGTGACACAGGGCAAAGCCTGGCCCGCATCAGGCGGGGGGGGGGGGGTCAGGTGACTTCCAGCCACGACTTCACAGCTCACCTGACGCCTGTGACCTTGCTGAGAACCAAATCACATCTCACTCGGCGCAACACGTCCTCCTCCTTATGAAGAGGAGTAAAGGGAGTGTGAGGTTCAGCTTCTGATAACATGTTGGGTAGACGCGTACAATTTAGAGGTAAACTTTATTAAAGCTTCTACTTTCTACATATCGTTGTTGCATCCTGCCCTCGTCGTGCAACAGCGCCGTGAACTTCTGCTCCGCCTGATTTCCACCGTGTGATTATCTTAATTGTGACGGCCGTTCAAGTGGTGCGGGTGCCGTGGGGGCTTTTTTCAGGGGGGTAAACGCTAACCCCGTTATTAAGGGCTGGCGTGGGGCGCCGTACGCGGAGATAACGCGCGTATTGATCGACGGCCACCGGCTCATTCAGATTGTGCTGTACTTGTTACAGTAACAAAAGGCAGCACGAGTAAGATCCTTCCCATCGCCCTCCCCAATGTCAATTCACAGGACGAGCGAAGGGACCGGCATTATCCCCACTTCCTGAGTTGGAGGGGGGGTGGTAGGGGGGGGGGAGAGGGGGGAGGGAGGATGATAAAAACTTTTTGATTAAGGGAAGGGAATGTTCTATTTCATTCTGATTCGGAAAGCAGCAGAAAGAGCGGAGGATTAATCTTAAGGCCGTCGTTTTACTGCCTATCCCCACTCCTGTCTCGGAGCTGAAGAAGCGCGGGTGAATAATGGGGTGTCCATCAGCCGTGGGCTCAAGCCCAGATTGGGATTTTCTCTGGGGATAATACAAAGCAGGGCGACAATTGATGATTCATAATGTACAGTTTTTAGCCCGGGACGATAGCGCCAGCCATTGTGGCGGAGTTTGGCATTAGTATTACGGCGTCTCCCGACGAGCTGTTCCCCGCCTGACAGACAATCTCTGCAAGTGTTCTTCTGCTGAGCATGGGAGAATCACGCGTTTATAAATATGGATACAGGGAGAATCACACACTCTGTATTTCAGAATAGTGACAAATAGCACTTTTAAGTCGCCTGAAGGGCCATCTTCATTCAGTCATACATGCACAGTATAATGTTTAAGAATCCTTGGAGGGGAAGGGAGGGTCTGGCTGCAGCATCCTGTTACGTTCACTTACTCCAACACCTCATTTTTGTACACACGCGGCTTTACCCGGGGAAAGCGAGAACAATCCCGCTAACAAAGTTGTCTGGCTCTCCAGTCATGTGAGCAGCACCTGTCGTGTCAGGGACCGGAGGCTGAGGCGGCGCTGGGGATCCATGGAGGGGACGCTATCCATCAGTGGTTCCATTTGATATTTAATTTAGACTTTTATGAGCCTTAGAGGATGGGCCATGTCATTTTTCTCTCCTGGGCTCTCTCTATAGGGATGGAGGATAAATTCCTTCCATCCGTGCAGCAGCCTAACCAAGGATTCCTCAGATTTATAACTGTGTGTGATAGTGGTGATGCCGGTAGCAGATAATGACTGGACCGCATCCAGCGCGCAGCACACGGATCTCTGTCCAGGTCATAAAAAGCTCTAAACTGGGACAAAAGTCTGCAAAAAGATGCACGGATTCATAGCGGGTTTTTGTAGTTGCTATAAAAGTTGACTATGAACATTATTACAGTGGCATTATATCAGTTAGAAAGAACTGTCATGATGATATCATACCTGGTGTCCTTAGGAGGAACAATATTCTCATTTAAAAGCAGCAGATCAAAATGTATTAATTTAGCATTAATCAACAGAGTTAGTGATATTACGCATACATGTTTTTTATTTCCATGAGTTATGGCTGGAGTAAAATAGGCGATATTCTGAGAGGGTAATTTTAAGGACCAGCAACGAGTTTTATAAACTAATTCTTTCCTAATGGTCTGTTTTAACATAATTTATAGCTTCATTCATTACCCCTTTTGTATTAGTAATTATTTCTAAAATACCAAAGAGCCATCTTTTCTTTCCGGGTTCTTCTCAGGCGCTGATTTATCGCCCCGGCTCTGGCCTGATGCTGTCTTCCCAAGGTGTGACATTTCAAAATATTTATAGCTCTGGCACATTAAAGGCCTTTCCTCTGAAGGTGACCGCCCGCTCTTCCACACCAGTGTAATTAATGGAATCTCAGCTTGTTCGCCTTGTGTTATTTATCCGCCGCATTCTGTTGGAAACACTATGGAAAACAGCGAGCTACTGGCTCCGCTACCTCAGCTCATAAAGAGACGTTTTACATTCACCAGTACCAGGATGCATTGCAGCGTTTGGTGATGGCGGCGACGGCGGTGACGGGGGGGGGGATGGGGGTGACAGCGGGACCATTCCACGTCAAAGCACCAAAAGTTTAATATTTTATTGATTAGATCTAAACCTTCTGTCCAAAGTGGCAATTAAAATTCAATTAAACTGACTGAACGCATCATATTAAATTTCATCTCTTTATGAGCACCGAGATAATGCTGGAGGACAAGACTTGAATATAATCACACCCTTTTTAGATTATATTAGCCTATTCATTCACAATAAAAGTGACACTTAGGTATACTTTGAATATTTCTTAACTATAACTTCCTAATGAACGCATTTTATAGCCGTTAAATCAACTGTTATTGGGCATTGTAATAAAAGGACATGGCGGCTTTTTGTTCTGCGCGGCGCTTGAGAAAATAATTCACTTGCAGGTAAACCGAAAGTCACCAAAACATAAGAATATTAAAAAAAAACTATACTGAGGAAACGCATAGATTTAGCATGAATATAACAACCTCCATCACATACAATAGCAATCAAATATCTAGTAAATAAAAATAATACTATACTATAGTAAATGTTACTGTTATATATGTTTACAAATAAATGAGTTTAGGTCCAGATTCTGTGCTGTTAGGTGATAGTGCCGGGATTTCCTGAGTGTCTGTAAACGCGTTTTGGAGTAAGACGGCTGTTACCCAGAGTAGCCTGTGTTAGAGTGAGGAATAACATAGCAGCTTAACCGGCTAAACATCTGGGCATTACTTTTATTACATTGGCTGCAGGAAACGGTACTACGACGTTTTGAGTTGTAACTAAAGCGCTGGGAAGCAGCATGAGGAGGAGCGCTGTGAGGATAGCACTGTGACATGTAAGTCTATGGGATTTAACCTTTTAGAGAGATCTATCCATAACATTCCACAAAAAAATAATGTACATCATAATCGTGCCATGTGCATTAGCTATACCAAAAAGCCAAAAGGTAATCTGACAAACTGAGAGATACCTGAGGCACAAACACACAAAATCCTTATGTCTGTCTAACTAACAATTAATTCATTCCTACAAAAACATTATTTGAGTTAGGACATTAGAACACATGTCGTTTCTCCATCATATCCCTTTTTTTCTCTTCTCCCCTCAAAGGTCAAAGGTCATGGCTAAGCCACAGCGAGACCATTGATCCCGTAGCATCCACCGCAGTAAGCAGCCTATTTAGATGTACACGGAGCAGTGTGGGAGACTGAGAGAGGTTGTTATTACTGAGTGGCTCTCTGTTTCCCCAAGACTGTTTGCTCTGTGTGATTATTCTCTCCAGCTCCCCGAGCATCCCGGCTCCTGCCTCCGTGATAAAGATATTCATTTACCTGATATGAAAATCTTGTTCATGCTGATCCCAAATGACTCCAGATAATAGAGGGAGAGAAGCGGGGAGGTGAGAGGAGGCGGCGGAGGAGGGAGAGTGGCTGGAGAGAATGAAAGACGTGAAATAATACCGTCTGAGCCCATGTGACACCCAAAGTTTGCATGATAAAATAAGGTTTTGCATCAAACGGGGGGTCCAGTTTTTTTTTTTTTTCAGTCAGATGGAGTGGAGATCATGCGCTTCTCACAGGTTTGGATGAGTCTGTTAGTGACGCTGCGCACGTGTGTGTGTGTGTGTGTGTGTGTGTGTTCTCGACTATGCCAAAGTGTTTTCCCACAGTACACATCCTACCCATTTGCGCTAGTGATGAGATTCATATAACTTTAACTGCTTCTGAATGAGGAGCCTTGGCATCCGTCCACTAACTCTTCCAATAGATTGAAGAATAGAGATAGATGCTGCGAGACTAGATGAGAGGAAAAAAAAAAATTAAAAAAAAAAAACAACGCCAAATGTGTCCTCTCAGATGCATCCTCATGGTTAAAAAGGATAAGACAGTCGCCGTGCAGCCGGCCCCGTCTCCTCTTCCTTTATTTAGTTTGAGTATATGGCTCACTCATCCCAGGTTTTATTGTCTCTATCTCGGGGAGTGCTGCTTTCCCCTATAACACGGTCATCATGCGCGGCACATCAGGCAAGTTCTTGATTCTGTACTCAGTAATTTAAAGCCTTTATGGAATTGCAATTTCAGGGCTCAGTGCTTGTTTTTCTAAAATGTACTCAAGGAATTAGCTACTCCAGCCACAAATCAGTTGAATTTATGCACAGTTGTAATACACTTTATGGGCTCATGGTACATTGCTTCAAAAACAGCAGATGTGAAATTATGATAAATATAATGAGGGTTTTTTTTCCCTTCCCCTCTCGCCTCTTTCTGTCCCTCACCCTCCTTCCTTCTCTCTCTCTCTCTCTCTCTCTCTCTCTCTCGGCTGTGAGGGAGAAGGATGTGAAGCGTGTTTACTTACCCCACAATACATTTAATGTCTTAGTAAGGGCCGCCAACAAAACCTGATTAATGTCCTCATCTCTTTTATTAAAGATAAGAGTGGCACTGCAGTCAGGAGATAGAGAGCGTGCCATAAATCTCCGGCAAAATGAGCAGTCAAATAATCACTCATCAGAAATGAAATCTACATACATTAACACTCGCAGACATTCTGCTGTGAATATAAACACAGGGCTACGGGCGATGAAGCCGGCGCCATTTATCCACATCCGCGCGGTTGGAGGGGGTGGGGGCTGGGGGCTGGGGGGGTAAAGGTGTCTGGAGAGGGTGAGCTCTCTCATGGTGATGATGTTTAAGGGGGTCCCTGTCCTGCTAGGCTACAGTCCACCAGACTAACCATGTGTCCAAGGAAGCAGACGCGCCATCATTAGGGCAATGGATGAGCTGGATGGCGGAGGCAATCACCCTGAATAGGACATAATGTTGATCCATCCCCGCGATTAATCAAAGCGCGCATTAGACAGTGATGGGCGACCCCGTGCCTTTGTGACAAAATGATTCTTCATCCCGTGTTTGGGGGGATTGGGATCCCGAGGTCCCTAATGCGCCTTAGAGGCGCCCCGACGAAACTCTGCCATTTATTCTGTTTCTGTCCCTGACAGCTATCAACCTGTCTCCTGCCAGAGAAGGAACATTATCTAAACTCCCAAGGCGGTTAGCGACGGGGACTGAGCTTACGAGTGGTGGTCACAGACAGCCAGATATGTAAAGCAATGATAATGCCGCCTTTCTTTTTTGTGCTATCGCAATCAAAGCCAGCCCAGGTACACGCGTTCCTACACATACTCCGGGTGCAATGTATAGTCGATGCATACAAGCGTGTATTCACACGTGCACATGTATAACCGCATGCATGAAGTCATACATAAACGCACTGTTATGTATTCGGTCTCACACACATCAGGGAGGCCTCCCCGTGACAGATGTCAAATGTTGTGATTAAAAACTTGCGGAGAATTAAAAAGCAAACGCCCAATGCACTATGACTGCTTGTTGTTTCCGTGTCAATCATATCTTAATCAAAATGAGCTTTTTTTTTTCATTCACTCCACCGTGGCATCTGGTGGGGACCGGCTGACGAGGTGTCTTCACAGCGGAAATGACAAGGAATGGGTTTTCTCAATGGCGGATAAAAGCTGCACACAATTAGTGGGAGTGTCAACCCGCTTCATATAGAGTTGGGCCAAGTATTTGCAGCTCCGCTCAAAATATTGACAGCGATGCATGGCAACGTCAGTGGTCTAACGGCTGTGATGCCTTGACGCCATACTGCACATGATACTGATATATGAGACACAAAGCACTTTCCAGGTTCTTAGTATTATTGTCAGATGTGATCGACACATCACGCTAGAGTTTAGTTTTTGTTCGTTCTAACACTTTTCCAGTGCTTGTGTGTAAATATTTACTTCTCTTCTCTTCTTGCTGATGCACAAACTGTGTAATAAGACCACCCACTCGATTCATTGTGGTCTGGCCAAAACCTGTCTGAGTACAAGCTGTTTAGAAATACATCTGTTTGTGATGTCACAACATGAGTTGAAAGATGATAGTAACGCAAATTAGTAATAAATAGATAGATAAATATAGCGCAGCTTTAAGACTGGCACACAGTTCAACTTTGGCTGCATCACGTTGCATTAAAGCGTTTGATGCTGATCTCACAGAAGTCCAGAGAATAAAGTGTCACACCACTTCCATACGGGAGGAATCTGGACGCGCTGGCCACAGATGTTCAGCTGTTCCCATTTCATCACGGTTCTACATTTCATCGGGCTCCCGTTAATGCTGAGAGATTGCTCAGAACTAGTGGCCATTTATGAATGTCCTATTAATGCTACATGAAATTATCCCGTGTTTGGACAATCGTTTTAAACAAGTAAGTTGATAGCCCTAACGTTCCACCCGTCAACTAATTGCATTTAGACTGCAGTTTGAAGAGATACTTTTAAACCGTATGTCATTTGCAATAAAAGTGTCCTGGATGCATGGATCTGTCCGTGTTGTAACTAGTGTGCCTTGCCTGTATTGCATGTGATGAGCGTGGAATAGATTAATAAGGAACTATTCATCTCCATGCTTCACACTCCAAGAGAATTTCTTATCTACCATAACCATTCTGTAAATTACATTACGCGGACTCTGAAACACTTATCCTTGGTTTGTAAGGCTCTAATGTAACATGCACCATTATCAAAGAATTTCTACCTAACGATCCAACTAACCCGAACACTCCTCTCCTCATTCCAGGCCCGCGGATGAGATGAGACCCCGCTGAGCCAATGAGCTTCAACGAAACCGGCTTGATTGCCGGGGCTTCGGCGTCAATGATCCTAGAATAACAAGGAGCATATTGTAGCCTCAGCACAGCGGCTGCACGGCGGGGCCTGCTCCCAGTTAACGGGCTCTCAGGAACCTGGGCTCAATGTCGGCGGTAATGGCATTCCTCACGATCCGGCAGCGCAGGTGAATAGGCAACCGTGGACGGGAGTGAGAACACGGGGATGGAGGCAGAAAAACTGCAGAGTAGTACAACCTAAAATGTGTAAAATCACACCGTGCTTGGAAGTGATGGGAGTATTATGATGGTAAATCACAGTAAGGGACAACATTTTAGCTGATAACAAATAACTGAATGATGATTTACTATCTTCCTATTTTTTAAGGGGCACAGTGAAAATTCTACAAAAAGAAGGAATGCAGGGATAAATGTCCCATATAGTTTTCTTAAAAAAATTGACGGAAATCAAGTGTAAGATAAGTCTACTCTATATTGGATTGATTGTTCCAAATACAAAATATTTTCACCTGAAATTCAGTTTTTGTTTTTGCTGAAAACGAGGGAATTCATAAAAAAAACATGAGAATAATCTTGTAAATCAGGGTGTTGTCTTAAAAAAGGTCCTGCAACAGTTAAATTGCATGAGCTCCATGCAGCACAGCTACAGTAGGCCCTGTGCAGTTCTACCCTGTAACCGGAGCTGACGTTACCCTCTGACGTTTCACCAACGCAATTAGCGCTTCGCGTCCGGCCGCGTTGAAAACCGCGAGCCTCTCATGATTTCCTCTGAAGCATCTCCAGTTTATCCCTCTCCTTCCCCCCGTGGGACGTCAGCCTCCGAGAGAGAGAGAGAGAGAGAGAGAGAGAGCGAGCGAGGGGGGCCGTCTTTGAGGAGGTGGCGTCACGCAGCTGCCACGGCCCGGCAAAGCTCCTCGAGGAAAGACATGTTGTCAGTGCGCATTAATCATCGGCCCCGACCATCGGAAACAGATTCCCCCTCATAAGCAATTTCGCTCATTAGAGTTGGCGCGCTGATTCGCTGATTGGGAGTTACGCCGAGGCTACTCGGCGGCGAGGGAGGGGGGGAGAGAGAGAGAGAGAGAGAGGGTCTGACACATCTACAGTGATGTGAAGGCTGAGATGTTGATTAATGTGCATTGTTCCTGTCACATAAACCGAATAAATAAATATCAAACAAAAGCGAGGGGGGGGGAGAGAGAGACTCATTTACAAACCAGGAAATGAAAGTTCCATTTAGCCAGGGAGTGAGGCGGACCGGGATGACAGTCTGTAGACATGACTGCAAACAAGAAATCACCGCGGTGGAAGTCAAGGCCACGAAAGCACCCGGCGCGGCTGCTTCCAGCCCCCCCCCCCCCTTCTAAACTCACCCCGGTTGGTCCTCGCTGGTCTAGACGCAACATTAGGAGGAGCCGGCCCCTCTGGAGTCCACCATGGTGATAAGTGGCCTTCCCGCCATGCCACAATCGGATCACGCAAACCCTGCAGGCTGTGATCCTCGTTTCAGAAAATACTCACAATTTACTCAGAGTTAAAAAGAAACGCAGAATTAAAAATCCATCTCCATCTCCTGCGAGTGGTGCGCGCTGATAACAGCCCCTCCCCTGCTTAGGCCATATTTAAGATTAAGCTGTTTATTTATCTTTACATCCCGCGCACAAACACCCTTGTTTACATAAATAAACAATATTCCCGCCCGCCGCCATGGAAACGAGAGTTTACACAGGCCACAGAATCACCGTTTAATGAAGTAAGATGTTTACATGCCTGGGATTGCCGGCTAATAATGGCATAGCTCAGCTGTCATATTCCAGTCTCTCATATCTGGGGTACGCGTTTATCCGGGGCTGCTGGGAGCAGGAAATGGGTGTTTACAAGCTACCAAACTCTTAACCGTAACACTTTGGGATGCCGAGTGCTTCCAGGGTATCAAAAAAAAAAAAAGCATCAAAGCGTCAAGTTCTGATTCTACAAGTTTAACTAAGAATCACGATTAATAATTCAAAGTAGGATCCTGAAGAAATCGAGGTAGTCATTACATTAATGCAAACATCACGCAATATTTCAATATTAGGGAACGTCCTGGCAGGCTAACGGTTAATGATGATCCCCGGTTTTTAGTTGACCTTCATATTTCAATTAACTCCTACATCTTTTTTTCTGTTTTTACATGAATATGAAGCTGATAATGAGCAGGGACCCAACAGACTGACTCCATCGTCCTAACAGTGCCGACTTCGCGTCGCGTTTCCGTTTTGATCTCATCCATTACACCCTCGCGAGTGACCCCCCCCCCCCTCGCCGGCCGCGGGATCATTACTAGATTTTAGGGAGCAGCAAACATTCGCCCCCCCACCCCCAACACCCCCTGTGGCGTGGCGCCAACAACCACATGACTTAATAAACGATGACAAACGTAAGCCAGCGCTCACATTGGCGACATGACTGTTGGTCACTACAGGTTTCCTGCTCTTATATGTACTTGTGTGTGTGTGCGTGTGTGTTACATGCGCCTCAGCCGTCAAGCTGGCATCATACCTGTACTTTGATCACATTCAAATGATCTTTGGCGTGTGATTATTCCCCGACTGGCTGCACACGTGGCGCAGCCCGCGCTAATTAGGCCTTATTTTGTCAGGTGAGCGATGGCTACCCATACACCCCTCTGTCATTCTCCTCCCGAGGAAATGCACTCGTGCAGGAATTCCGCCGTCTGTGCTTCCCTCAGCTCCTTTCTCTCTCTCTCTCTCTTTTTTTTTTTTTTTTGCACCCCCTTGCTCTCGCGGATTCCTGCGGCCGCGGCGGCAGCCCGGGAAGAAGTCGTTTTACAGTTCAATCAGGAATTCTAATAAACTGACCTGTGCTTTAATGACTAATTCATTGTCTCCTTTACTACCTTCATGGGTATAAAGCGGATTAATGACTTGAGCAAGGTTAAAAACAGTACCACTGTGCTTTTCCTTCATCCATTATCAATCATCCTTTAGATTCTTAAGAGAGCAACGGAAATTGAAGGAAAATTAGTAATCCTTTTGATGGATGATAGCGTAGGTAGGAGTGTATGCGCCAGATATAAGTGTGGCCATAGCATTAATGGAAATGGCGTGGTAAGTAGCATCACACGAGAGGAGCTTGCTTTTTTTTTTTTTTTTTTTCGGAGCGCGCCGCATGCACGGAGCCAACGATAATGCCGCGTGACAGGAGCATTATCGTTTAGTGACAACAAAGCCGCCGGTTTTAGCCAATGCGAGTCATATTTTTGATTATCCTCTCAACAGTGGACCCATAAATACCTGTTATTGGAACGGCTCGGAGACATAATCTCGTATATTGCACTTGCATAGCGCTCTGCAGTACAAAGGCCCTCTAGGAAAATAAGAAGAAGAAAAAATGAGGGGGGGGGGGAAGGAAAAAAAACAACAACTCCGCTGCAGTTTGGAGAAGAGAGGTTATACGAATTTCACCCGAGTTGTTAAACTTCTTTGACAGTTTCTTTACTTTTCCTCGCGCTGCACTTCTTTCTCGTATTTTTTTTTTTCGGTAAAAAAATCCTACGGAAGTGTAGGTAGAGAGAAAAAATATATAAGAAAACCCAAAGGGGAGGCAAAGGGGGAATGGAAAGAGGAAAAAGAAGGGGGAAGACGCGGCGTCTCTTTGTTTACCATCCTATATTCCCGTCACACGTACACATGCCTCTTATCCCGCTGCATCTCCGGGCTTTTTCCCCCGTTCTCGGGGCCCGGCCGTTTCTGACAATGTTAATGATTTAGTGGAGAGCCCTTCCACGACGGATGATTTGTGACATGCAGGGAAGGCTCGGGAACGGGGGAGGACGAGGCAGGTTTCTGTGGGGAGTGTTTGGGATCCGGGGATGCCTTGAAGATGGTGATTCATTATATTTAAGACAAGTGTGACATCCTACTTCAAGGAGACAGCACACATATATGGAGGGGGTGATTTTTTTCTTTTTTTTTTTTTTGGGGTGGCCAAAGCGGGGGGGGGGTAGGTAAGTACAAAGGAATGCCTCCGTGTTTTTGGAGATGACATAGGACTGGTAGGCAGGCATATGGAGACGGCAGACTGGAAAATAATGGGTAATGGAGGAATCTAGCCCCGGGCTATGTGCCTGCTTTGCCTACTTCTGTATAACTAGTATATTTATAATTCAAATACATACCTTTAATAATTAACAACCAGTGAATATTAAAGGAGAATGCAGGATATCTTTTCCGCAGACGGGAGTCAGGTGAAAAATAGTATTAAATTTCAAATTTGACAACAGCGCGGAACAAAGGAGCGAAGAGCAAAAACAAAAAAAAAGTTGGCTGACATTTTTGCACAATTTTTTTTTCTCTCTCCTTAACTCGAGCCCGGGCGGCAAACAAAAGCAGGCCGGCGCAATGCGACGCGTGACGTTTGTTTTTTAACACATGAAAGCGGAAAGAAAATGATCCCCAGCGTCGCCCGGGTTCAAAATATTTGTGTTGATTATACTTACACCAGTAGTTAAAGGACATTCAATCACCGGCTGCGTGTACGTGTACAGTAGGCTCATTGTTTCTCCGTTCTGTCGCTGAATCATACTATAAGCTGTTCGCCGGCAACTCCCTGGAAACGTCAGTGTACGGTTACACAAGGAAACAGTTGGGTTTTTTTTTTCAAGCGGTTTCTCTTTCGGCGTTTCTCATTGTCGTCTGGGGTGAACTTTCGCCACCGGGTTCGGTCCGGCCTGACATCGACAGCCTTTTTTTTTTTTTTGTCTGGACCTGATGCAAAACTCTCGACACGCCGCAGGGGGGGGGGAACACACTCTGACGTTCGTGTGAGCGGTAATCATCGGCTCACACACACAAACACCCAACTCTACATACAATTATGTGATTTCAGACACATTTAGGCTGCGGCAATTTGGAAATAAGAACCGTGTTACCAAACCACATTGAAATTCCATGTATTAATGGAGGGCTCCTAGTGTGTCTTTTTAAAATAAAACATCCCAGAGGACAGGGTGTTTTGTAGTCTGTACACAAGTGGCACAGGGAAAAAAAAAAGGAAAAAAGCTCCCATACACTGTGTCAACTGATGTTATGCAAACACCAGAGTTCAGCGAGAACCGAGGCGTTTGCATATGCCGGGTCTGAAAGTGTGTTTGGCTGTTTCTTGTACGGGCCCTGGTTTCCTATCTCCGCACTTTGATGTCGCTCATGCATATTGACGATCCCGCCCAACAAAACCAGCCGCGTTAACTCAAGCACCAGCTCAATTTGTGCATCCATTTAAAAAAAAAAAAAAAAAAATGGCGCATTAGTTTGTCCCATTTATATTTCCGGGGCTTAATTAGCAAGAGAGAGATTGGACAATTAGCTCATCTGTGCTAATTGATTATAATATTACAACTTGGCGGTGATAGGATGAAAATAGACTCCTTGTTCCATATTTCTCCAAGGGACTGATAATATATACAATGCTTCTGTGTAATGAGGGCTTTAAAAGACCAAATCAGCTGGGGAAATTGTTAATTCAATTCCACTCAGATGATACTGACTTTTTCAGGGCACGGACGAATTGATTTGAAGTGCAGGAATTCTTATGCCCCTGTTTTTTATTGTTATTTTGACTCAAGTAGATCACTGGTTTGTTTCTGTCAATGGCGGAATAGGATGTGAACTCTCAAAGACCTGATGGTATCTGGGTCACCCCCCCACCTCCTCCTTCTTGTAATTGAAAAGCCGTTTCTGTTTCATATCTGCAGCTTTCAGAAACACAAATAAAAGAAAGAGGGGAGAAAAAACCTCTCAAGCGGACGGTAAATGTGGAAGCAATCTGTGTTGCTGTTGCTTATAGAGTTACACTTCTCTGTAACTATTTACCGCTCCGCTCCCTCATCCAAGCCCGCGGTTCGTGGAGGAGCGGGATCTATCCTCGCTTGTCAGGATGTGTGGAGTGTGAGGCCCGGGTACAGACCTCCAAACCGCCGCTCGCTGGTGGGCCCGCTCCAGCTCCATCACGCTGTGACAGTCCGTCACGAGCCGCAGGCCGCAGAGAGCCGTGCAGCGGACACGGGGGGGGCTGCAGGAATGTGTGCTGATGGAGCTCACCTGGAAAGTCACACACACACATGCACACACTCCAGCACGTGCACGCTGAAGTACTCAAAGTTCCATTTTACTTTAAACAAACATGACAAATTAAAGGAAACTTTCGGAGTTCTGCAGCGGTCAGGGCGCCGCTTTTGATATTGAGGAAACGACAAAAAGCCCCACTTGCAATCTGCTTTTTATCTCACCTTTTTTTTCCTTTTTCTTCACCCCGGATGTTAATTATGTATATTCCCGGACAGATTTCTCATGCTGCATTCAAGAATTATCATTCCCCGTTTCTCATAAGACGTTTTTATTGAGCACATCCCTGTTTTTTTTCCTCTCCCCCCCCCTACTCCCAGCCTCACTACAAGAAGTGCACCCTGAGAAACGTCTTGTTTCACGTGTTCCTCCTCAGGTGCAGCAAATAAAAAGATAAGATTCATGCGTTAAATGCTGAAGTATTACACTTCTTTGCTGTGCTTAATAATTAATAGCCCATCCCATCACCCTATGAATATTTACATGCACAAGTGTCCCTGGGAGCCCTCCGCGCGCCAGAGGGAGGGAAGCCTGTGTGTTTATGGCATTAAACACTCAAACATCGTCACCGATACCCCGTTTCGCCTCCAACCATGAAAAACACCCACTAAAGCGTTGCAAGCATTTTATTTGTTGTCGCACAATGTAACCTATTCAACTTCCATTTAGACGTGGCAAGTCAAATTGCAGGTGCACTTTCTGTGCGCCGAAGTGAAATCCCAGGACGCCGCTTGTCGACTCGGGAACGCGGAGGGGAGGTGGGAGAGGGGGGGGGGGGGGGCAGAAATGAGCTGTTCTGATAGCTCATTGTTTCCAGAACAACAACATTGTTCATCGGGATCACCTTCCACTTACTGTGTCAAAGTGTCAAAGGTCTCAAAAAAAAAACAAAAAAAAGAAGGAAAGGTATCTTTACAGCAGCCAAAGAGTATATACACTGTGTTGAATAAGTGATCCATTCAGTGCTGACATCTTGGTGAAAACTATAGAATAAATCCACCAACAGAGATTATAAACATTATACGGCTGCTTCGGCACGGCAGAGGGAGAGCGCCGCCGCTCGCATAAAATCCCCACCTTTGACCCCGGAGAGAGACTCAGCAGGGTGCGGGCTCAGGGAAGGTAAAAGCGGAAATAACGCTCCTTGTTAAAGTCGCTCTGCGGCCGCCGTTAGAGGACAAGCGGCGCGCTAATAACGGACAAGCGGGATATGTATACACGAATAAATGCGCCGCTGCCGGTGAACCCGGGCATGTTTGCCTCTAGTTGCTCCCGTTGGTGATATTTATCTGGGAAGGGAAGGCTGAATGTTGCTGTTGCCGCTCTGCAGGTCCCCGAGCTCTCAGATCTCCTCTCTGTCTCCTGTGTGGATAAGTAGTGGCTGCAAAGGCAATGCTGGTCTTTGATATTTCACTCCTCATTTGAATCAGTGGCCGCTTTATGTGACAATGCCAGGTAATTACCTGGGTACCTTGCTTGATCATGTGAACTCCTGCAGAACCATGGAGGAGGGAGGGGGAGGGGGAGGAGGGGGGGGGCTGGGCTGTGGGCATAAGGGAGGGGGGAGGGGGGTGGAAACGAGAACCCGTAAACAGGAAGAAGAAGAAGAAGAAGAAGGAGAAGGAAAAAAAACACAAATAAACCATCTGCATTTGTTTACCTGCATTGTTTTCTGCAAGTATTTCACACAGATGGAGTCACAAGTGTGTGTGTGTGTGTGTGCGTGTGTGTGTGTGTGTGTGCGTGTGTGTGTGTTTTTGAAATGTTGGGCTGTGGGCTTTTGCAGTGGGACCGTCCCGTGCTGTGAAGGCATGAGGTCAGTTACCGCTGAGACACATTACCAAGAGAGGAGATATTCTAACTTGTGTCTCCTGGGTTCAGTCATTAAATAAGACTGGGCAATGTGCGTGTGTGTGTGTGTGTGAGAGAGAGAGAGGGGGAGAGAGGGAGAGAGAGGGAGATATTATTCAATGAAACCTTTTAGTGATGAGCCTGCTTCTATGTCACCGTGCGTTGAGGCAGAAACACATTTCGGGAAGTAAAAAAAAGAAAGGGGGTGAAAAAAAAACAAGAGCATGAGAGAGAAGGCGTTTTTCAAAATGTTTTAATTACCAACATTTACAAGAGAAAGAAAATACAATTTGTTACAATACACGTGTAGGATGATGTGCACTCAGAGATATGCAGGACGTCATACTTTTTTAATAACAACATTCAAATCACAAAACTTTGATTTGATTTACGAGGAAGGAAGAAGAAGAAAAAACAGGCCGATGTTCAACAGGGGTTAAGCTCTGCGCTTCAAATGGATGGATATGGAACCTTGTCAATGATGTTTATTGAATAGGAGAGCAGTGTTTACTCTGTTGTGTGACTAGAATATCAAAATCCGTCAGTGCATGTGCATGCAGCTGCGTTCAGGCTGACTGACTGAGCTCCCCTTGGAGGAAACCAGCACAGCACACGACACGGGTTCGACCCCCAAGTGTTTCTACAGAATTAAACTGTTAAAAAAAATGAAAAAAAATATGTATTTTAACAAGAAAAAAAATCCAACTCTTGAATCCATGTGTAAAATAATAAAGAAGTTTAAGCTTTTCTTGGTTTGTTTAAATAAATACACTTTAAGTCTCACTTTTCCTCACCTCTGTTTTTCTTTCTCAACTTGACTTAATTATAATTAAACTTTCTTTAATTTGTTTAGTTTTTTTTTCCAATATTTGTTTTTTCACAGCCATGTCACTCACACACTTTTAACGCTGAATGCATTATTTCGGATGTGGATTGCAGGCACTTGAAGGCAACATGCTTTTAACTTCCTATACTCAGCCTTAAAAAAATAAAAGATAATAAAAAAAATAAGAATGTTTCAGTCTGCCCTTGCACACTTTGCCCTCTCTCTTCTGCTTCTGCGCCGGACAAACAACACACGAGTGGAATTTGCATTCGTCTCCAAGTGCAGGGGGGGAATTAAGACAATTAAATAAAGGCTTAAACCGATGGGCTTGTCTGCCGGCGCCCGGAGCCATATTTCCTCTGATCAGCGGAGGAGGGCGACTTTATTGGACATGTTTCTATTTCCAAATCCGCATAACAGGCAGCGATGCATGTATTTCCTATAATGTAGATAAGGCAGAGAGGGTTTGATATGTAATAAAAGGTGGGTCCGTGCTGCCTGTTTAAGCCCCTTAAGCCTGATAAATGATGAGCGACAGAGGCACAGCAAGAGGGTCACCGCTATTAACTCCTCAGTTTCCCGGCTTCCACTTAAACTTCTCTCAATTACATGTGGTAATGTGGCTGGATACGGGCCTTATATGCTTCGACCTGCTCAATCTAACCGGCCTAGGCCCCAATATATATATATATAGATTCTTTTTTTTCTTTTTAAGAAATCTTAGCTCAAATCTCCAGTGCGCTCCGTGCGCGGTAGATATAGGGTTTCCCCCCATAAAGCCATGTGTTAAGGGGGGGGGAAAAAACAGGGATTACTAACACATGCACACCAAGGACAAACACCCAACGCAAGCTCATTAAATCAGCATTTGGTGTGTCCGCACGGGCGTTAACGACGCGCGCTAATCTCGGCGGTGACCTGCTCCAACTGTGCCAGAGCCGAGCGCAGCACAGGCGCGGCACTTTGCTGCTCACACACTCTCACTGCGTTTCTTTTTTTTGGAAGGGTGTGTGTTGGGGGGTGATCGGAAAATATATTTTTTTTTTGTCACTTCTTAGGGAAAAAAAAAAACGCGCTCGGATGTGAAATTCGTTCAGGGAAAAAAAATGTCGCTTTGTAGTTTTTTTTACACACATGCAAGATGTGCAAAAAAAAAGGTTATTTCGCAACGATTATATTTTATTTATATAATGTTAGTTATGTGATTTTTTTCCCACACACAACAAAATAATTCAATTTTTAAATTTTGCTTTGACTTTAAATTTCTCTTTTTTTATCATTATTATTTTAACACATAATCGCAGTTTTTTTTTTAATTCGCGCACAATAAACCAACAATAAAAAAAACTCACCTGAGAATTATATTTAGAGTTCTATATAAACAGCGGCCTTCTATTTAGACTCCCGGTTTATTAAAAAATAAATAAATAAGACGTTAAAATGAATAAACAATTATTTCCACGCTCGTAATTAAATACACACCAAGGAGAATTAAAAGTCGTCTGTGATAAAGCAGCGTCGAGTGTGAAGTAAAGAGTCAAAAACACATAATGGTTAAAGTTATTATTGCAGCGCATTGATGTTACATGAAATAAGAAGAAAGAAAACGCTTGAATTAGACAAAACTCTCGTTCTAGTGTTTGTAGATTTGCGTTTCTGTGGTGTAAAAATATTATTTGATCGCGAGCGCTTTTGATTTTAAGCCTAAAAGATGATTTGTGTCGCTTTGTGTTTAGGTTTGTTTCACATTCGTGTTTCCTGGGCCCTTTTTTTTCTAATTTGTTGCAAAGCTGTGCACGGCGGCCCGGCCGCGGCCGCCAGGTGTCGCTAGAGGGCCGCAGATTCCCTTCATGTGCTGCTCCGGTTCTTTGAAAAGGGAAAAGCCACAGTTACATTTCATGTTGGCCTCCCCTCCCTCCCTCTCTCTCTCTCACTCTTTCCTCCCTTTACTAACCCTCTGACACCAGACTCTGAGAATCGGTGGAGGGGAAAATGAGGCTTTGGAGCTGAAGAATTTACAGTTAGTCGCGAAACTTTTACAAGTATTTGAGTTGCTCACTCCACTTTCTGAAACCCTATAGTCACATTTCACTCCGGGGTCAAAAAGAGTTCAGATGCGGGAGAAAAGGGGGCTGAGGTAATGCTTTCTGCAAAAAAAAATATAAGAAAAAGTTAAATTATCCCTGATAATAAATAAATAAAATCATCCAAAAAATAGGTTAACAAATTAAGAAAATCAAATCCAGCTCGTGGAGGAATCAGATTTGCAAAAATAGGATCCGATTTGTGATGTTTAATTGAGACGGTGCGTTTTATTTGTTCATGTATTTATTTATTTTTATATGCGCCAATTTGCGCTCTTCTCTTCCTCTGCCTCTCCCTCTGTTTCCCCAGCCTCTCCAGCAGTCAGTCTATGATCCATTCTTATCTCAGCCCCCTTCTATACATTAGCCCCGCGCGCCCATTTGCATAATCTCAAATAGCTGAAGAGGGCCAAAGAAGAACAAAGTTACAAACAAGATTAGGGCGATTTTATTTGTTCCTGCGGTTGAGCGCCGATTGTTTCTCTCAGGAGTGTTTAAGGTCACTAAGAGGATTTGAAGCTCGTTTCATATCAGTGATCTTTTTGAGGGAATTAAATCAACAATGCATTTCACTCCCCGTCCATATTTAGCAACAGGCTTGCGCGTGCGTGCGTGCGTGTCTGTGTGCGTGTGTGTGTGTGTGTGTGTGCACAACCAAGCCCTGCAGGGTGAAACAGAGAGAGAGGGATTGTAAGTCCTGCAAAGAGTAAACAGAGGAGTGGAAGTTCAGTGCTGGGCTCTGGTCGCATGCTGCACCTTTTAGGATGTGACATGCAGTGGATCTTTAGCCTGGTGATTGTCCCAGTAGTGTTTTCCTTGAAATGGATCTACCCCCCCCCACTCCTCCACCCCCCTACCCCTACCTACCCCTCCCCTAATGAATCCAAACGCAGCTGGCCATGTCCCACACGGACACCGAGAGCTTTAACCCTAAACTGACCTCAATTTGACACCACCAGATGAAATTTTACCGCCTGTTAATGCCGTCCACTGATTTCGCCTCCTTCTTTTTCATATACGCGTAAAAACAGAGCGCGCGCGCGCCTGAGGAAGGGGAGAAAATAAAAGGGGGCCCAAGTTTTTTTTTTTTTTTTTTTTTTTTTTTTTTTTAAAAAGGCCACTTGTAGGGAATCTTAAAAAAAAGGTGTAATTGTCTATGATAGGTGTCCTTGTGGGATTATCTGGATTGTAAACGCGGTTCAGGTTATAAGCAGGGGACTTAAATTGGCACAGGCCTTGTTTATGAGGGGGGGAATTTATTTTAATTAACTATTGAGTGAACGATGATTAAAATGAAATTAGTAAATTAAACACCGACTTGTGTAACGCGCTATTTGCGTCGCGTAAGGGGAAAAAAGAGGAGGAGAAATGAACTAAATATTGTTAATTACGACGCGTTTTTTTTTCTTTCTTTCTTTTTTTTTATTTGTTCGCACGGTCCGTCGCGCTCGTAAATAAACGGCGGCACAAAAGACGGGAGTTTTAAATTTTCACGCCGTTAGGAGTCGTCGCTGGAAGTTTTTATAGGGAAGGATGTGTTTCTGTGGAGCCGCGCATTGGACACGCGTAATTAGCCTTTGCTATTTTCACACGCTCTTCGGGTGTTTACATCGCTCTCCTCGGGGGCAAATCACATATATCCACAATAAATGCGCAAAAACGTTGGGTTAGAAAAAAAAAAACTCAAGATCCTTAAGGATGCGTGTTAAAAGAAGAAGAAAAAAGCGCGCTCGGGATTGTAAGTTTTATTTTAATTTTTATTTAAAAGATGCTCCACTTTACGATTCCTCCCAAAATATGAAGACACGTTCACTCCTTGTTCAAGTCCAGCCTCAAAAAAAAACAAAAAAAAAACTTTCCCTTCAACTGCGTCTGGAAGCACGCGCGTCACAACAAAAGCGGGTAGAGTATAAGGTTTACTTACCACGGTCGTCCAAAAGGAGGAGGAAGAGGAGAAGAGCAAGAAACAACAACAACCCCAAAAAAAAAAAAGAAGTCAAACGTTAGCGCTCTAATCAACGTGAACAATGGTATTTAGCTTATGAAAATATCAGTCTTCAGCAGCAGAGTGTGCCGGGCTGCTTGTGTTTACAGAGTGTGAGAGACTTGGAGAGGTGCTGGATGCCTTGGCTGTGCGCGCACCGCTCTGCAGCTCCTTCCCGGGGTATTGCACGTTGAAATGTCCACACAGCCGTTTGTCAAACCCTGCAGTCCTACACTTCCCACCCCCCTTTATGCCAACAAACATAACTGTTGTCACGGTTTCATTTATTAAATCTCTTTCCTTTACTCGCCCCGAACACCCCCCCACCACCACCACCACCACCCCACCCCCTCCTCCTCCACCTCCTCCTTCCTTTAAAAACTGCTATTTCTGTTTAAAAATCGACCCCCCCCCCCACACACCTTCGCCGCACCAGCACGGAACAACTCTGCTTGGTATTTTTGTTTTTTGGGGGAGTTTATTGACCCTCCAACGGTAGCCACAGCCCATCTCCTTGAGCGTGTGTCTACTTTAATCCTAACCTGTGAATAATTAATCCCCCCCCCCCCTGCACACACCAACACCACCATCAAAAAAATGCCACGGAGCCATAAATGGAGCCTTTATGTGAGAACCTATCAATACAGTCATGATGCCATATTAGCATTGATGGAGCTAAGTATTAAAAGGGATAGATGGCCTGCTTCTGTTTTTTTTGTGCGTAAAGAGCCAAAGCTCCAAAAAGGGGGCTTCACTTGCAATCGATGGCCGGAGCGTTGCTCCTCCTCTAAACTTCAATCTCCTCACATGATTGATGATCTCGGGGAGCTTTGATAATTGACTACTCTGAGGTACGGCACCGATTTCTATCAAGCGAAGGGATTGGACGAAAGAAACATACAAACTACTTTCTCTGCTAAAGATTTTTTGTTTCTTTAGTTTTTTTTTTGTACCTCTTGGAAAAAGTTCATTCTGGTCGTTTGACGGGTGCTGCGTGTCGTTTCATCTGCAAACCCACCGGTGTAATCATTAGTTGCGAGGCATTACGCACGTCTCATAAACACCAAGCAAAACAAGTCACGTATTAAAACGCAGCTTCCACGTTATAATGTCTCCCTTTCACTTCTACCAGTGGCTGAGAGCTGATACAAGTTCATGAACATACGTGTATGTTTAAAAAAATAAAATACGCCGGACTATGTAATCATTTACCGCGCGTAAAAGTTTGGATGCGTAATTGTGCTTTAAAATGACCCCCCCCCCTTCTGATCATTTGAAGTAAGCCAGTGTTGTGTTGGGATTGTTGCAGCCTAAAAGTGTCCGCACTGCGAAAACCTTCCTCATAAAGCCCCTTTTTTCCTGCTTCTTCTCTTTTTTCCCCCCCTCTCTCCCCCTCTCCTTCTTCTTCCTTTTAGGACTCCTCTCGGCGAAAAGGAATTGGGTGGGAGTTGGATCTGTTTGGCTTTTTTTTTCTTTTTTTTTTACCACCAGTGTGGAGTAGAAGCCGTTCCCTGTGCCTCGCACACACTCTGCATATCACAAGATTTGGTCTCTCCTCTCTCTTTTCTGGAGCTGCTGTAGGACTGGCTATGGCCACCACTACTTCCGGGATCCGTCATTTCATTCGCCCACCGCTCAGCGCTGCGAACTGACTCTGTTTCTATAAGCAAGCTAGCAGCCAACCTGCCAACACTCGCTGACACTCACTCATCTCAGTCTCGCCAGATAGACGAAATACCTACGGGGGAAAGAAAGCAAAGATCCGAATCGCAATCTCTTAATTTTCTACGGCTTTTTTTTTTTCCTTTTTTCCTTCTTCTTCGTCTTCTTCTTTTTTTGCGTGTGCGTGCGGTGATAATAAAACAAGATAGCGATCTGGAGGCATTAAAGGAGACGCGGACTTGCGGGATGAAAACGGACTAAAAAGATTCGTCCTCTTGAACATCATCACCGACCGTCATTCATTCATTACCTTGACAACCTCTGGCTTTGATTGACAGCTGGAGTGGCAAAAAGCCATGAGACACGACAGTTTAGTTACATGCAGGTTGTTGATGGGCCGATTGTAACCTTCACTTTGGCGCATTTTTTTTTATTTTCTTTTCCCGAGGAAAGAGGGGGAAACAAGAAAAATTGCAACAACAACAACAACAACAACAACAACAAAAAAACCAAACTCCCCCGATGCTACGGTTTCAACTTAACCACACTGGCGAATAGGAGAATTCGCAAAGTTGGTTGAAAAACGGGAATCTTGACCACTAAATCACTTTCTAACCGGGACTGGGATATTAAATATACGACAGATTCAGGAGTTTATTGGAGCGCAGCCTGATGGCGCAAAGGGTAGGTTTTAAATCTCCTAACGCTTTACCTGCTCGAACCCCACTGTAGGGAGGCCCCCCCTTTTTTCTTTCTTTTTTTCGTATCGCTTACCCCTCTTGTCGGGTGGTGGCAAATTTGCAACAACAACAAAAAAACAAGGGGAAAAAAGGGAAGAAGTGTTCCTATCCAAGCGGCTGTATTTGACTTCTTTCCCCGCAGCAGCGGCAGCGGCAGCGGCAGCGGCAGCGGCAGCGGCAGCGAGCGGCAGCGGCGGCGCCCCTGCTCTCCGAGCCAAGTGACAGCCCTCAGCTTTCCCCCGACAAGCCTCCGCGACTGTCGTGGAAGCACACTCCGAACTAAAAAATTAAAAATTTATAAAGAAAGAAAGAAAATAAAGAACACTATTTAATTCGCCCTCCCCCTCTTATTTATTTTATTTTTTACCGCAAACTCACAAACCGGGAGCGACAAAAGTTAGAATGTTTTTGGTAAATTGAACGCACCGCTGCAAGCGCTTCGTTTTCCTCCACTCGCGTGTATCCTAAACTGAGACCGCATGCTTTTTTCTGTACTTTTTGTGTTCAAAAAAAAAAAAAAGTAACCGAGAACAGCCCCGCTGACTTGTGCTCTGATTTTTTTTTTTAAATTTTTAAATTTTTTTAAAAATTGATTTATTGTATGTATTCCCAGTACGATGAGCTGGCCCATTACGGTGGGATGGACGGAGTCCCGGCGTCGATGTACGGGGACCCGCACGGTCCCCGGCCGCTGCCCCAGGTCCACCACCTGAACCACGGACCGCCGCTGCACGCCAGCCAGCACTACGGGGCTCACGCTCCCCACCCGAACGTTATGCCCACCAGTATGGGCTCTGCTGTCAACGACGTTTTAAAGAGGGATAAAGATCAAATTTATGGGTAAGCTTTCCACGGAGCGCATATATGTTTTTTTTTCTCCTTCTCTCTCCCTCCCCCTCTTCTCCCTATTTTTTTTTTTTACTTTACAGCTTTTCTATAAGTTCGCATTGTTGGAAGTTTCTCTCCCACCACTATACGTTCAACGCGGCGTTTTGTGCAGGATTGATGGCAATTTCGCAGCCCCATTGTCGAGTGAGGGGAGTTTAGTTAATGTGTAATTTTATACGCTTTGTACAAGGCATCGTCAAGCCTTCAGTGAGTAAGAGTAAAGCCCGGAGCTTGAAATACAAGCTATGAAATAAAAAAAAGGGGGTGGTGGTGGTGTTGGAGGGGGAAGCTCTCTCCCTTTATAGTCCCAGCTTGAAAGTCAGCATGGAAAATATAATGAAAACAATTTTTTTCCCAACATCACAACAATTACTCCAATCACTCCCGTGGTCTGAACAAAATAATAATGATAAAAAAAGTTGACTAGAATCTATTATAACGCTATTATCTGTCTTTAAAATAGTCTGAGATCCTTTTTTTGCACGTTCCGGTTGCTGCCTGCATAAACTTCTACAATGTTTTCAAACGAAAACACACACACACACACACACATTTGGAGAGGACGTGTTACAACGTGCCTTTATAAATATGCTACTATAGGATTATTCCTAAATAATCGAAGGACAGGGCGCGTTTAGTTGTGTTGTTTAGTTTTTACTGGTGGCTGCAAAACGTGTTTATAGATATTTCTCTCTTTCTCACACACACACACTCACACACACACACACACACGTGAACGTGTCTAATCCACAGTGTATCATTACAAGCAGGGATGTGGTGCAGAGTGAATCATCTTTTACTCACGTTTTAGATGCGTAATAAAGCTTATGGCTCCGTTTTTAGATGGACACAAATATAAATGGCTTTCAAGAAATATATAAAAAAAAAGAAGAAAAGCTGAAGCCAGTTTTATGACGTAAACCAAGGTTGTAGAAATATCTCCTTTTACCCGGATTTATAGTTTAAGTTTTAGAGATTATTTGGTTAAATGTTTGTGACCGACTAGAAGTTAAAGTTTACATTTTTCTTTTGATGCACCACCGAATCCCTGTTAAAAAAATATAGGCCTATTATGGAAGAACATTTTAAAGTCCCCTGAGCCACCGTTTGTGAATAAAGCAACTCACCAAAATGACTATTTCATAGTGAGGCTTATTTCGTCTTATAAATTGTTAATTTCCCTAAAATCGCCAGTGACATCTGTTAGTTGTGTCCTTTTTTTTGGCCGAGTTTTGACGACTTCTCAGTCTTTTCGGTGTGTGTGTATACTGAAAGAAATGTCAGTCTCAACAACTCCATTAATATCATCACGAGCCTTAAAACACTCACTTTTGTCGCCACGAACTAGGACTTAAAAACCTGTGCCCAAACGCGTAATTTACGCGTTGCACCCGACACGAGAAAACAGCTTCAAAAATACATATCTACATTCCAGAAATAATGTTTTTTTTTGCGTGTCGTCACTTGTTTTAAAAAAAAAAACAGTGGAGGGAAAAGTGAAATAGTCTCATGCAATTTATTTCTTTTGTCCTCACTTTTCTTTAGGGGGGAAAAGTAGTGTTTTACGTGGGGAAGGGAAAGAGAAACGCAGGTTGCTTTGGGCACCTTTTGCAGTGGGCATTGTGGAGCAGTGTGCTGCATGTACTCAGGCTGTGTTTCCCCTCTTGCAGTCACCCTTTATTCCCACTGCTCGCACTGGTTTTTGAGAAGTGCGAGTTGGCGACGTGTACTCCGAGGGAGCCCGGCGTAGCAGGCGGCGATGTCTGCTCCTCAGACTCCTTCAATGAGGACATTGCAGTCTTTGCCAAACAGGTCAATTCCCCCCCCAAAAAACACAAAACAATTATTAAGAATATATATATTTCTTGGATGTTGTGGCTGCGTCATGACGCACCAGTTTTCCTTTTTATTTTATTTTCTGTTTTGCAATGAAACTTTCTTTACATGTGATATAAGAACAGTGTCTGTCCACTTCAGATTCTTAAATATGTCATTTGTGAGTTTTGTGCCATCAGATTTAACTCCATAATAACACACATAGACGCATGCTCCCTGCACATTTCGTGCCAAACTAACTTTGACATTTAACTATTTTTTTTTCTAGGTCCGAGCAGAAAAACCTTTATTTTCATCAAATCCAGAGTTGGACAATTTGGTAAGCAAAACACTTCTGACTCTCTCTTCTTTCCTCCTGTATGTCTCACGATAATTCCCAGTCCCTCGTTAACGTGCGGTTTCGCTCTTGTCTTGTTCGGGGAAACACTCCGGACTGTCCGCGCCGTCACACACAGCAAATATGTGGAAACGTATAATTTCCAACTTCCGTACAAGATGTCAGATCAGTTCGCAGCCGTGGCTGCGGTGACCACATTCGCCGCTGTCACGGTCCAGCCTCCACCTTTTTCCTGACCCAGCTGACCAGCCTGCAGCCTGCTCACTCATCAGCCTGCAGAACTCCCCTTATTCCAGACTTATACTTTTAGAGTTTGTAGCGCGTAATGCACAATAAGACGCACGGCGGTTATCATATAATAACTTTACGCGACTGTAAGAAATATTATTTCTCTGTATAGTGTGTGATAAAAATCCTCTTCTTCCATTTGTTTCAGATGATACAAGCCATACAAGTATTACGGTTTCACCTCTTGGAATTAGAAAAGGTAAATATTATCAATGTTAATATATATATTTTTGCATGATGTTACCTGCAAAATCAATATTTTCAAGTCACTGCTTTAATATGAATCAGTGCAGTGCTGCAGTTAAAAGCAGAAATAAAACAATTATAATAGTGAATAAAACATGAGCAAAAGTTTGACCGTTTGCATCCGATGTGATATTTTACTCGTGCAGCTATTCATGCAGCCGGGGTGATTATTGGTAAAACATGGCGAAGCCCTGTTTGCTCACGCTGCACATTGTTATTGATCCGCAGATTTGGTTTCAATTGCTCATTATTTCGCCAGCTCTCGGCTCGCTGTTTGTCTCATGTCGTTCAACTTGTTGCTCCGGGTCTCGGGAGAATAATAAGCACTGCAACAATTTCACCATTGTTTCCTTCGCCGCCGATAATGCCCCCTTAATTGGAGTTGTTCTTGGACTTGGTTGAAGCGAGTTTCCCCATCCTGGAGAAATAAAAGGTGATTTCTTCCTCTTTTTTTTTTTTTTACATCTATAGGTGCACGAGCTCTGCGACAATTTTTGCCACCGGTACATCAGTTGTTTGAAAGGAAAAATGCCAATAGACCTAGTTATCGACGAGCGGGATGGCAACTCGAAATCAGATCACGAAGAGCTGTCGGGATCGTCGACTAACCTCGCAGATCACGTAAGTAACGCGAACGATTCCATTTGTGACGCGTGGATGTGCCGTTTCTTGCTGTGCGCGTTACGCGCCGCGTGTCTGCTGCTGACGGGAGTTCACCTGAGTTCTAAGGATTTTCAAAAGTGGAAGACACTGCATGCGGATTCTGCTATGTGATATATAGATTTAAAAAAAAATCTTGTCATATGATTTTTCTCATGCAACCAACTTTGGGGTTACTTGTCCTGTGCATGTGCATGTGTGTGTGTGTGTGTGACCTGCTGTGCCATCAGCAAACACAGCCTGCTCTGCCTCTGCAAGGAAAATCTGCCGATCGATGTTCTAAGGTCAAAAAGCTAGACGCGACACAATAGACTTAGTTATTGTTTTAGTCTTTTGATTAGGACCATTCGTGTGCATAATGCGTCCGTGCGTGCTTGTGTGTGCTTGTGTGTGTTGGAGGTGTGCGCGCGTGTGTGTTGTAAATCGCCGCCGTGCGTTATTGGAGAGTTGCACGCTGGAAAGGGGGGAGGGAAAAAAAAACGCGTGAGGCAATTATCTGTTACGCAGGTTTAACGTTAAAGCAGGGTATCAGCGGTATAAGCTTCAGCTTTAGGCCAATATTTAAAAAGAAAAGGGCTTTTCTATATGGGGTTGTGGGAGCTGGATATGGCCTGTGTGCGTAAAGCTGTGGATTTTTTTTTTTTTTTTTGCTGCAGAGGTGGAGAAAGTGGTAGCCTATTGAAATAGATCTCAGAGCTAAAGGCTTACCATCAATGTCAAGTTCACAAGGCATATGATGGTTCGTCGGGAGGGCCCTTCCAACTGCTGTTGATGTTAATGTGTTTAATTGTTCCGTATTGATTTGCAGCGTGGTTTTTCTTTTTTCTTTCCCTCCTCGCTCTGCAGTGGCTTTCTACTCCTTGCTTTTTTTTTAATGGCTGGAGGCTCCATAATGCTGAATTCAATTATATGCACCTGAAGTACAGTCGCTTTACATTTGAGGATCGATTCTCTGGTTTAAATCGTGCATTTTCGGTGTAATAAACACACTCCGCCCCCCCACCTCCCCACACACTCCCCCCCCACCCCTCTCTCCGTATGGATCGAGCTGACAGTGTGTTATTGAGTTGATATCTGTGAATTATTGCGTCTCGCATGCCTTGTGATAAAGCTAATGTTTTGGCGGTGGGGGGAGGGGAGGAGAAGTAGGTGGAGGAGGGAGGGTGTGTGTGTGTGTGTGTGTGTGTGTGTGTGTGTGGTGGGGGGGGTGTAAGCGGCTATTGCAACAAAGTGACTAGTTAATATCTGTGCAGCACAAGGCCAAGCCTATTAGGAATTAAAGCAGATTTAAGTGTTATGCAAAGTCAGTGCGCTGCATCTGTTGGTTCTGGCTACAGGCCGAAAAAAAAAGCCCCCCCCCTCTTTTTTTTTTTTTTGAAAGAAAAGTTTACAGGGGGCAAATCAGGCGACGGGTGCAGCAAAGGTGAATTAAAACGTAATTAGACGTCAGACGTGGGTTTGGAGAGACACGGTCAGAGCGACAATATTGTGGTCCTCCAACACAAGTGTAGAAATGAGGCATGCTGTTGTTTATATTGTAGAGATTAGATAAACTAGCCTGTTTAGTTTCATGGCAGATGGTTGATACTCAAAGCCAATTTCCAATGGTGCCTCCAGTGCTTCAGACACCAGCTTCTCTTTTTTGTTGCTGTTTTTAAATTTCTCCCTTGTTCTCCTAGTTCTGCTCCTTCCTCCCACTCCCTTCTACCTCCCTTCCTTCTCCTTGTGGTGAGAAATGTTTTGATAATTAGAAAATTAGATATGCCAATAAAGAAAATCACTAGCAGCAATAAACAAAGGAGGTGCCATGACAAGCCATTGATCCCGGAGTCATTTGGACTGACTACCTCATTAGGTATTTAAGTTTTGAGGGATTTATTTCACTTTTGTGGCACCATTGAACTTTTTATTATACCCGACTGCTGGGCTGAATTTGACAAAAGCAGAAGAGAGCCCCCCCCCTTCTCCTCTACTCCCCCCCCCCCCCCCCACCTCCACCTTGTTTGCCTTTTAGAGCTGCATCTGAGCTAAGACATGATTTTAATAATGGCTGAGCAGTTTACGTTATTGAGCAACACACACCCTGTTGCTTTTTTATGAATATAAAGCTTTATTTAGTAGTGTGTGTGTGCAAGTGTGTGTGAGTGTGTGTGCACCTCCTAATGCTTTAGTGTGGGGAAGCAAAAAAATCTTAGCAGTTAAGTTAATGTCACTCTTGGTGCATTTGTTTGTTTGTGTGTGTGTGTGTGTGTGTGTGTGTGTGTGTGTCCGGCCTAGCTGTGATCCACTGTAAAAGCCTTGTAGTAAATAGTTAACTTCTTCACCAGTCGCGTCTTGTTGAAAGGAGTCCAGCTTTACATGCCTAAATGTGTTTTGAATATATGGGAACAATGCACAAAATGCATTCGGCTGCAAAACTGTGCCGCTGGAAGGAGTGAGGAGGAAAAAAAAATCTGTCCTAGTTGTCTTGATTTTTTTTTCTTTTTTATTTATTTTTTCCCCCTACTTTATTTATTCATTTGTATTTGGCTCTGTTTTATTATTCATTCACGTCTTCGCTTCTCATTGAAGAGAGGAAGGCGATTTGATAGTTAGATATGCTAATTTATTTAGTTAGATTCTCTCACGTCCATTTTTCTTTGCTTTGATATGCATTTTTAATATATAGCCCTGGGCTACATCTCATTTGGTGAAAGTTGGTTTTCTGGAGATGATGAGGCTCTTTCACTGTGAAGCTTTTTTTTTTTATGCGTGTATGTGCCTCCTTCTTCTTTTCTTTTTTCTCCCCCTGCCTCTTTTCTTCCCTTCCCCTCTCCCTCCTTCCTACCTGACAGTGGAGCATAAGCGCTGTTTTATTTACACTTGAATGCAGCATTGTCTTAGAGATGATTGGATTATGCTATAGTGAGAGCGGGATGAGGCCTCGCTGACACTGTTGATTTCCCCCGTATTCGCTCGCGGTGACTATCTCAACCATGTAGCCCACCCAGGGCTTCCCAACTCGTTGCCCCCTCCTCAGATCAACCCCATCCCGTTTAAATGAAAGAAAGAAAGGGGAGAAAAAAAAAGACGCTGTATTACACATGAAGGGTGATGGGGAAGGAGAGCCAAAATAAAAAAAACGACAACACAGAACGGCGTACAGTTGTAAAAAGGCTGCTGCTATAGCGTGTGTGCTTGTCAATGCTTTGCGCTCGTCTTTTAATTAATGAATACAATTTCTGTCTCTTCTGTGCTACATCCAATTAGGGAGGCAAATAGAATTAACGGTGTCTGAATATTATCTGTTCTAATGAATTAGCCTTTGTGTCTTCTCCTGCTATTGTGCACGCTTCTTCAGTTAGTTACATATTAGCAGAAGCCCCCTTTTTTCATCTCCTCTATGCATATGCATTATGCTTTTGAAACTCTTTTTTTTCCTCCTCTGCATATTTTGCAGACTTATACAAACTCGCGCGGTGCCGCTGCTGCTTTGTTTTGGCGAGATTTTCCTCGGGGAGTGATAGTAGTTCCCGTAGAGGTTATGGCGTAGCTTATCTTGACTCTGCATGGTTGTTTATCTTTACATTTGATTGTCTGGTACAGAATCCGGGTACGGATAGACCAGTCGGTTAGACGAGGTGGTGTCACGGCTTCGGGGTCAAGTAAGAGGTCATCTTGTGATTTACTGTGTGTGTGAGTGGTGGCGGCTGCTCGGTAACGTCCTGTTTCTGTATGTTGATCCAGCCCGCGGATAGTGAGCCAGGCCTACTGTACCGCGGAATTTTATCCCGTTTTTCGGAGGTGTTCTAATTCAACCGGCTTTGTCCTCCCCTCTATCTCTCTGTCTCTCTCTCTCTCTCTCCACGCTCTCTACTTGGACAGCTCTGCCCGTTCCTACGCGATTGCCGTGCGGTGGTGGGATGTCTGGCCTTACATTTCCTATTTGATTAGCGTTCAGAGGCAGGGCCCTGTTGGCAGGCATATCTAATCATCGCTGCCGCGGCTGGAGAGAGAAGCTCGGCTCACTTGTTGCATGTCACACACTCCCCTTTCCTTTTAACTGCAGGGCGGGGGTGGTGGTAGAGGGGGGGTGCTGTAAATGACCACGGTGACACAACAGTTGCCAAGCAGCCAGTTTTAGGATCATGAGACACATGTATGTGGCCTTGTACTTAAGAAAAAAACAAAACACTGTTAATACGCCACACACGCATTAAATAAACGTTCTCAAGCCTGTTTTTGAGAGCTATTAATTAAAGATAGTATAATTACCTAAAATAACTTGCCTTTTTTTAATATTCTGGAATAGCACTGTCACTTTGACGTGTGCCTAACCCACACGTTACAACAGAAATCCTACTATTTAGGTTCAAATCTCTTTCCTCCCTAGGACATATTTGTACGTGTAACATGCCAATCACTATAGTGAAAATATAATATTGCCTCGGAGAAAGTCGCTGGAAGCATAAATAGAACTGATTCCAAACTTTCTCCGAGGCAAAAGAAAAAAAAAAAAAAAAAACAGGCTGCGGTGTGGTGTTAAACACGCTGTGGTGAATTATTAGCTGCTAAATTAAGACCTCTTTATATTCCAGATAATTGAGGGTGTTGTAAATACTCAGCTGTTCAATAGGAGGTGCACCTACACTTTTCTAAAGCGCGGCTGTATATCATTACCAGTCGACCCCAACAAAAAGATTTGTGAGGAGTTTTGCTCTGTTTATGCCATGTCTTGAAATGTCAGCTCGCTCGTATGATTTACGGGTCCTGTGCAGGGTTCTGGTGTGTCAGCGTTTCTGTACATGTACAGGATCCCTGTAGCTTCACACACACACACGAACGCTAGCCGTTCTCAGCCTCACACTGCTGCTACACCAACAGATCCCTCCCCTACCCCTCCAGCTTTCTGGGGAATTTGTGGGAAATTCAATGATGCCACTAAATCAATTTTATTTGAAATTCCTAGGGATGTAGGCAGAGTGCAGCGCGGGAAGTGAGATTGCGCCAGGCAGGTGTTTGTAAATGAGAAACAAGGGACAGGAGTGGAGGAGACGGCAGCATTCTCCTGCTCTCCTGTGGCCTGGCTGCACTACAAGCTCTTCCTCCCCATATTGTCTTCTGCTTTTATATTAATTACAACTTGTATTATCAGTCGCCAGTTGCTAACCCCGGCAAATAGAAAAGGCTACCCCTAGAGACCATGCTTCTTTTGTATCTTATTCTTCATCTAGATCTATTGTGTGTGTGTGTGTGCCTGGGCTGCACATGTATATGTGTGTGTGTTTGCTTGCTGGCATTCTCCTCCTCCTCCCCCTCCTCCTGGTAACACTGCTCTTTAACACAATTAGTGAAGAGCATGGAGTGAACCATGTTTGACTCCTAATTATGCCCAGCTTTAGGGAATAGTCACATGGGCTCTAGGCCTTTTTTTTTCCTCCCTCCCTCTTTTGCTTCTTTTTCCTCGATTTTTTTTTTCCAAGGACTTCTCGTGTAAGTCGGAGACTGTTCGGGTGACATGATTTTTTTTTTTTTTTTTTTACAGCTTGTTTGAACTTTATCAGACCCACAGGGGTCGTAACAAAATGGTTGTGTGTGTGTGTGTGTGTGTGTGTGTGTTTGTGTTGTGCCTGATGATGCACCCTCCATAACTCAGAGAGACCCGCTAAATTATTCATGGGGAGGAAAGGCTGTTGCTTTTGTCGCCTTGTTGAGCGCGGAAAGTTAATGCTGCCGTCGTGATATTTGTTGCTTTGTTTTGCACACGTCGGTATGAATTACAGGTGCCTTGCACATATTAAAAAGAGGAGTGTGCGCTTCATCATGCCCTGGGTCCACTAGCTACTGTATTATTATAATTATTATTATTACAAAGTGCTGCAGTCTGCTTTTCGCCGTATAGGAAACAAACTAACAAAGCTTCATCGATATCTCTGCATATAGGCCCATTAAACACACAGGGTAGCAAATCACAGCAAAATATCATTCCCTTTAACACCATTAACTGAGGTGTCTTTGAATTTAATTTAGTGCCAGCACCATTAAAAATGACACATTACTCGGCAATGATAGCTAAATTAAGTCCTATCGATTCAGCTGTTGCATTAAAACCGTGCTGTGGCCATGGCTGCCAAGTGTTAGAGAGGGAACAAGAGAGCGAGAGTGTGTGTGTGTGTGTGAGAGAGAGAGCAGCAGGGATAGTTTTTCACGTCTGTCTCCCGTCTCGTCGGCAGCGTCTCATTGTGAGGAAGTAGAACCCGGTCATTTTCTTCCCTTGGAACAACAACAGCCAGTTCGTAGTTGCCTGAGCCCGGGCTCTGTTAAAACACTGTAGCGCGTTATGCACTCGGGGAGTTCTGGGATTTCTGCTTCTCCCTTCTTCCTCCCCGCCATGTTCACATATGAAAGGGGGGGTGGAATTCGATTGCTCTGAGATGTTTGACGGGCTTTTCCCACGTTAGTGATTTTTCCGTGGCCTGCTGTGCGCGCGTGTGCGTCTGTGTGTGTGTCGAGGACACCAGCACATTACTATAACAACAGACGCTGCTTCTGTGAAGTGCACCATGTGTTGATCAGTGGCCCGGAGAGTGAACACATGACGACCCCCCCCCCTTGTTACTTCCAATCCATCCCTTCTCAGAGGGGGGGGGACACTCTCCCCTCCGCTAAAACCTATAGCGTATAGGCTATTGTTCAGTCTTGTCTTCCTTACCCCTCTTTGGAGTAATTCTCTGAGCTCTTTATCTGATCGCCATCCGGTGAACAGCTGACGCTGAGAGGGCCTCGAGTGGAGCGGAGGGCTTGTGAAGGGCCTTGTGTGTTTCTATCTGCTGTTTTTTCGGCTCCGAGCTGTTTGAGGAAAACAGCCCTCCATGCCCCCCCCCCGAAAAAAAAAAAAAACTTAGGAGATAAAAGGGCCTCGCTCGCAGGCATGAGCGGCAGCCTCGCCTCCGCAGCGAGAACAAGCAGCGGCACATCAGGACGCCGCACCCAGGGGAGCCCGGGCAGCCGCTCGTCTCGCAGCCTCCGTTTCCCGTCAAACTTCCACTGGGTCTCCAGGCGCTATTCCTGCCTGTCCTCCTCCAGTACAGCTCACTCTGGGCTGGGACGCCGGCCGATTGCAGGCAGGCAGGGGGAAAGAAGTTCATCAGGAACAGTGCTGCAGTTTGACAGCATGGTAAAAAAAAAGGGCTTTCTTTGGAATATTCTGCGGCACGTACATTTTCCTTCTGTTTTCATATGTTTCGTACATGTGTGTGTGTGTGTGTTTGTGTCTGAGGAAGAGAGAGAGAGGGAAGAGGGAAAAAAAAAAAGCCGTAGCGGGAACTGAGAAGTGGGTTGAGGTTTGTGGCGAGCCTTGGTGCAGGCCTGTGTTTGTTTGGCTTGGGCTCGGCTCAAGCCGGCCGCTCCTCACGGGGCCCCAAACAACGTCGGGGCTTGGCCTCGCCAACATTTTGTCATCGTGCTCAGGTGACATGTTAAATTGGGAGAGACCGGCTCGGGGGGCGGGCAGGGTGTGTGTGTGTGTGTGTGTGTGTGTGTGTGTGTGTGAGCCGCGAGGCTGTATCAACTCTGTGTGAGAGGCTGTAGAGAGGGGGTTTGATCAAGCCGGTGTGTGTGTGTGTGTGTGTGTGTGTGTGTTTGTGTTTGCAGGCGGTGAGTGTAGTAAATGACGTGATCTGCTCTGTCCCCCCTATAGCCTGAATGGCAGAGGAAATTCCACCTCTAGCCTGCCTTCATGTGGCACTGATAAAGCCTTTCCTGTACAGTAGAAAATCCTGTTTCCCTATGTGCACCAGCGGGGCAACGACCAGGAAAGAGAGGGGAGAGAAAAGGGGGCAAAAGAGAGGTCGCGGAAGAGCAAGGAAAAAGCAAAGTCACCTTAAAAGTGAATTTATTTATGGGCATTTTCTTTGAAGTTAGCTGGACGAGATTTAACAGTTTTTTCAGCGCGTGCCTGTATATATAAAAGTGAGTGTGTGTGTGCACGTGTGTTTATACTTCTTGCTCTATTATGTCATTAGCATGTGTGCGTAAGTGAATTTCTGCAGGCCTTCCCTGGGCGTGCGTGCGTGTGCCGGCGGGGGCGTGTGCGCGCCTTTTTGGCAGATTAGCAGGAGAATCACTGTCATATCTTATTTTCATTTCTGACAGTGGTAATGATTAATGGCGGCTGTGGTGTGTTTGGACTTTTTACCTCTATATTTCTCACTTGACACGGAAGTCTCAATTGGTTATGGTATAAACGAACTCCGCTGAGCTCTGCCATATGTGTTTAGACAGATTACTCACAAGTGCTCTTCTTGGAGCGTTTCGGAATCAAACGCCACATTAACAGGGGGGGGGGGGCGTGCTTTGCTCTCATGCATTAATGAAACTTGATTACAGTGATTTGACTTGTTGCCAGCTGCTTTAGTGCGTTTGTTTCGTTTTTAGTCGTCTATGATCCTAGTGGCATCGCCGACTGCCTGCTAGTGGGGGGGGGGGGATAGGCAGAGGGGCTCTCGGCCTTGCCAGGAGAATGTAAGCACGCCAAGGACCCTCACGGTGCCTGTAGACTCTTACAGATGTCACTCTCACGTTTCCAGCATGCTCATATGGTCTTTCTCTCTTTTTTTTTTCTCTTTCTCTCCCGCTCCACCTTCCCCTTCTCCCCCCCCCCTCCCTACCCTCTCTGCTCCTGGTTTGCGGTTTGGACGGGGGAATGTGGGATGGATGCACGGATGGATGGATGGATCCCACGCTCGCTTTCTCCCCTCTCAAACCTCAGAACCCGGCTTCCTGGAGAGACCATGATGACGCCACCTCCACACACTCGGCCGGCACACCGGGGCCCTCCAGCGGGGGACACGCTTCACAGAGCGGTGACAACAGCAGTGAACAAGGTGAGCCAGCACGGAAACAGGCACACACACACACACACACACACAGTGCATCCAGAATGTACTCAGACTGCTCCACTTTTTTATGTAGCCTTACTATAAAATAGTTTTGATTTAAATCAATACCCCATTGTGACAGAGCAAAAACTGAATTTCATTATAATAATATTATTTTTAAAAAACTGATATATCACATTGACATCAGAGTTCAGACCTTCCTCCAGGAGATGTGAAATTCAGCTCGGGTTTCCCCCGTTTCTCCTGTTTATCTGTGACATGTTTTTTCACCTTGATTGGAGTCCACCTGTGGTGAATTCCAGTGATTGGACAATGATTTGGAACGGTATATACGGTTTCACAGCTGACGGCGCGTATCAGAGCAAAAGAAAACGAAAGCCACGAGGGCTGAAGGAACCGCCTGCAGAGCTCAGAGGCAGGATCGTGTCAAAGTAGCAGAACTGAGGAAAGCTATAAAAAAAAAAAAGGTTGTGCTGCATTGAAGGGTCACGAAATGAAGCCTCTGTGATTCTTGAAATGGAAGACGTTCGGAACAACCGGGACTCTTCCCACAGCTGGATGCCTGGCCAAAACTAAGCAAACCGGGGAGAGAAGAGCTTTGGCAAGCGTGGAATGACCAAGAAGCTGAATGCTCACCTCAAGAATGGTTAAGGAACAACTGTGAATGTCCTCGGGGTGGCCCAGCCGAAGCACAGAACCCTATCAAATATCTCCGGAGAGACCTGAAATCGTCCGTCCACCGACGGTTTCCGCACAACCTGACGGAGCTTGAGATGATCTGTGGAGAAAACTGGCAGAGACTCCTCTAAATCCAGGTGTGCACATCTCCCCACAAGAAGACCTGAGAATGTAATTACTGACAAACAGCGCTTCAACCTGCTAACGGTCTGAATACTCATGTCAGTGTGATATTTCAGCTTTTCCTTGTTTCCATTTTACCATTATGGGGAGTTGAGTTTGGATTGATAATTCAAACGATGTTAGCACAGGGCTGCAACATCCCAAAATGTGAAAAACGACACACAAGCACGTACATGTGCACTCACCTACACGGGCACGGATCCATGCGGGACGTATTAATCACCACGCATGGGTAGAGTTGACAGTAAATAGATGGCTCATCTCTCTATGCACACACACACACACACACACACACACACACAACCCAGTTCCTCCTTTTGTGGCTCGGATTATCCGCCTTTTTGACTGTCGTCCATGTAAACACATAGTCACACCTAAAAATGAACAAGCTTATCCACTGTTACACTGGTGCCACCAACCTAGTGACGGGCTTCTCCAAAATGTTGCTATTTAGCGACCCGAAACAAAAGCGGGTGATTAATGGTGTGTTTCTGCCAGTTCTTGCTTGCATTTAAACTATATTAACTTTGCCCACACAACAGCCCCTAATTATGTCCCAGTGAGCCCTGTGCTATCTTGTATGCAACTTGCCAAACCGCAATAATGCGTTTCAAAACAAACGTTTTTGAATTTATTACAGATAGTGCGCGCACATCGCGGGGCTATCCGCCTCGTGTTTTTCTGTCACGGTCCGTATCGGCGTTGACGTCTAAAGTCATCGAAAGCGCACCTGATTAATCTAGGAAGAGGCGAGACCGAGGGATGCCGTTGCCAAGTTGGAATTGTTTATTAAATGCAACTGCTGCCTAAAATAAGAGAACAGATGATGAGCTCCTGGCCTTTCCTGCCTCGTCTCCCTCCCCTTGTTTTGAATGAGCCAAGATCTCCTTTCACTGGCGGCAGAGAGAGTGTGTGTGCATGCATGTGCGCGTGCGTGCGTGTGTGCGCGTGCGTGTGTGTGCGAGGGTTTCTTCCCGTATCAGTGCATGCCCTCTGGCAGTGTCCAGGGTTTTGCATGAAATTTCATCACACCGTCTACACACAAACACACTCAAACACTTTAGATGCATACACTTATACCCGCTCTCTGAATGAAGCTGCTTTTTTTTTTGTTTTGTTTTTTTCCTCCCTGTGTCTGTTCAAGGCTATCGTTTTGCCAATAAGTGATCAAACGTATCGACGGGACGCGGCGCTCTGCGGCGGCTTTTTTTGATCCGTCTCGCCCTCTTCCTGCTGAACCATTAACCGACCACAGACCGACGGTCGCAGCAGACCTCTGTCGGTTGGATCACGGGCTGCCATCAGGATATGAATGCTCGGCCTTGGCTAGCAACGGGACGTGTCTGTCTGACAGTAGGGATATAATGAAGGAACAGCTAACAGCATTGCGACATTTAATTGATTTTGTGTTTCGTTTGCCCCCTCCGTGGCCGGGGTAGAGAACAGAAACAGCTACAGAACGGCCTCTCGCTGTTTTTAGCAAAGGCAGATGTTTAACACAATAAGAAGAAAACAGCAGTAAATTTGCAGTAAATGAGGTGTTTGATTCTCCGGTTATGGAAGTGCTCATTTTGGTTGAAGATGCCTTGTGATGGGAGGTCAGGAGACAGAAATAAGTAGTGTTTTTTTTTTTTTGCACTCGTCTTTGCATCTGCAAGTAGAACGAGAGGCGAAGGCTGCAGGAACAACAGAGAGAGGGAGAGGGGAGGGGGGGTGAGAGAAAGAAATGCACTGCCTATTGATTATCTTACACACATAAGTACAAGTGACCTGTAATCCACAGAGCACTTATCGACTCCTCTCCCCCACCGTATCCAGTAACAGCAGATCAATATGGGCCAAAGACAGTTACGGTACGGCACCGTGCACTGGGCCAAAATAATCTAGTCTAAATCAGGCCCGATTTACACTGAAAACTAATAAATACTAGATCCACCAGTAAGGTTTGCCGTTCATGCTTAAAAAAACAGATTTAAAGGAAAGCATATAGCAGCGAGGTGAAAGAGTAGAACGTGTGAAAAAGTAGGGAAAGTGAGGAGAGGAAAAAAAGCAAAAGAGAAGGAGAGAGGGCAGCTGATTTAATGGTCTAATGAGGCCGTCCTCCAGCCAGTTGTTTTGTGTGAGGCATGCTCTGACCTTTCGCTCCGCTCGGGAGCCCCGCCGCCTCATTTTTCACATTCTTGCAATTACGTTAACGCTTGAAGCGCTCGCTGACTCCCGACTTTGGCCCTTCCATTCTGACAGAGCCGTCCCTCCCCAACCTCTGCACCTTTCCCCCCCCCCCCCTCCCTCTCCTCTCCTCCGCTCCGCTCCACGCATGAACTCGCGTCCTATCTCAATACGGTTCAACATAAAATTTGTAGTCCACACTCTCGAGTCCACAGAGAAAATGTGAAATGTGTGCTTCACTCCAGTAATGGGGTCTTTAACAGCTTGGCCCCTGTTAAAAGGGGTGATGATGTGGATCAGTTGAGGAAGACAGAATAGATGGGAGGGAGTGGGAGAGAGGAGGGAAGAGGAAGAGCGTCGGACCCACAGTGCTTTTCGGTTCTAGCTGCCAAGAAAAAAAAAACATCAACTTTTTTTTCTGCCAGCTTCCATCTTGAAAGGTGTTTTATTATGCGGCTTGAAAAACATTTACCTCCAAAATGGACGAATCGCTGTGCTGTATCTACTCAAATTTCTCCCCAAAAATGACACACTATTGACATTCGATGCTTCTTAAAGACAAGAAGTTTTACTTCCTCTGCACTGTGTGCAACAATGTGTGTGTATGCAGGTCTCAGAATAGTCTGAGCACATCTCACTTCCACAATCTTCCTCCCGTATATCAGCATTAAATATTGCTCTGAACTTCTGCCAAAAAACAATTTAACAAGTACGCAAATACGTATAGCCCCTCTTGTGGAATAATTTATTGTCGAGCAGTAAACCAAGGTGAAGCCATGCTCATAGCTGTCAGCAAAGATTACCAGCTAAGGTTCTGACACACGTGAAAAGGGTTTCAGTAAAATACTCAGATTTGTAACCTCTCCCCTCCTTTTTTCTTAGAATTTCCATCCAAAAATATGCATTATCATCCTCAGGGCAAATTCTGCACTCTCACTTATGTCCTCTAAGAGAGTGACTCCCTGTGTTCTGGCTGGACAAACAAAAATGAGCAGTTCAGACCTTTCTAAATATGGCTTTAAATAACAAGAAACCCACATATGATATGAAAGTTGATGGGGAAAAACTGCCTTAAAATACACACTGTTACTAACAGTGTAACAGGTAGTCTAAGTAACTAGTTTTTCAGTATAACACTGATACCATTACCATCACGCTGTTACTACACGTTACTGGCCAACACCAAAGCACCAAACTTCATAAGAAAAGTTCACGAATGCTGCGTTTTTTCTTACATTTGAGGCCCCCCAGGAAATCCCAGTACATTTTTCAACTTAAATAAGTAATGCAATAGTGACTTTCCCTAATAACTGGTTACTTACTTTTGCAGTGGAGTAACTCAGTTACTTTTAGGGAGAAGTAACTAGTAACTAAAACTAATTGCTTTTTCATAGTAACATGTCCTATACTGCTAACTACAGCAGCTAACAACATTGTTTCCATGGTAATTACACAGAGCCTCCCCTCCAACATGATAAATTCACTACATGTATTACTGTAATCACTAAATGCAACAGTGTAATAAGTAAACATGAGACATGCTGAGAAAGAGAGAAGGAGAGAGAAAATCTATTGCTAAGTGCTAAGCTAACGCTAACTAGCGGATCCAAACAGCATGTGAGATTAGTGCTAAAGTCGCTAACAGAAGAAGAGGCCTAGGAGTGCTTGAGCAGAGCAATACCAATACTTCTGATTTGGAGTGAAACTTATTTTCACATATTTTTTTAAGATTCTTTATGTGTAATATGTAAATAAGAAGGTAGACTTTGGGCTTCCGGGGGCCCCTTAAGGAGAGGCGGTTCAGCAGGTAATACATAATAACTTCATTGGCCTTGCTTGCACATCATTTTGATTAACAGTCTTCCCCAACCCTCTCAAGCTTATCGGGGAACATCAGAGACATCGGTTGCAGGGAGTTAAACTTGATGAATGTGCATGCCTCGCCGTAGCACCTGCGAGCAGGTGTCCGTAATATGTTAAACATCCAAAGTGTGATGGAGCAGCGTGATGAAATACTCTGCACATTTCGCCCACACCAAACACCGCCGAGTCAAACGCGTTCAGTCATGAACGGTAAATCCCCAACGCTGATTCTGCATGGTAGGTAACAGTTTCCCCCCCTCATGCCGTATGTGTGTATGTGTGTGTGTGTGTGTGTGTGCGCGTGTGCGTCTGTGCATGCCTCAGCTCCAGTCCACTCTTGTAATTATTAGCTATGCATGAAGACCAAATTCACGTTGACATCTTGAGTGGTGAGCAAAGGGGCCTTTCTGTACAATTCCCAGATTCTTCTGTAGACGGAAAAAAAGGCAGAAGAGGGGAGAAAGCATTTTGTACATTTTCTCAGCAATTGAACAATCCCCACGCTCTGTGGATAGACAGGCTCCCCAGAGAGGCCGCGAGAGAAAGGCAGAGAGATGGAGAGACGGGGAGCAAGAAAGGGAGAGATTGAGTGTTTGGCTCCAAGGGAGCATGTGCTTGATGGTGTTGTGGTACATTTGTGTGTGTGTGTGTGTGTGTGCACGCGTAGGGAGTGTGGTGAGATCCCTCGGCCCTGGCCAGGGGCCCCACTCAGCAAGGTCTTTGTGGTTGAGATCACTAGAGGAGGGTCATTCCTAGTGGGGACACGACTCCGCTCAGAGAGTCCCGCCATGAACAAGGACTGTTTAATCTGGCATTTTCCGGACCTTTGGCTTTTCTTTTTTTTTTATAGCAACACTTAGGGCCCAAGAAGACCCAGAAAATGAGAAAAAAAAGCAAAAGCAAGTTTAAACTTAACACCAAAGTCTCTGCTAATCGCAAGATGGAATCCGTGTTGCGTTTTTTAGCAGCTAATACTCCCAACTCTGGAGTGATCAGCGAGGTGTGTCTGCGAACATAAAATATACAGTGTGTGTGTGTTGGGGGGAGGCCATGCATGTGCATGCGTGTGTGTGTTAGCTGGTTTCCTCTAAGTGCCTGTTAGAGCTTAATTTAGTGTAGTAATTAAAGCTGAACACTGGCCTATAAACAACAGATAAACAATAAAGCAGACCCAAGCCCTGCTGTTTCATGGCTCTCACTCCCAGCTGTTGGAGCACTGATAATTTTTACACAGTGCCACCACCGCAACACAATGTGTGTGTGTGTGTGTGTGTGTGTGTGTGTGTGTGCGTGTGTGTGTGTGCGCGTGTTGTAGATGTGCCCGTGGATATATTTAAGTGGCAGAGGCCGAACAAAAAAGGCCAAAGAAACACATAAACACACAGGATATCTGCACTTCCCCTCTCGAAAGAAAAAACACACACACAAACACACACACACACACACACACACACACACACACACACACACACACACACACAGAGCCAGAGTGAAGTGAACAGAAAGTGTAAGAGGAGTAGTCGGCCTCGGTTAGTGACTCACAGAACCAGCTCGGTGGCAAACAATAAACCGAGTGTAGCCGCGATGTGCGTTCGACCGATAACTCGCGGGCCGTGACGGCGGGTGGACGCGACCCGCGCCAAAAATGGGGAAAACGGAGCTAAAAATCATGAAGGGGTTTTTTTGTAATGAGGGCAAGGACGCCGCAGCGTTTCCCAATAAGCCGCCGCGTGCAACTCGAGCCTTGTCACTACATGTCAGCCCTACATGTTAGTCAGGTGTCTGTTGTGAAAACAGCGCGGCGTGGCTGTCTGATGGTTTGTTGGGAAGGGGCAGGGCCACGGTTTGAAAGCTGAGAAGCGTTTCCGCGGAAAAGGGTAGCAGGGGGGGGGGACACGGTACGGAGGGGATACTTTCATGATCCCATTAGCATAAGAGAGGCTAAATTATTCATGCGGAGTGCTTAATCTATGGGGAAAACTATAGTTAATGCACATAGTTTTAAAATGGATCTCTCTCTCTCTCTTCCTCGCCCGCCTCTGCTCTAACACCGGATTCTTGCTGGATTCAGCATTCGCGGGCATTTTACGGGAATGGCTGTCACTCTCCCTTCCACACACACACACACACACACACACTCACACAAAACACACACAGACATGGTGTGTGTGGGCATATGTGCACACTTGCTTAAGCGCCCCTGCACTTCAAGCTGTTTCAAGGGGCTCTGTTCTCAGGCTCATTCCCTCTCCCCATAAGTCCCTTTCTCATCCTCTCTCTTTCTCTCTTTCCATTTATTCCTCCATCTCTCTTTACCTCTCCCCCCCCCCACCCCCCTTCAACTCCTCCTTCTCCTACTGTCTCCCTTACACTCCTCTCCTCGCTCACCCCTCTGTCTCGCTCTCAGTACCGCAGACTACCTGGCCCTCATCCAAAATGTGATTAAAGAGAATGATCAGCTCCCTCAGCTCCCTCCTTCCTTCCTCCCTTCCGCTCCTTTTTTTTTCTACCGCTCTGTCTTTCTTCTGACCCTGTGTTATGTTCTTCTGTGAGTCTACAGATCATGAGAGAGGGAGAGAGAGAGAGAGAGAGAGAAAAACACACACACGAAAACAGTGAAAGCGAAGGGAATGTTTCAAAAGGTTGAAGCAAGTAGCCGGCGAGTCTATGACATCACCGCTGAAATCCGTGCCCTTCCGTCCGATTTGCCCTTATCGTCCCCTCCTCTCTCCTCTCCTTTTACTCCTTCTCTGGCTGGGGCCCGGTCCCTCTGGTCCATAATCATGAACAGGCCCTCCCCCCCCTCGGTTGTGACCCCGGACCCAGCCCAGCCCGGACCCGGTTTGGCCGGGGAACTGGGTCCTCGCACAGCAGGAAAGGCGCATTAACTGGGTCAGCCTAATGTGCAAACTAATGTTTGGAGAACATAGGGAAAAAATTACCCAGATTATTCTGACAGCAGCTGAGGAGAATGTCTGTTTTGCGCCATTAAGGGAATGCTTGGGGGAGATGTGTGTTTTCCCCTTTTTTTCTTTTCTTCTCTCTTTCTCCGGCTTTCTTTCGCCGGGACACAGATGAAGACCAGCTTATCTGGGGGGGTGAGTCGGGCGTAATTAAAAGGCAGAAAGGAAACAGTGTTGTGGGGAAGTAATCATGATTGAACCTCAGCAAACAGAGGGGGGGTGGTGACTTTTCCTCTCGTACCTTCAAGGCCCAGGCCGAAAAAAGACAAAAAAAACAAAGGCAGTGCGGTGTAGTATCAGTTCATTACGGCGGGTTTACACACCCATGTTGCTGCTGATTACTCCAGTGCATGTGGCGGCGGTGATGATGATGATGAGGAGTGTGCAGAGGGCTCTGATGTAATATGGCTAAAAGGGATTTGAGCGCGCGTCCCAGAGGGCATTTCCACGTCCATTAAAGCCGCTGCCTGTGTGTTTTCACAGGGACGACAGTGCTGCGCTTCTTTAGAGGGGAGAGTGTTTTCCCAGGAAATTTTCCGTCTTGTTTCAGCAGAGCTTGCCTGAAGGGGGTCAGCCAAGAAGTCACCCTTAAGAGGTGATAATCCAATTGCTCTAGTCCTCAGCAGATTTGTTTTCCCCCCTGCTTGTCTGCGAGTGTGTGTGTGTGAGTGTGTGTGTGTGTTTACAGGGAGTGTAAACATGCGTGTGTGAATGTAATAGAAAAGAAAATGAGAGGCAGAGGCAGAGGCAGCGAGATGCCACCGGTTTCAGGTCTGTGTCCGACCCCTGGGCCCCCATTTCTAGATCAGAGAAGGGGTTACGGAGGCCAAGTCTGTCAAAGGCACACCTGCAGGGAAACTCCTGGAAAAAAAAAAAAAAAAAGCCCGACTGCCGGCTTACACAGGCCCGTTTAAAGGTGTGCTTATTTGGAGTTTAACCCTGACTTCAAATGTCCTTTCCCTCTCTCCCCTTTTGTGTTTGACCAATGGGCCTTGTACTCTTTTACTTTCTTTCCTTTCTTCTGCCTCCCCCTGGCTCTTTAATCTCTCTTCCACCGCCCCCACCCCTCTCCGTTCCCCTCCCACTAATGTCCGAAAACCCCACATCGCAGCGGTAAAAAAAAAAAAAGGTCCCCTCCCCGAAAAGGCAGCACGCGGTTGTGGGCTCAGCCAAGGCCCAGCCATGGCTCTTACGTGGCGCGCTTTTTTCGAACCGAACGGCGCCGTTGTACCCTACAGGTAGCGCTTTCTCCATGCCGCCACCGTCCAAGAGAGTGGGAGGAACGCTAAAATAGGAGCGTGTTACGATCCCCGAGTTCTTCCCCTCCTGCCGCCGATTTCCACGCACGCGTCTTTCACGTTTTTCATGCGAAGCTTCGCAGGGCATTATGCAAGATAAGCTCATTTTCTAGTCTGATTCCCTACTCTAGCACACGCTTTAATGACTCTTAAAGCCAAGGGGCTGCTTTTTTTAAGGCAATAATAGCAGTCCCGCGGTCTCCTGGTTTCTGCGAAGCCAGAGTGCTTTTTCCACACCTGATCACTTTTGTTCACCCATTTTATGGCTATTGGGGAACAGACGTAGGTGAGCGATTTGACAGCGGTTAGTGCCATGAGCCCTAATTTTTATTGGAAGCAAGCGTCTAATAATTTTTGATTACCCCAGAGGAGGTATTAGCCATGTTAGTCAGCAAGGATAATTTCTTATTTACATGCCCCAAGCAGTGAACACTCCGAAAGGAACACCGGGGCTAAATGCGCAACAAAACGAATCAAACATGCCAAACGAGATGCTCCATCCTGGCTGGCTGCGGGGCGGAAGCCGAGAAAACCTTCATTATGCATTTACCATAATTCATTTAGAGGGTTATCAATTTGCAGAATACAGAGGAGATGTTTGGAGGGGGAGGCGAGAACGGCATATCAAACGGAGGAAGAGAAAAGGGAACAAGGGAAGGGGAGATGAAAAGGAGCAGGATATTCAAGGATAGCTCGGTGCCTGGATTTTTTTTTTTTTTTTAAATGTTGTTCCAATTACACACTTTTCCATGTTTTGAGGCGAAACCTGCATGTTAAACGCTGCAATCCCTTTTGCTTTTCTTTTTTTTTTTTTTGCCAGTGTCACACTCCGCCCCCTAAATAAAAAAAAAAGGAGCTGATTTCGCTTTAATGAAAGCCGTTTGGCTCAGGAATTCTCTTCCTCTCTATGATTTCTGTTGAGATTGAGGCTACACAGAGATCTCCTACTTCAAATATTGTCTTTCTGTTCATTTGGGGTGGCTCTTTGTTTGGCTTCTGCCCTGCTTACTCAAGGATTTCTAGTATCTGTCTCTGTGGTGTGGATTTCAGGACAGTTACTACATGTTTTCATTTTCCTCTCCTGGCAACACACACACAGAAGGAAGAAAAAGACCTTTAAAAGCATCTTTCCCTCGGCCACCAGGCGAGGATGACTAAGGCCCCATTAGAACAATTGGAGGAAACTTAGGGAGACGGGGAGTGTTCAAAAGAATGAAAGCAGCCAGAAAACACCGCTATCTTGTGATAACCAGTGCTTGCTTTCATTATCTAAACACACAAAAAAAACTCCACCTTGGAAAAAATTGCACTCGCTCTATTGCTTCATTCAAAAATAAAACAATGAAAAAGAGAGAAACGGAAAAAAAAGAAAAGTAAAGAGAGAGGGGGGGGGAGCGGCATTGTTTAGAACGAATGCTTACTCCCAGGGATGCAGTGTTTAGACAACTGAGTGTCTGCAGGAGACATCTGTGAAGCCTGACCTTGTGACCCCAGAAAGAATGCTCTTAAGGTGGGGGGGGGGGGACTGCCTTTACCACTGCACCGTGGCCTACAGGACAGCCCGGCAGCAGCACAGCAAACACAACGGCTGCAGAAAATAACAGCACGGCAGTCGAGGGGAGAGGGAAATAAATAAATAAAAAAATACAAATGAGGTTCAAAATTGACATAGAAAGAGAAAGAAACATGTAGGAGGCAGGTAGCACGGAAGGAAAAAAAAAAAGATGATTGGTCTGAATTGTGCCTCACAGGCCTGCCCCCCCCCCCCTAAACACCACCACCACCACCATGAGATCATTTTCATCCTTTACGAGTCAAAAGGAAGCCCGGTTGAAAATGAAAGGTTACGCGAGCCAGAGAGCCCGAGCCCCTCGGAGTGAGAGCGGGGAGAGGAGATGGAGCACCCCCCCCCACACACACCCCCCGCTGCAAAGGGCCCTGCCGCTATTCAAAGCACCTGCCATTGTGTGGGCGCCGGTCCAGGCCCATTGTTGTGCAGAAATTAGTCGTGCTCCCTTTGGCTCCCTTCAGCTCCAGAGGCATGCGGCAGACCCCCGTGTTGTTTCGGGTTCAGATATGCGGGTCGGGATATGTATATGTATGCGTGGCCCCGGCTACCACCACTGGCTGTGGCTCTCTCCTGCATGCACAGCACCGCTCGGCCGGCTTTTCCTTCGTCTTTACTCGACCACTTCCTATAGTCGTCTCCTTCTTTCCCTTTTGTACTCCTACACTTGTTTCTCCTTTGGTGTATATGCTTATTGCTTCTTGGCGGCACCCTCATTATACCCATGGTTATATTTTAAGGGCTCTCTCTCTCTTTCTCTTCGATTCCGGTCTCGCGGGGGAGTCGGCGTTGGTGCTTGGTGGGAGCTGTAGGGCTGGCCCCGGCTCTCGGGGCTCCCCAGCCGGGCGTCTCAGAGAGCGGGGCTTGGGGGGCTGGAACATCGCCGCAGAAGCGCCGATGCTAACCGCTAGTGCTAGGGGATTGGGGGGTGAGGGGGGGGAAATTGAAAAGTCAATAACAAAAAAAAAAAAAAGAAAAGAAAAGAGAGGGTGAAATAAAAGGAGACGGAGAGCTTCAGAAAGATTAGAACGCTGCTAATTAATAGCATCAGAGGAGGGCTCTCTGATTCTGCATATGAACTTGTGAAGTGGTTTAGAAGTCCGTCACCCAGTAACAAGCCAACACTACAATCAACTCCTATGTGGTCGGTTGAGGCTCTAGTGTGCAGTGCAGTTGCGTTTTTTTAATTTAATACAACTCAATATAACACAACCACACAAACAACTGAACTGGCATCAATTCATTACACTATACAGACTTTTTCTATTGGTCACTCACTATTTATGTTATTGACTGCAGGCATGTATATACATACATTTGAATGCATTTTTTATGTCTGCATCTCACATTTAAAATGTCTAATTGCACTTTCGTGCTGTCAAGTCAGTTTAATTTATATAGTGCTGAATCACCACAGATGTTATCTCATGACACTTCTCATATAGAGCAGGTCTAGACCCTCTTTAGTTGTCACTCCCCCCCTTTTATTTTCATGCAGCTAATCAAAAGATAAGGTCCGAGAGACGTGATGAGATACGAACTTTGGTGGCTCACCAAAGCCGAGTGGCAGTAATTTGAAACCGAAGGCTTTGCAATTTGTGTTTTTTTTTTTTTTCACGGCAGTAATAGGCTCCTCTCTCACTGTTCCCTGCCATAGCAATTTCCACTGCCAACAGCTGTCAAGCCCCTAAAATCAAAATTAGTGCCATGGAATTGGGCCTTAATGAAATGACCTGCTGGATTTACCTTAAGAAGCCGGGGGGACAGTCAATACTAGCCTCGTCAAAACCCTTTTTCTCCTCATGCTGCAGTCCCATTAATGAAAGGAAATGGTCTCGAGTAAATGTATTAAGCACTGCTTCCACCCTCTAATTATATTTTTTTCCTTCTCTCTTCATAATTCATTCACAATATCATTCATTCTTAATATTGAAAATGGCTTTTAACTGGCTCTGCTGTCTGCACGGGGTCACCAATTATTTGTCACTACGTCTGACAGGAATGTCTGAGGAGTCCATTTGTAGTTTTGAGGTTTAAACATAGTAGAGGAAAGTTTTTTTTAAATAAACATACGTCATTTCCATAATTTCATACGAAATATTGGAGCATTGAGGGTTTACACCATTGGAACCGTGGGCTCCGCCCTGCCCGCCCACCTCCGCTTTACCGATGTGTGCCAAGGCCCGGTTTGCGGACACCGGGCCCGGGTTATTGACTTGTAAAGGGAGCGGGTAGGTGAGGGGTCTTGACAAGACATGAGCGGCTGACTCTCTTGTAAAGCCGTATCTGATTTCTCTGCTAGTTAGCTCCCCGGAGAGACCCCCGCTCTACACTCTGTTGATCAGACTCTCACTCACGGCTGTATGAAGAGAAAAAAAAAAAAAAAAGTAGCGATAAAAAGAATGAAAGAGTAGTTTTGTGAAAGGAGACACGCTCGTTCTGTGTGCCATGATTCCCTGTTAGGGTGAGAATGGAGGAGAGAGTAAATGAATCAGTACATGTAGTATATCAGGATTATATCAGTAGTATAACATGTAGTATGTTATGAAAAAAAATCTGCCTAACATTAACATTTTGGTGAGCTGCGTAATAAACTCGCCAGCGTGGTGCCTGTATTTTTGTATGAAAATAACAACGCGTGAGTAGGATAGACAAAGCGAGAATCAACTAAGCAAGCTCCTCACAGATCTGACTAATTTATGAGGATAAACTGCGCTGACAGAGAGAGAGAGAGAGATGCAGGTGGAAGGGAGGAAGTTTTCATTGACTCTCCAGAGCGGGCCGAGCCGAAGCCCCCAGGAGGGCTCTCTCTCAGTTTGAACTTTATCAGGGGCTACGCTTAATCAATACGCTATCGGAAAAAGAATTAATTACTAAAGCAGAATAAAACAGCTGCATTTTAAACCGAGGATTCATCAATTCTGTAATCTCTTGGTTACAGCTCAGGTGTCAGGAGGATCATTTCGACTCCATGTAATGAGGAACTGTGGGAGTTTGCCGTCCTCCTCCACCTCTCAATTTCTAACCCCCCCCCTACACTTCCCAACCAACAACCAGCTCTCATCCTACACCCCTTCAAGATTTTTTTCCATCCATTTCTTTCTCCTCTCATCGCCTATACCTTCAAGACTGTTTGTTATCTCTCTCTCTTTTTTTTTTTAACTGCCTTACCCTAATAGACCAACTGTATTCCACACTTCCCCCCCCTCCTTTACCAGCCACATTCTCCTCCAAATTCCAGTCTTTGCGGGGATGGGACGAAGGGGTATTAAAGCTGAAATCTCTGGTGCGAAGGCCAACTAGAACGGGACATTCTCGCCGCTGCAGCCACCGAGCCGGACATTCCTTCGCTCTGGCCGGGACACCACTGGCGTTGCAAAAAGAGGAGGGGGTGTGGGGGCGTTGGGCATATGTAATGGGGTTGGTGCAGGCAGCAGAGAACCATTCTCAAATAGTGAAAACAGAGTTATTTTTGGTTTATGAAATCAATGGAGTTTGAGAACACACTCAGAAGACAAACCGGATTGGGTGATATTCCGTGTTGCTTAAACACACACACACACACGGCTGCACTGTTGCTATGACCACTGCCATCCAACCCTCACAGCCCTTGACCCCGGGCCTAAAGCCTGTAAACGGACTGTCCTTGACTCGCCATAATGGGGGGGATTTCAAGGCAGGTTGAGAAGGGGTTATGGGTGATGAATTGGGTTTTTAGTGAGCTCATTAGGAAGCCAAACAGAGTTTAGACTGGCGGAGCGGGGCAACAGCGCAGTAATCAGTTCTGCTCGCTTTGTTCCCTGCCTCCAGGACATTTGTGTGAAAAAAAAGAGAGAGAGAGAGAGAGAGAGAGAGAGAGAGGAGGAAAGAAAAAAAAAGTTCATGGCATTCGGTTGATGAGAGGGCTGCTGAGCAGAGGCTACAATCTGATGGTTCACTTGTTGATTTATAAACCTTTTAATCCATTTACTCTACCGACCCCCCCCACCACCTCCCTCTCATCCCCCCGGCCCTATGTAAAGACTCCAACTCTGCTTTGATGCTACTGTCCGTCCAACCTGGTATCATGCCAACGCGTGTAATACACACGCCGCTCCAGCCAGCTCCAGTGTTTAAGTTAAAAAAGAAAAAAAAAAACGCTCGGTTAGAGTAAGGGAACGATCATGGTTTGGGTTTAAATGATCATTTGAAATGTGTTGTGGGTTGAAGTTTAAAAAAAAAAAAATTGTCCCTACTCCACGGTTGGAAACAAGACGCTTGTGGTCGGAAGCAAAAAAGTGAACGGCGGTCTCCTGCAGCCAAGTCCACAGAGTTAGCTTTTTTTTTTAAGATCCTCCCCGCCACCTCTGAATAAGGGAATGTGTCGCCTCACGTCGATCTTTGATCAAGTTGTACACACGTGTTCTTTTACCACTAAAGCGAGGCAAAAAGGTGACACTGACACAGGATCCTCCAGTGGGTCGGTGGGTGTGTTAGTGGCTACGTGGCGACACTGGGCTGGTCCATCTGCTGCGGCTACGATATTTGTAATAGATCCAAGTCTCTCTCTCTCTCTCTCTCTCTCTCTTGCAGCAAAAAAACCCACCACCGTTTGTTTGTTTGGTTTTAAATTGTAATGGAGGGTAGAGAATCACTGCTGATGATGTTATCATACTTTGTCTCAAACAGTGTAAGTTGTTCTGAATCAGGAAAACCACACCGGCAACCTGCTGCTCTTTCTGGTGGTTTAGGTAGAAAGTCTTTGATATTCAATAGCTCCTAGCGGGGATTATGAAGCCATTTCTCCTTGCTAGCAGATGGATCCATGCGATGCGTTGGCGCGCTCGCCGTCTCCTTATCCCCCTCGTGCTTTTTTTGTTATCATTGCAAAGTTTTTATCATTTCAAAGTAGAGCAACTTAGTCGTTTTCAGGAAGCCGAAAGTGTGGAAGCGGCTTGTTTAACTAATGATCGCGCTTGTTTCAATTCAACATAGCACCGTTCGCTTTTGGGAATCACCTTCTCCTTTAATATTTAACGCGGCATCAAAGAACGCTTCCCCATTGGCCCCCAGTTGTGTTTTCTTACCGTAGCGGTTGAAATTACCACAGATGTCAAGGATTGTTGGATTGTAGAATTTTTTTTGGCAAGGAAAAGGGAGAACAGGCCAGGTTTGGACAGGCTGGTTTATGTAATTATTTGCAAATATGAAGAAACAGGGGGACGATCCCAGATTACCTGCGAGACCAATTAGCGATCGATCGGGGAAGCGTACGGCAGGAGCGGCGGTGGCGGCTCCTTGTGCAGTGCTGGAATGGCAAAGGGGGGAGCGGGGTGGAGTTGTCAGGGAGGCAGGGAGTGTGAAATGTCTGGTGGAGAGACCCAAAGCCCTTCATTAGCCACTGATCCCTGTCTGCTGAGTGAGGGGCAGTCATGGGCATCACGGCTCCCTTTTAGGTCCAACCACCCCCCCCCCCATCCCAAAAAAAAGAGCGGGGCGAGGAGGGGGTAGCGGAGGGTTGGACGCCCCCCCCACTCCACCAACCATCCCACGCAATTTAGCCCTTTGCCATTCATGCAAATTGGGTCCTGACATCTGCAACAGCCTGCCTCCTTTCTTTTATACATCTTTATTCCATCGCTTTTCTTTCTTTCTTTTTTCCTCCACAAATAAAGCCCCGTTCAGACTCAAATACATTCTTTCATGCAAACTCCTACTACAAGTACATGTGTGTGCAGACACACATGTATAGAATAGAAATGTAATAAATTATTAGATAAATCCATTGATTGTCTCTGATCACTTCATTGATAATCTTGGAGCGCCCCAATTAAACATGTTGGGGTCTTGGCAGATGAGAATCCTAACCTAGAAGATCCAGAGTTATAGGCATTGAAAGTAGTAACCAGACAGCCCCCCCCCCCCTTTTCCTCCATCTCCCTTTTGGATGAACCACTCGTCTTTGGCTCCAGGGGTGAAGCTGGAAAAAAAAAGGAGGATGGCTTTGCTCCAGCCCATATTTTGGGTTAAAAGGTAAAATCGCCTAACTGGCTGTTAAAAAAACGAGTTTTACCCCCAGCCCTCCAACCCTCGACCCTCCACTCCGTCCCCCCCCCTGCTCCCTCCACCCCACCCTCGCCCTCTCTGGTAGGGATGAGCGCGGCGGGGTCAACGTGAGAGGAGAGAGGCCTTGTATCGGCGGAGAGGCGATAGTTATCTCCGGCATTCCAGAGATGACAGAGAGATATCTGCCTGATGGCAGGGTTAGGGGGGCTTAGAGAAGGGGCGGAAAAAGGGAGGGAGCAGAGGAGGTACAGGAGTTGTTGAGCAACTACCCCCCACCTCCCTCCTTCCTTCCCTCCCTGCCTCTTTCTTACTGCCTGACTGCCTCGCTTCCCCGCACATAGGAAAAAAAAAACACATCTAATTAGAAGTTCTTATTCCACTTCATTTAAGGGAACACTTAATGATGTGTTTTTGGGTGGGTGGGTGGGTGGGAGTGGGGGGGGGGGGGGGGGGGGGGTAACTGCACATTACTTCTCATGCAAAAGGAGCCGCTCGGTGGTATGGCATGGCACCCAGGATGCACTTAGGGGGAGAGGGAAAACCGAGTGGTTGTCCCGTCTCTTTCACCTTAAGCCAACGTCCCGGTGCTAAGAGGAGGGGTTGGGGGGGGGGTAAAGAGGAGGCGGGCGGTGACATCGGGCGTTTGGCAGCGAGACTTGCTGAAGGAGAGGGTTTGTTGTAATTGCTCTGACAGGTTTTAGGGCTGTTAATGACTCCGGCCCGAGCGCTACCAATTTGTCAGCATGCTTGCTGTTTACTAAGCTGTTGTTTTATGGTCCAGTGCAAAGGGGGCCGCTGCTTGTTTAAGCACAGATCAGGAAATAATCAGCGTAAAAACGCCGGGGCTTGCGGCGGGCGCAGGCTGCACTAAAACCCGTTCCGTTTTTTTAAGAGCCCTCATCTACTGTATGGATTCGAATGAGCGCAGTAAACCATATGGCGTGTGTGGTCATACAAAGACACACAAGCGCTGTGATGGGTTACTCACTCCTGGACGCTCTAGTGTGTGCTTTATCATTAAAGGGGATTATGTCCTACTCATTAGCACTTGTCTGCGCTGTATGTCATGTCAGTGCAGAGCATATTGCTAGCATGCGGTTATAGTCAGAAGACCTGTAATCCCCAGAGCAGCAGCGGGCCGGCCATTTCCCTGGTGTGAATAGAGTCTCTACGTGTTTTTGTATGTATGTGTGTGTGTGTGTGTGTGTGAAAGAGAGAGAGAGGGAGAGAGAGAGAGAGAGGGCTTGTGTGTGCGTCAAGAGCATGTGGTCCCAGAGCCGAGGCAAAGACCCCTTCGTAAATCCAGAGTAAATAAAAGGGGTAACCAGACGGACAAAAGAGGAGCCCCCACTGCTTCTCTCATTTGCTGCCATTTGGGGGGGGGGGGGGGGAACTGAATGTGCTAAACGCTGCTTATGTTGGCTGAAAAGTTGAGGAGAAAAAAAGAGGGAAAAGGGAGGCTCTAAATCCCCCCCTCTTCTTTTCTCCTCATTCTCTTACGGCCGAGCCCGCGGGGCTAGAGGTGGTGTAATGGGGGTGGGGGGGGGGGACTATGGTCCGTTAAGGTGAAGGAGACCAAAGGAGCGCTCGCTATAACAAAACCTCCCAGCCTCTGTCCTCCATCTATCACTCTCCCCCCTTCCAAACTCAGAGTTTCTGGAGTTTCTCCCGTCCCCTCGTTTGGGCGAGCTTGGGTGAACGTGCCTGACTAGTTTGGGTTGACAGGGGACATGGCGGGGGGGTTTGTGGTTGTGTGTGTGTGTGTGTGTGGTAGGGGAGGGGGTTGTGTTGTAATTAGTCACTTTAACCACAGCTTCCATAAGCCACTGCCTCAACACTCTTGCTTCATTAACCTGAAACAAACGCTGGGGGCCTCCCAGTGCAAAATCACTGCACGGCCTTTGGAGTACTACACACAACATCTAAAGCTTGTCTAGAGGCTGCTCAGTATTATAAGGATCAATAAGTCTGGAGTGTTATTTGATAACTAACCATGAATGGTTTGAACGCGCTTTCCAACTATTGACAATTCATTATTCATTCATACACGGGTGTATTGGAATGGTGGTGCAGCGGGAGGAGCACGTTCCTGGTTATAGTGATAGCAGCATTATGTGTTATCCATGATGCTTCTAGGGCATGAGTAGACCTTCAACGTCTCCCCGGGGTTGGCAGTGGGGGTGCAGGGTGCCTCCTAGACATGAATCGTGATGCACAAGAGTTAGCAGACCTCCTCTAAATCCCCTTTTTTTACTATCAGTAGGACACTTTGTGCTTAAAACCGACTCTTTGTGCGAGAGATCCTGAAGCGACTGCGAGCGTGGCAACGCTAGACAAGCGGAGTTGCAGCGTGTTTACGGTCCGTTCCCAACCCGTTAATGAGCTCAGCCCTGAGACCAATTTACTCACACGGAGCTATATCTGAATGCATTTTTAATAACCACCCACTGGTGATGAGAGAGGTAATGTATGTGAGCGTGATGCGCTCTCCGACTTGTTGTTTTGCTTGGTTGCTCCGTCTCTCCCCGCCCCTCATCGCGCTCGGCCATTGTCTACCGTCTCGCTTGATTACGCCCTCCTCGCCCTCCCGTTAAAAAAAAAAAAAAAAGTATGCGCCCAACTTTCATTGATAGCACGTTTAGTCAAAATATTGATAGAGAGTCTAAGGGAGGAGGAGAGGGAAGGGAAGAGTGAGGAAAGGCAGAAAGAGTGTGTGTGTGTGTGTGTGTGTGTGTGTGGAGGCTGGGGAGGTGGTGAGGTGGTGGTGGAGGGGGGGGGGGGGGGGGGCTGTCTTTCTTCCGTCTCCAAGGGCGCTGCTTTTCCAAAAGTGCCTGGGGCTACACTCCAGCACCTCAGCTCCCCTAGGCCTTTCGGCTGCCTCCTAATAGCCAACCCCCATCTGTGTCACATGGCCAGATGATGGGACGCGTCTCCCCCGTTTCTGCCCTGCACTTTTTTTTTCCTCGTTTTTTTTTCTTTTTTTTTTTTTAGGAGTGCACATCCACACAGGTTAGAATGGCAGAGTTGCCAGGGAACAGTCAGAAGCCATTAGCGTTTGGGACAATTTGCCCTGCAGCGTTCCTTCTCTCGCTCATAAGAAAAGGAGTGGGGGTGGATGCAAAGCACCAGCTCTCCTTTAGCTGTAATGAGGTTGTGCAAGTTGGGTCTTCTTTATTCTTTTTCAACTCCTTTCTCCCCTCCTCGCTTCTTGCTCTTTGTTATCTCTTCCTCAAGTAGACGGCACATATGTGTGCATAGTATAAGTCGACGACTATTAATAGTGTACACAACATTTATGCCTGCTCTGTGCACACATGACAGTATCTATGTGCATGCGAGAGAAAGACAGAGGGACAGAGGAGCCGAGAGCCTCGGAGTCTGGTTTCACCCTTGCGGGCTAGGGCAGGAGGCAGCGAGCATGCTGGGTAATGAAGTGACAGGTCAGTCTGTAAATACGCACGGGTCGCTCTGGCCCTGGCCGTGGGTGGGGGGGGGGAAGCTATCACGTTGCAGTGAAAATGGAAACGTCAATAAAATTAATCTGCCGGCCTTTTGGCCACCGTGCGGTTCCACTGGACGGGCCCGGCTGCTCACAGCGGGAGACGGGATTTGGGATCACAAAACCTGGCGGCGCGCAAACAAACAAACATGTGCATCAACGTTATTCAGTGGCGGCTCAAGAAGGGAAAAAAGTAAGAGGGGGGAGGAGGTGACGGCGATTCAAATTCACAGCTCGCGAGTCGCTTTGTTATTGAAGTTAGGAAGCAAACCAGGGGGGAGTTGGACTCGACTTCCGTCTGGGTCGCATTTCTCAGGAAGCCCCTCGCAGCCAGGGTAGGGCTACGGCCGGACCAAAGTTTATTGTTTTAGGCTTTCCTGAACAAGGATTCGTACTTAGCCTGGGATTTATGGCATTTGCCACTAATGAAAGCCCATTCTACAATTACAACACCCCTCGTCTTCGTCCCCCCCCCGTTCCCATATGTCCTCCAGAAAAGGGGGGGGGGGGGCGTCGCTTCTTTAACTTCACACGGGGAGCGCAAAGTCGGCACTTCTCTGTTTTCCCCCCTTTTCGTGTGGCTCCGCACTAATGATGTGGAAGGAAAACACAGCGCACAGACAGAAAAGATAGACGGAGAGAAGGGAAAAAAAGAAAAAGAGAGGGAAAATGAAGGGGAGGAAAAAAGAAAAAGAAAATAGGGGTGGGGGGGTAGTTAGAAGTGAGGGCCCCTGCTGTCCTTGTATTCTTCATTTATTTTGCATTTGATTATGGCACCAGTCGGATCCTTTTTCTTTCCCCCCTTTTTAATGTTATTAGTTCAAATATTTATGCGAGATTAGGGCTCCTATAGGTGGTTGTGATTGATGCCTCCCCAAAAACAGGAGGACAAGTGAGTCTGAATTTTGAGAACGTCAGGGTCCTTCCCCTGCCTTAGTGGAGGAGTTTTTCAGATACATAATTTAGATGCCCTCAAGGAAGGCTTTCAAGGTATTTGTGCCCGGGGGCAAGAAAAAATAACTATGACTGTTAAAAGTAAATCATTTTTGCTAATGCACAATTAATGCCGGGGAAGGAGGAACAAGAAAAGGGGGCAAGGGAGAGAGATGGAAACTTCAATTTAAAGGAGAGAATCGTGCCCGGGTATGTGCATGTGCATTTTTTTCCTTTTCTTCCCCTCTCGAAAAAATCAAACGCTGACGGACATTAATGCGGGAGAAGCCGCCACTGTCCTGTCATGTTAATCTCGCGGCAGAACAGGGAAGGGGAGGGGGGGAGGAAGCTGCGAGGGGGCGACTGGAGGAGTCAGGGTTGGGGGGGGGGAGCAGACGAGTCCATTATGTGCATCCAAGTGCAACAATGAACCACCCTAAATCACATCCTTACTCCAGTACGCGTGCTTTCTCAATTGGATGACCTGAATTATCATCTCTTGTGTTTTGTTTCTTATGCGAGCGTGTGCGTCTACTGTATGTCTGCATAACTACTTCTTGCCCCCTTTGGGTCTCTTCAAAAAGATGGAGAGAAAAAAAAAGCACTAAATTATGTCAAGCATGCAAATCTAATTGAAATAATGACATGAGTCCAAGCCTCTTTTCTTTCCCTCCTGTTCCTACTGTAGAACTGGAACGAGGAACCAAGTGTTTCAGTGTCCAACCATAACATTAGTGTCATTAACCCCCATTCCCCTTTCCTGAGCTCTGGGGTATTGAACAACTCTGCGAGGCCTCTGTTATAAACCCCTCGCACTCTGTACATGCTTTCCGTCTAAGGCCGTCTAAATCCCCCCTACTGCCATATCTTCACTGTGCAACAGCAACTTTACCCCGGCGATTTACAAGGTGTTTGTCATATTACCCATCTTTCATAAGCCTTAAACCTTCCGCTTTGACTGTCCATGCAGGCGCTTCTGTTTCTGCCTCGAGCAGGATGTTGTGTTTTCTTTTTTTATTGTACTCTGAGGCAGTGGTGTGGGTCTTGGATGTTATTTAACCCCGGGGTTTGGTTTCCGTCCAGGAGATGGCTTAGACAACAGCGTCGCATCGCCCGGCACAGGGGACGACGACGATCCGGACAAGGATAAGAAGAGGCAGAAAAAGCGTGGCATTTTCCCCAAGGTGGCTACCAACATCATGAGGGCGTGGCTGTTCCAGCATCTCACGGTAAGCACGGACCCAAACTTTTTGTCTTGCATGTATGAAAACAACACAGAGGGAAACACTCATGCACACGCGCATATTTGAAATATACCAAAACACACACACGGCCACATCCGTGACGGAGGCGAGTGATTGCGGCGCCGTGATGCTCACCTGTCAGACACCTGTCAGACGGACACGGTGACCGGGTCAATCTAATCAGTTCGGACTGTTTACCCATGCTCGGCACATGCTGTTAAGTTAAAGGGAGGTGGCCAAACAACCCATGACATTTACTCCAGTATGAAATGCCTGTCTGAAGAATGAGAGAATAGAAGAAGTGGTGGAGAACAACTGTTGGTGTAAAGATGTCGGCGCATTCTCACATTTGAGTCTCTTTTTGCTCATCTAAATTAGCAAAAAGTGACGTCACGTGGCATCGAGTGAATATTCAGTGTTTCTGTCCGTCTATTTGTGTTCGTCACGTATGAGGCGATCGACCACACGTCCCCACCCCCACCCCCTCTAATGTCAGGACATTATCAGAACATCAGGCTGTATTGATTTTGCCACGCAGGTCAGATTTCAGGAGGGAGGATGGCCACGCCGAGACACATAAGCCGCTCTCCGAGCACGTGTCTCTCTCCCCTGTCCCGGAGATGGAGAGTCGAGTTGGGATGGGGGGGGGGTCGGGACGGAGTAGCAAACGAAGTGGGAGAAAGTAGGAGAGACTTAGTTCATCCACACATTTATGAGGGTCAGGTGCCCCCCCCACACACACCAACCCCCTACCCTTCCCATCAATGCCCACTCCCTGCCCAAAGCCTTCAGACCCTGATTACCTAACCAAAAGCCCGAGTAATGAGTGGCCAGCAAATACGGACTAATTGAAAGGGCTGTAAATCCATTACATATTGGTCAGGGATAATCAGGAGTGCTTTAATCACTTTTATCTATTCAGGAGCAGTGAAGCTGCAACAGCAAAGCCCTGAGCCTCGCAGGCCTTAGCGGCTCCACCACGCCAGTCTGCATGCTTATTATTCTCATCATTATCAAAATGACTTCACAGCTGTTCACAGCTCCATCGCTCCCTGACTGGAGACCTCTCACCAAACTGTGCACACTAGGCTTCACTCGGAGATTGAGGGCAGGAGGGAAGCCAACTTTTTTTTTCTTTTTTTTTTAAGGAGGGATAATTTCTTTCTTTTTTTTCTTTCCCCCCTCTCCTTGATTTAGAATACCTTTGTTTGTGTATAAAGGAGACAAACAAAAGGGCTAACTGTTTTAATGGGAGCGTAATTCACTGCATGTTCATATATGCGTGCATAAACACACCTTATGTGAGTCAAATTCCCTCATGATTTGGCTTCTCTCCTGGTGGAACCTCACACAGCCTCTGCGCTCCCTTCACCCAGAAAAAAAAAAAAAGTGGACAGAAAAGACAGAATGACGCACGCAGAGCTTTTGAAATAGTCTCCAAAAAATTTCCTTTAGAATTGTTTTAAAATTCAATTGAAAGAGGGTGGAAAAAGAGGTGGTGGCAGGGGGGGGGGCAGCCCAATGTTGGACACAGGCACAGTGTTCAGAGAGCTGGTTAATTCAGACCGAGCGGAGCTTTCAAGGCCCTCTTTTTCTCCGTCCCTTCTCCCTTTTATCGCGTTCCCTGCTTGTAGATATTCTCTCCAATCTTTATTTGTTTCTTTTGTGCCGAGCCCTGGCCTGGTCTTGTACAAATAATAATCCCTCCCTTTTAACCTGCCTTCATTTCTCCACTGAGGAAGAAGACTAATTGAATTATCCCCCTTCTCTTCTCAGCATCCAATTCTCCCACCCATAAACTCCCTCTCACTCTCTCTCTCTCTTACACACACACACACACACACACACACTCCCATTAGCCTTTCTCCTTTCTTTTAATTTGTTAAGCAAATGTATTTGCCATTGCTGTATGTGCTTGTGCAAGGGTGAATTCTTGGAGACTTTGGCCCCTGAATGGCCCGTAGCGTTCATTCTGTCATTCACGCATTCATTAACTGAGGGGTGAGGAGTGAATGGAGCGGGACCTTGTATTTTTCTCAGAACCACCGGGGCCAGCATGGAGCTCCTCTTCCATGAGCCGCGGGGGTCTCCCTACATATGTTCTCAACATCCATCCATTGTCATATCTCCTGAAAAGCTCAAAAGGGCTGGACCTCCCCCCCCCCTAACCCCACCTCACCAACCCACCCTCTACCGCCGCCGCCACCTTCACACACAGAAAAACAACACAGGCCAATAGTAGCAACTGTTGGCTTTTGGATTCAGTATAACAAAATCGCCCTCTCTCCCCCCTCCCTTTTCGCTGTGCTCTGACCCCACACTCTCCTGGGAGAAATCATAAGATGGTTTTCTTCATTGAAAGTCGCCTCATATTTACCATCAAATCCCACCATGCGGAAGCCTGGAACCGCGGCCAATATTCTGGGCTGAAGGGGGGGGGAATGAGCTCTCGCAAAAAAAAAAAAAAAAAAACGCTAAGATTCTGCAGATACTGCTAGAGAGAAGCGGCGCTGACTCTGACCTCTTACGTTAGGGCCCATATGTAGAGAGCACGTGAGCTGGCAACCTTAAATGCCCCATATTTAATTGGCAAACGGCTGGACAGATCAGCTGCTGTTTGCTGGCAGAAGAGGGTCAGACCGTCTCTCATTCCCTCCTTCCATCCTCCCTCCCACTCTCTTTCTCTCTCTAATACCCCCCCCCCTCTCTCTCTCTCTCTCTCTCTCTCACACACACACCCCTCCTCCCTCCCCATGAGTTTCTGGATGTCTTCCAGCCACATTAGGGGAAGGGAAATCCCAGACTGTTGGTGTAAGCTTTTCAATACTACAGGGAGATTATGTTATCAGAAAGGTAAACTTCACTGTTAGGGGTAAAAATGTTCAACTGCACTTCAAAAGCACGGATGACAGAGTCGGAGGAGAGTGAGAGTGAGTTATGCGTGGAGAGGAAGGTATATGCAGTAGGGGGGGGGGGGACGCGAAGGTAGGAGAAGAGGAGTGACAGGAGGGAGGCAGGCGGAGAAATAAAAAGGAGGCGGTGGGAGTTCTTTTTTTTTTCTTGCTTTTCTTATTGTCGCAAAAGGTGATGCCCTTTTGTTTGGCAAAAGCAAACTCTAAAATACACAATTAGCCCCTCGGCGCCCCCCCTCCCACCCCGGCCTTCCTTTCCTCTCGCCCCCTGTTAGCCCCCCGCTAGCCCCTACTCACCCCTGTAAAGACAAGGGTCGGCCCCGCAATGAAAACAGGAAGCACTCAGATGCAAAGATACCACTCCGGGCCCCGGCCTTGTCTTTTTCTGACTGGTGTAAACCCTCAAACACCTATGAAAATAAATAAGGGAACCTCAGGAGCGTAACCAGGTCAGTTGATAGTATGCACACGTGTGCGTGTGTCGAGCGAGGAGGGAGGGAGGGAGGGAGGCGGGGGGGGGGGCAGAGAGTGGTCAGTCAGATGAGTAGGTATCCCTCTCCGGCATCAAGCGTCTCAGGTTTTGTGCTAGGCAACCCTTTGGCCTGCGTGTTTGGGGAAATGCTGTTAAGCTGCTAAGCCAGGTGTATTGGTCCCCTGGGCTCCTTGAAAGGGAAGCGATACATCCCTCGGCCATTTGTAAAATCCTTGGACTGCGAGCGTTGGAAACAGTGTGTTCAAGATGTGAAATGTTCATGGGGTGTTTTTGTGCATTTAAATAGTTATAAATAGAAGTACTGTTGAGTGAATGCTGACTCAGTAACTGTTGCATGTCTGTATTTATAAAGCCAGAACACTTTGTGTAGAGATGAGCACATTGTGCTGCAAACATCATTAGATACACTAGTGACAGTAGCTACACACACACACACACACACACACAAACACCCTTACCCAAACACACCCCGCTCCGCTCCCAATCCCAGCCCAACATAGCATTAGTCTCCATGACGACAGGGTGTCATCGTCAGGTCGGGCCCTCCTATGGGAGCTGCTCTCTCGGCCGCCCTTTATAGACGCGCATAAAAGAGCCCCAGCTCGGGTCATTCACAAGACATGGGCGCGGGGGGGCGAGGCCAAAGCTTGGCGACGGATGTTTGTCCCGACGCGATAAACAAGCGTACGAGCCCGTCCCTTTGGAAAAAAAAGGGAGAGAGAGAGATAGAGGGCACGTTTGTTTGAAGCGTTGCGTCCCGGTCCCTGTTGTTTCCCCCGGTTTTGTTTAAGCTGCTCTAGTCCTTCTAATCCGCGCGTGTTGTTGCAGCACAAGCAGCATTTAACTGGCGGAGACACACATCTGCAAACAGTTTGAAACGGCGAGGCCCTTCCTCCTTTTTGCATTGAACGGACGAGTGCTGTCCATTCCATATTTCCTGCTGCCGACTTTAGCTTTCCAACATACTGTACATGTTGCATGTTTTTTTCTTTTTAAATTAATTTTTAGTTTACTAATTGAATTATTGGATTGGATTATTATTCATTTTGTTTGGATTTCAGTTGCGTAACAAGTAAAAAAAAACTTTTTAAAGCTAGAAGGTTGTTTTTTTCATAAAGTTGCAAACTTTAGGCTGCTTTTTCAGTAAAGCTGTTTACATTCGGGATGAGGAGAGTTTACAGACAAAAGGAGAAGGAGGGAGCGGGTTTTAGGGAGCGAGGAGGGGGCAAAGAGGGGGTTCCTAAGGGTCACGGAGGTGGAAGCCTGGAGGAGGCCCACACACTAATCTGTCATGTGCTCGTTTGCCTCGGAGCCCAAAAGTCAGCTCTCCAGTCACCCATAGCAACCCGGGCGACGGTTTGGTTCACCACCGCTGCTTAAAAATGTGTGGCAGTCAGTGGGAGACGCAGGGAAATGAGTCATCACTTCGCTTGTGTGTGTGTGTGTGTGTGTTTACACAACAGACATTAGTGACCACATGACAGGAGAGTTTGGTGATGTTCAGGAGTTATTGAAAGTCTTTGATAATGACTGAGGAGGTGATCCTTTTGTGTGTGTGTGTGTGTGTGTGTTGGGGGGGTGATGCCTAGCTATTGTCTAGTCACTGTGTTCTAATGTTGGCTGCCCAGCGACCCTGGAAAACAGAGACATAAGCCACCTCAGTCTGCCATCTGTTCTTCAATAGCTTGGCCATAGTGGAGTGGAGACTACAGCACGGACATAGACGGACCTTAACAGGGAAGTTTATTTGAAGAAGAAGACACACACACACACGAAAAAAAACCTTTCCTTCTCAGAACTAATTTGAAAAAAACCTCACAAGATGCAGTTTTTTTTATAGAAGCAGAGCGAGATAGAGAGCAGAAACCAGAATGGATGTTTAGGAGGAGGATCCAGTGACTTCCCATTTTCACAGGCTGTATAATTATATGACGGGCCACATCAACTTCTCGCTGCGGAATGGCTTCGCAGCAATTTCCAAGTGTTAGTTAGCGCAAACAAGACACAGCTCTTGGCGAGTCGGCGAGAGCCTTGTTTACAGGCCGCTCTGGCGGAGCTAGCTGCCGTTTCCAGAGGTTCAGCCCAGCACTAGGACGTAATAAGCCCAAATTCGTTTCATGCTCCGACATCAGACCTTTACACTTTGCCCCCTAATCCAGATCTGTCATAGTTCCACTTCAAAGCCAGCTAAGCCCACGTGGAATCCACTGACATAAAGCATGGCACATTAACCTCGCATACACTACGGGGGTGCGTGTGCTTGTGAAAGTAGTAGGAATGTTTGCAGGTTTTTTTTTTTTAAAAAAAAGGAAAAACACTTTTCATTTATGCAGGCTTGCTTATCTTTAAGATGAGCTCCATGTTATCATGTGTGTGTGGAAAAAGCAGTGGTGCTACACTCCTCCTGCTCCTTCCCTCTTGATTTTTCATTCCTGCAGTTTGCATCTTAATGCAGGTTGTTTAATGAAGTAGCAGAAATGAGTGCCTTCGCGGAGGGACTGTTTATGACACGTTCCCAATGCATGGAGGTGATTAAGCTGTGTGAAACTCCACAGCGTGTGCAAGGGAAAAAAAGGACATACAATATATCCTCCAGTGAGACTACAATAAAGGGGAAAAACAACAAAGGGGGACAGTGTTCCCCCCTGAAATGTGATGCAATACGCGTTTCTTTAAATGAGATTTTTGCAGCGGGGGGGTGTCCTCATGGAAGACCGGGAGCGCAGCGGGAAGTTTGACCGGCCCCTGCAGAGGTGACTGCACATGCCCCGACCGCAGCGGAACACAAACAGAGCGGAGGTCTGCGGAGGGCAGTCTGATTTATAAACTCGCAGCCCCCCGAACAGCGAGAGACTCCTCCAGGAACACACACACACAGCCGAGGAGGAGAGCCTCTTTAAGGCCCTACGCTCCGCTGAGATTAAGGGCCCCGGCCCTGCCTCTGGCGCAGCAGCAGCAGCAACTATCCGCCGCCGCCGTAGTCATAACACTGATGCTGACTCTGGGTGGGTAATCGGAACGAACGACGTCATCCGCGCTGACGGACCCCGCGAGGGGGGGTCTGCAACGGCGTACATGCCCCCTGTGGGAAAACCGGGGTTATTAAGATGGTGGTAACTGATTCCCCGCCGTTTTTCCCCCTTTTTCTATACTTTCGGGGTTATCTTACTCATAACAAAATGTATTAGGGGATTTTGGTTTCACATCTTAGAGCCAGTTTCCTTAAATTACCCCTCACCCTCACGGGGGTACGGCTGCAGGCTAGCCCCGTCCCCCTATTGGCTGATTGCGGGGTTGTATGAGCGAGAGCCGCGAGGAACAGTGGCGACGTGCATGCTGGGGACCGCGGAGGCCGATGAGATTTTGCTGCAGGCCTCTGCGCTGCCCCGGCATTGCTTTGATATTCATCTCACACCAAGAGAAGAAAATGCAAAAAGAGGGGTGGTTGGGGTGGGGGGTGGGGGGGGAAGGAGCAGCACAAGCGTGGAAACAGCACACCAGGCGAAAGAAGGAGGGAGGGGAGGGCGAGGAAAAAGAGAAAAAGGTTGAGGGATGAAGGCATTGAGTAGAAATCAAAAACAGACCTTGTGTTGCAGTGTTTGGTTTGTCATGGGACCCTGGCTGCACCAAATCCCACTCCTGCCATTTTGTGTGATTTTTTTTTTCTTTCTCTCTGCCTACTCCTCTCGAATGCACGCTTTTGTTTTCGCTCGGCGCCCGGTCCAGGGGCGAGCAGCGAGATTCCTGCACAGTGGGGTCCTTATAACTGGGAGCCGTGTCTCTTGTTCTCACCTCACCCCCCCCTCACCACTTCCTCACCTTTTCATTTTTTTCCCCCCCACCACCCTCCATTGATATCCTCTGTCTTCCCCTCTCTGAACATATGGACTGTTTTTTAAGAGAGATCCCAGTCCACATCAAAGGCCGAGGCTGAGCGGGTCAATTTGTTGCTCCTTTCCCTGACTCTTTCCCCTCCGCTAACCTCAGCGGACCCTCCCTGCACCGCAACCGTTTACCCAGAATGCTTTGTTGCCCAAGCAATACTGCCTAGCGTATATATATCGAGCCATGTGTTATTAGTGTCTCGGTCTGCCTTGCACATGCATCAGTCCGAGTTCACATAGCAAAGCTCTGAATTACCCTGTGGCCACATCCTGCTAAGATCATGTAAGGCTACACAGATGAGCACGTATGATAGACAGCAGCCTCCGTGTCGAAAAAAAATAGCTGTACCACATGCTGATAAGAGGAAAAAAAGCAGATGATAGAGGAGGAAGAGAAGCGAGGAAATATAAAAAAAAATCAAATAAAAAAAATAAATATATAAATATATAAATCCAAATCTAAGCAGAACAGGCCTTGGCTCCAGATGTGAATCTCTCTGAATATTGATTGTGGAGAAAGCTAGTCCCCCCGTATCCCGGGGCTGCAGCGACTGACACACAAAGCACCTCTCTAAAGCCCATAAACCAGCTTGTACAATTATTTAGATAAAGAGGGCGACAACGGCGGTGTATGCCTCCCAACCCAGAACCTCCTCCTTGGCTCGCGTCCTCCTCCTACTGCTCACTGCTTACGCCTGCTCCTCCTTTTCCTCTTTCTCGTCCCGACGTAAGAAGACAGAAGAAGAAATGAAAAATGGGGGCAAATGTGTAATTAGCCACACGTTTCTGAATCCTCCTTAATGTTCATTACTGAAACCAGGGGCAATTACAAGTTCAAAGGGGGTTTAGGGCACCCACAGCCCGCATAATCAGCCACAAATTAAGCGCCGCTCATTTGTCACAGTGCAGCACGCACACTTTGTATGTGCACAGAGAAACACACACACACACAGATACGCATGCATACTGTCAGGGTTGAGTCATAGACAGGGCTGACAGGCATCAATTTCCATACAGGCACAAATCTCAGCTACCCCCAAGGCGCTGGGTTAGGTCTCCAATCCTCTTATGCGCTGCTGCTTTGTTTTTAAACACCACTGACACCTTCACCTCAGCTTCCTCGACATTAAACTGTAACCTGCTTGCATTCATCCTCTTATAGGTGTCCTGTTTGCACTTACTGCTCTCCCCTTCACCCTATCCCAACCTGTCTACAGTTTACAGCTTTTTTTTTTGTTTTTTTTTAAAGAAAAATGTCTATCTTCCCCTGTGTCTATCTCTTCCCACCTGGCCGTGCAGCAGCAACACGTGACAGTGTGTGTTTCATGTTTGTCCCTGGTGGTGTATCTCGGTTACCTCTGGGGCCGGGTCACAATGGCTAATCCTGTCTTCAGGTGGCTGTTTAGCACAGCTCGCAGAACCGGAGGTGAGCTCCTGTTACAGGACTCCCTGACCAGGGGTCACCTCAGACATTGTTGGAGCGCGCACACACACACACACAAACACACACATACACACACACACCTATGCACAGAGACAAACACATACGCATACTCAGAAACATGCAAACATGTGCTGACATATTTGCATGCATGCTTGCACACATACATACACACAAACCAGTACACACACCGACCAAAGTCATCACAGACAAACACTGTCACTCAAACACATTGAGGCTGCTTATCTTTCCCAGGTGGCCCAGCCTTCAGCTCTCTCCTCCCTTGTTTGTCTTTATCTGCCTACTGTACTACTCCACATCTAGTCTTTCCCCTGGCTTCTCCTATTCCCAGGTCAGTCGGACTCTTGTTCACATTAGGATTTTCCCCGATATGATCTACATGAAGACTTGCTCCGGTGGCCATGCGTTGCCTGTCCTGCCCTGCACCCTCATTGTTTAAGCGGCCCTCACAAGGGGGGACACAGTGGAGTCTCCAGCGTATTGAATGGAGCCCTATCATGTGCGGCTCCGCGCTGGAAGAGAGAAACTCATTTTTCACCGGGGGAACGACATCCATCTCAGCAGCCAAACGCTGGCTGTTTCATTAAGTAGCCCATCCAGGCAGACAGATGTGTTCGCCACACACAGCCGTGTTTGCCTATGCAAGAGTGTGTATTAACCCACAATCCTTTGGGGGAGATTAATAGGCTACCAGCCCCTTTCCATTGATTATCTTCATGCTATTTTCCCTCCCTTTCCTTGGGTAGATATTAAAAACTAATGAAGCCTATTGAAAACGGGAAACCGTGAGGCTCTTCACGGATCATTTTAGGTTATTTGGACTCAAACAGAGAGGGATCTCTTTAAGGCACAGTTTGAGACGAATTAAGAAAATAAATGTGGAGTGAAGTGTTGAAGAAGCGGGAGGGAGGAAAAAGAAAACGGGCGGAAAAGGAGAGAGTGTGACTGTAAAAAAAAAAAAAAAAAAAAAAAAGAAGGTGTGTGTTTAAGAAAAGAGAAGACAACTCGGCTATTTGACGCGCAGATGTTAGCAATTCACGGACATAGCGAGGCATTCCTAGCGTTGGAACCATGTTCCTAATTGCCATAATGGAGGCGGTAAGCGCTGACAGTAATGGAGTCGTGGGGATCCATCCCCAGCAACCTGAATTAGGGGCCACTCAGCAGATCCACTTCAAGATGGCCAAGACACCCTTGTTTTCTCTGCAAACTATCTTCTGTAATTTTTGCTTTTCCCCGACTGAATGTAAACCATCTCAACCTCGCCATGGGTAGAGTAGGGGACCCAGGGGTGGCGTTTGGCTTAAGGTGCAGCGTGCAGGGAAAAGGTGATGCGTTGAACACGGGCGTGCAAGACAGGAGGGTCAGAGAGACCTCGGCAGCGAGCGAGCAAAGAGTTAAAAGGATCCATGTGATGGGCTCACCTCTGCACCAGGCCTGGTGAAAGGCGGCGGGGTGCTGTCGGGGAAAATGACTTCCTGAGACATTACCATCAATCACCAGACAGGTCAGGCCCCCCAATCCCTCCATCAGGATGGAGAGGAGAGCAGAGGGGGGATGGGGATGGTGGATTAGACTAGAGGGGACGAAAACAGAAAAGACCGGGTTGAGGCTTGTTGGGGAGCCGACTATTAACAATCTCTTTCTCTCACTCTTTGACTGTTTTATGTCTCTCTTCCCCTGCCTATCCGTCTCTCCTGCGTCTTTTCTCCCTTTCTATTTTCCCCGGTCCGCCATAAAATGGCTACCCGGGCATTCAGGAACGGCCCCTGCTGGTCAGAGTCCTCTCCTCAGCTCAATTGCATCATTAATTATTCCACAGGCAGTGGGCTAGGAGCAAATCTAAAGAGAGGAAGAGAAATGGAGAGGGAGCAAGAGTTAGACGGGGGAGATGGGGGGGACAGCTGTCTAACACCCCCAGTTGGTCTTGCTCTAACTCTCCTTTTTTTTCTTCCTCTCCACCTCTTTCTCTTTCTGTAAATGAAGGATGGGAGAGGGGAGGGGCTTGGGTTACCTCAGTGAGCGGTTGTGTTACATTCCTGAGAAGGGAAGGGGTAGGGTGGTGGTTCAACGAGTTGTTGAAAAGAACACAGACGCTTGTCAACAGTCTCCAAGCCGGGGAGCCATCATGCCTCGCTCTAGGCCCGGAGGTCACTGACCCTCTGTTGCACCCAGGTAGAGAGAAGTAGAGTTAAACACAGAGAGAGAGAGACCAAAAGCTACAACAAATCCACCATATGGTGCGTGTCACTGCTTGTCTGTGGCGGAGGTCAGTCAGAAGCCTTAAAAAATCTCCAAATCCTGCTCTTTCTCTCCTCACCCATAAAACACTGTACGTGAGCGGTGGCCGAGCGACTGTGGATTAGCCTCCTTTCCAAAGCACGAGCCGAGCACAAGGCAGAGCAGAGGCGGGATGGAAGGGGGGAAAAAACGGCGAGCGCTGGCAGTCATGGCAAAATGGCCCATTAGATTTAAGGAGTAAAAGTTCATCAGCTTTATTAATGGGAAGGTATATAAATGAAGTATGAATTACCTGACTTTTATGGAGTGGCGAGAGTGAAACTAGAGTGTCTTATGATATAATGTTTTAGTGAGCTGGTCTGAGCGCTCTGATGAGCAGGCTGCGGTGGGGGAGGGGGGGCGTGGAGAGAGGGAGAGAGACATAGAGAGACGGAGAGAGAGGGGAGAGAGAGAGAAACTGAAGTGTGCTGGGGTCCCCTGTGTCCAGCGGCTGGAAGGTTGCCTGATTGTCGCTAACATGCGTAGCTGATCGGGTTAGCTTGGAGACGGGGACGTTTGTAGCTTCCAGGCTTATTCTTTGCGTGTCATTAGATAGCAAAGTTAAAAAAAAAAAAAAAAAAATTGCCGGCCCGAAAAGGGTCAACTTCATTTCTGCATGCATGCAAACACAAGTATGCAGCCGGCGGTTGCACATGCACAAACATGTTTGGAAGCATGCACACACACACACACACATACACACACATACAGTATATGCAAGCACAGAGATGCAAGCACAAGGACAGACGCGCACACACACACACACACACCAATACGCTACGCAGACAGACACCCACACACACACAAACACACACACACACACACACATGCTCTCCACCATCCTGTAATAAGCGGTAAGCTGAGCTAGCTGATGGTCATCCTCCCATGGGGCTGCTGGGTGGCTGCCAACTTCCTGCCTGCTTTGTCAGTGGATAAAGCCCCTAACAAACGAGAGGGCTGTAGCTAGGCAGGCCAGCCAGGTCAAAGGTCACCTCGGCCCCCGGGCAGGATTGAGCCTAAGAGCACTACAAGGAGAGTGAGAGAGAGGATGGAAGAATGCACTTAAAGATTGGCCGCTATTAACCAAGCCTAAAAGCTATTATTTCTTTCTCGTCTCTCCTCCGCTGTTCCTCTACACTTCTCTTCTCTCGGCGGCACGTCATAAAGGCATTTTAACTCCCATCACATGCCGTCTCTTCCTTTGAGGAACATTAAGAAAGTGAAAGATCCTGAGGGCATTTGTCAGTCCGCACAGCCCCATGCAGACAGCCGCCCCTGGGCGTTGAGCAATGACAGGAGATATCTCCTTGACTCACACGGCCCGAGATGAAAGGAGGGCTTGGAAGACGTGCATTTCTGAAAGGCAAAAATGGTATTTGGTAAAAAGAGAACAGACACAACAGGTAGGGACGGGGTGGTGACTGATCAGGTCTCGGCTGGCTTTGTTCCATGGAAGCACTTGTGATCTCAGATGAATGCACCTACGGTTACCGTCAGCTATGCTGCCTCTGTCTCACTGACCGGGGACATGATCTGAAGTGTCTGTCTGTCATGGGGCTAAGAGCTTCTCTCACGAGCACAGGATAGAGTAAAAAAAAGGGAAAAAAAAGGAAAAGAGAGGAGAGAAAATCTTTCTTTCCACCCCAGCTGTCCATTCAGAGGGAGAGAACATATGACATGGTTGACTTGAACACATTTAGCATCATTAGCAAACAGGAAGTGTCCCCTGCAGCTGTTTTTTTGGCGGGGGCGGGGGCGGGGGGGGGGGGCGGCGTATGGAGGGGGGGGTTTGTGTGTGTTCCTGCACTGCACTGTATAATAGACAAATGTTACCCACCATGTTTGCCTTTGATTTTTGACCTGAAAACAAAAAAAATTGACATTACAAATGTCCTATGATATCTTCCAAATTGGCTTGACATTCCATAGCTGGCCCCCGGGGGGGTTTCTTGTTTGTCCTCTGTAAGTGGTTGTGCTCTTGTTGTCGTGTCCTGAGGCTCGCTATTAGAACGCACTGGCCTTTCTCTCCAGAAATGTGGACTCTTAAAGGGACAGAAGGGGGAGACTGGAAAGCGAGAGCTAAAAAGAGGTCCTGGTTGTGTATTTGAATACTTATGCTCATTAAGTTAATGCACAATGAAAGGGAGACCCGTCAAGTGGAAACTCTCAGAAGCTTTTATTTGAAGAGCGAACAAACCCCCCCACCTTTTTTTTTCTTCTCCTGCTCTGTCTGTCTATCTCTCCGCAAATTAATCTGTTTCTATTTCAATTGAAGATCAGCCCCACTTTACTTTGACTTAGGAAGTTAAACAAAGTCTAAAGAACACAATAGAGAAAGCGGATAAACTTAAAGGGACTCTGTATGTTAATATTAAGTCCTTTTCCCAACAGACTTTATCAACAGGCTCAAGGTTGTAAGTGCTTTGGTGTCTTGTCAGCGGCCTCCTGTGTTTTCCCAGTATTTCTTCATCAAGGATAGACAATAGTGTGCCTGGAAATTAAAATATAATGCAGACTTGTTTCTATACAGTAGATATCTAATTATCAAAGCAGATTGCAATTGAATTTACATTCAAATAACTAAGTAAAAAATATGCTTTTTCTACTTCCTCCTCTGAATCCACACGAGAGGCTTTGGTAAACCGAGTCCCACCTCGTAGCCTGTTGGCCTGTTTAGAAAATCATTGCTTTTTTACAATGTGTACATACGTCATTAAACAGTGCCGATGTTTATTCAGAGGCTTAGTTGGTCCACCAGGCTGTGGCTATAGCATGTGCTCCCAATGACTTTATGGCAGTCAACAGTGACAAGTGGTGTGGATATTGAGGTTGTCCCTTCCGAAGCAGGGTGGGTGGGTGTTCTGCTTTGAGGCCTCTAATGATCGGCTTATAGGTCCTAAAAGTCCCCCCACAGTGAATTAATTTTTTTAAGACATGAAATGAAAACTTGCTGGAATTTCGCAGCAGCAAAAAACTCCTCATCGGAAGGCGGGGGGGGCGACGATTCTTTTTTGGCTCAGGCAAACGAGATGTTTTTAAAGTTCTCTAGAGCGAGCGAGCGTGGCTGTGTGTTGACATCGGGCGAGCCGGAGAGAGCAGAGCAGAACAGAGCCGGGTGCCCCTGAGCAGGCAGTTACCACAACAAAGCCAACAGACTGGTCTGAAAAACCAGGCCAAATTCCTGCCCTCTAGGACCTGGCTTAGAGCTTGAGCGGAAACTTTGAAAAGGGGTGGAGGGTGGGTGGGGAGGGGTGAGAGGAGAAGAGGTGGAGTGAAGAGGCTACGAGACGAGGCCAGACGGGTTAGCGTGCAGCTAGAGAGGCAGGCATAGCTGCTGGGGCCTTGTGGAGCACGGCGGGAGAAGGAGAAGAGATGGACGGAAAACGAGAGGGAGACCAGGCCCCCGCTGTAAAGGATGGAGGGATCGTATTCCTCTTTCCTGAAAGCGGAGGGGCGGCCGTGTGGTGGTGGTGGTGATGGAAAAAGAAGCCATGAACTCGATCTGATGATTAAACAGGCACATCTCTGTAGCTGCGGGCCACGAGCGAGACCGGGTCCACAACGCAGCAGCCACGCAGTCGGTGTATGACTGTCGGCAAACAAGCACATCTATGGATTGAGGTTCCCTGTTCGGGAGTGTGTTATGTGTATTTCAACTTAATGAACGTGTTGTTGCTCCAGTTTCTTTATTGGATAAAAGTGATATCATTTCGTTATGCATGCCCCCCCCCCCCCCCTTTCTTAAAACAGCGCTCTCTTTCCCTCGGTCGATCCTTTAAGTCTGGAGGTGCATTGGGATTGTGTGGGAGTGATTGCTATTTAGCCTCACGGAGCTTGGTACAATCAGATGCCTATATCTCACGTATCCTCCGGGGTTCCTTTCTTACCCCCGCCCCCCCCTCCTTGCGCGCTTTACTGTTACTGTAGCTTTGGCAGGCGAGCGGGGCAGTTATGCCGTGGAGCTTCTCTACAACCTTGCGCCATCTCCAGTGAACATAAATTAATGGTGTAGAGCAAACAGGCTGCTGGCGCCGGTCCAGGAGCTGGCTTCAGGAGCCCGGCCAGCGATTGTTGTTGGGGGGGGGGGGGCCGTGGCAGCAACAGCAGTAGTAGTGCTGATGCACTGCCAGCCAACCAGCCAACTGGCCAGTCGGCCAGCCAGCCAGCCAGTCAGACAGACAGACAGACTGGGGGCCCTTTTTTTCTCCTCTATAAGAGATGCCCCCAGGCCTCGCCGGTCCACCTTGTATTCGCAATCATCACTGTTTTACTGTCAGAGGGCAGTCTGCTGAGAGCGCCTGCACGTTGGACTGTGGAAGCTCTGGAGTCTGAGGTGAGAGAGGCAGAGGGGCAGCGGTGCACGTTCTGCACACGTACTATATGCATCATGCAGGTCATGGATGCTATGAGAGGACTTTCACTCGCTGCTATCAGAGGTCAGCACGATGCAGTGTGAGCGGTCTGCAGGTCGGCATCGTATGAGTTCTGGTTTTTGTGTGTGTGAGAGAGAGAGAGGGGGGAAGAGGGAGAGCAGCAGGGTTAAGTCACTGAGTCATGTGGCATTCTTGACTGTTTTCAGACTGTTGTCAGGAAGCTGTGCGGTTCCCAGTGAAATAAAACAAACACCCTCCGCTCCCTCCCACTTCCAGCCACCCAAAAAACATACGTGAGAGAAAGAGACGGAGCTAAAGTCAAGTCTAAAGACAAAAAATAGACCTATATAAAGATGGTAATGGAAGAGAATTTGCAATATGTAACTTTAGTATATACTCTACACTACATTTGCACCTCTTATATTGGGCTCAGAAAAATAACAAACCTATATTAGTTGTATATTAATGCATCATTATTTCTAACTTGGTGCAAATATTTATAGGTTTGAATGAAAAAACAAAATCCTTCATTGTCAGAGAAATATGAGACTTCTCTTTTTTTTAATTGACAATTGTCAGTCTATCCTAAACAGAGAATTAATTAGCCCCATCCTTCAATTTAAACCACAAAATCTGTCAGAGAAGTGGCGCTAAAAAGCCACGTAATGTGCCGCGCATTGTAAACAAGCACGACGGATCCAGAAAGTCCAACTGCATTTATTTGTCATATCTGTTTGATCTCGCTGCAAAACTGATATGCATTCAATCTCATTGTCATTTGTCACTGAAGCCAATTGTAACGTTATTAACAATGGCAACGTGATATTTAAAATGTGCCAATCTTTCCCTCCGCTCAACGCAAAATCCATATTAAAATGTCATTCCATTATTTGATTGCATTTTTTTTGACAGTGAATATTATCATCATCCTGCAGTCACTTTGATTAAAAACAAATATGATTCCAATCAATGTGAGAAAAAAGCATATGAAAGGAAATACTGGGATATAATATTGCTGTAAAACTAGACACAAACTCACATTAAAGCGCGTCAAACGCATGAAAAGTATAGAGGAATAGATTTAGAGCTGTGTCTGTTTAGCGACTTATTTTTGCATCACTTTAATAAAAAAAACTTTCATGTTCTAAAAAAGCATATATGCAGATTAGCTCATAATCATATCCAAGGGACAAAATAACTGGGACCAAATCACACCAATCATCATTAGCAAATCCTTTGTGTTGCTATGGCGCCGGGGTAAACAGCCAATGGCCTGTGATTTCCTGGGAGTCATTAGCATGGAATAGGTTTGCGAGCCACCGCCAACCCTGTGACCCGGCTCTATAACTCATGTCACACACTGATGATGTCATTCATCAATGGGGTCCACCAGCGGCCCGGGCAAAAGGGGGCTACCGCTGGTTCGGTGGATCGAGAGGAAGGGGGCAGAGCAGGGAGGGGAGGTGGGGGTTGAATGGAACGGCCGGGATAATGAGTTGTAGGATTTGCTGCAGGGATTTGACGGCGGCAGCAAATAGATGTCGGGGAGGCCTGTTGAACAAGCAGATAGGAGCCGCCGCCGCAGAAAAGGTGTGCGGCGTGAAGGGCTGCGTGTGCTCGTCGTATATGGTTAAAACGCCAAGCTGGGCTCAGGGGTTGTTAAGGAGCGCGCGGCGGTGGCGGCGGCGGGCGGATGATGGAGCCACCTCAGCTTGTAATGTTCAGGCAACCACAGGGGCCATTACATCCAGCGCTATCAGGGAGCACAGAGCACATCACACCCTGTAATTTAGCCAGCAGTCAGTAACACACACACACACACACACACACACACACACACAGCTCCGTTCTCAATGACTGGCAGAATGTGATCCACCTGTGCTTGTGTGTGTACTGTGTTTACATGTTTGTGTCGATGTTCGCCCGTGTGCCTCTGCGGGGTCAGATTGTGGAAATGAGACAAACACGCGTGCGTCGGGATAGTGCACACGTGTACCATTAATAGGCTTAAGCATAATTAACACGGGCGTTTCGATCAGAGAGAGAGAGCAGCGCTGCCGAGGCAGAGAATTGAAAGCTGCTCATTTCTGGCTCTAATTATTTATAGACTGGCTATTTTACATTTTGCGGTCAATCCTCTTTTAAGGATATTGGGCTCGGTGTTTGTAACTGACCATATTGAGCGGATCTAAAGCTAGTGGGGAGACTATCAATACCCGTCTTTGATCCGTCTGCTTGTGTTTGTGTTTCGTCCATTAAATAACCACGTCGTACTGTCTCCCCAGGGCATAGGAGGACTTCAGGAGGAAGCGCGTTGGAACAGCTGTAGTTATTTTATTCAGCGTTATCTTGTTTAATATGTTTTTTTCATTCGTTCATGTCACATTAACTCTTCTCAGATCAGAGTTTGTTTGTGCTCATTGGGTGATTTACTGACGTTTTTTTTTTTTTTTTTTTTAACCGAGGCAATTAACATTAAGAGGTTACTCAGAGGTCTAAATAGTCGTTCTCCAATTTCACGGCTGCTGCAGCCTTGTAACCACTAGGCCCACCATGCTGGCTTACTTCTCGTGTGTGCATGTGTGTGTGTGCATGTATGTGCATGTGTGTGTGTGTGTGTCTGTCTGCACAACCATGCACCATTTTCTGGTGCTGAGGTATCAGAGCTCCATGCTATAAGTAAAGCTGCTGCAACGTAAAGTGTGGGTGGCCTGCAGTCACAGCCATAAAAAGTGTGTGTTTGTGTGCGTGAGTGTGTGGGTGTGTGTGTGTGTGTGTGTCAACGGGGAAGGGAGGGGGTAGCGTGAAAAGCGAGAAAGAATGAAGAAGAAATTAGGGAAAGGCTATATGCATACATGTGTATGTTTATATATATGTGTTTGTACTTGTGTGTGCAAGTGTGTGCAAGTCGTAGGGGGGTTTGCAGGGAGAAGATCCAGGCTGACTAGCGGAGCTAGGAGGGGCATGAGCCCCGGTGAAACAGGATTTTTTTTTTCCTCCCGTGTCTATGTGGTCAGAGTAAATCTCCTTACTCAGGGGTTTTGCGCGCGAGAGGGGGGCTTTAACGTCCCCACTCTCCTTGATGAGACATCTTTCTTGTTTGTTCAAACCATTCATTACGGCGGTGGCTGCTGGACGAGCTGTGCCCCTGGCCGGCGTATTTATCACCGAGCTAGAGCGCGCTCTGGCTGACAGTAGGCGATTGATGACCGGGTCCGGGCCTGAGAGGCTGAGGAAGCCTTAATACAATGTAAATGACCCACTCCCATTTCCAATCTAGGCTGCTCCTCTCCCCACACCTCCGCATCGCATCATCTTTCGCTATCTCTATTTGTGTGTTTGCCTCTGTGCGTTGTGTGTGTGTGTATGTGCGAGTGCATGTAAAGGAGTGGGAGGCAGCATGTGTGCGTGTGTGTGTGTATGTGTGTGTACTGTTACATTTGCAGGCGCGTTTTGATTGTGACCGAGGTCACCGCTAATGTGAAAACGCCAAGGAAGCCCAGGAGTGGAAGTAGGGGTGGGGGGTGGGGGGGGTGCACTCTTATTACATGTCGAGCACAAACACACACACACACACACACACACACACACACACACACACACACACACACACACAGAAACAAGGAAGTAGACAAGTATCTATTCCTTAGATATTGTGCATACTGTGCATGCACTCGTGCACACACACACACACACACACACACACACACACACACACACACAGCAACTCAAAGAAATTGCTCTTGTCTTCCCCCCGCCAAGGAAATGTCAGCACCTGGCAATCAAAAAATGTATTTCTATGCAAGCATTATCATCTTTCCTTTGTTAATGATTTTAGCATATTAAAAGGGACTACATACACAAGTACAAATCAGATTAATCCCTCTGTGCAGCCGGGATTCATTATTTGTCCAATCTCCGTCTTGTTTGTTATTAATTGAGCACATTCCTCGAGCCATTTTTTTTCATCTCTCCTTTAATTAAAATAAACTACATTTAGACAGGCGGGACTACCTGAAAGGAGGAATTCTCCCGTCTGCTGATATGAAACCACACTCGCATCAATTATTTCAGCAGTGGGCCTAAATGAGAAAATTGTTCTCGAGCAACTGTTATCATTTCAAGTTCAAATTGAATTCAATTAAGATGAGCCAGGGCAGACACGACTACAGTGGCTGTATGGAATTTGTTCCCTGGCTGGGTGCAGAGGAGGGGAAAAAAGCACTGGAACGGGGGATATAAGGCTAAGTTGTGAGGGCTAAAGGTGTTTTCCTTGAAGGGGAAGAATGTTAATGGAGCTTGAAACCATTCGCAAATAGAGGATTAAAGTGTCACCTTTTAAAAGGAATTTTTTGTGTGTTGTGATCTGCAGGTGTCAAGTCTCCGAATATTCGTCTCCGCGTGTGCGTGCGTGTGTTTCACTTCGTGCATGCTCGTGTGCATGCGTGCTCTCGCGTCTACAGCGGACCGAAGGAAACACACATAGTGTCTCATTTGTTTCGTTTGCGTGCGCCCCGACTCCTAATCTGGCCCTTAAAGACATCTGTCACCAGCGATCACTGTTGTTTTGTCATGCTTCATAGCAGGCCCAGGGGTAGCAAGGCAGCCCAAGGTCTGCCATTTATATCAGCCCATGTTCCCTAGATTGGACCTGACACAAATAGTATCACTGCAGCCCCGGTCGCAGAATTACATTTTCAGGTAAAAGTCTTTTGGCGAAGGCAAAACAAGAGGAGCTTTCACAGCATCGCCGTTCTCTTTGAGCGTCGGCCCTCGTTCATCCTGCTTTATTTTTTGTAAAAGAGCCACCAGAAGGATACATGTCAGACATTCAGGGAAAAGATAAACGTATTCACTGGAAATCTGTGCCCACTCGTTCTGTTGCTCGGTGTGTGGTGTGTTAGGCGTATACAATATATGCTGTATGTGTACGTGTGTGTGTGTGTGTGTGTGTGTGTGGGTGGGAATACGGGAAAAGGGAAAGGAGGTTATCACAATTGACAGTTTTGACAAACTTGTTTGGCCAGCTCTGACAGGTTTAGTGTCGAATTGTGTGCATATGTGCATGTGTGATGGGTGGGTATAGACGCGCGTATGCTATGAATGTCTATACTGTGCATGGGAGGGGCGGGGTTGGGTGGAGGTCACGGAGAAGGCACGGCCTTGCGTTACACAATACGACGAACACAAGGGAACATTGAATACATACAGTAACGCACAACAGAAACTCGACTCGGGTCGCGCTCTCCTTCCTTTTCTATTCCAGTTTCTCGTTCACATTATTTCTGTTAATATGTATGTCGAAGAGGCTCATGTGTTTTTTTTTTTTTTCTTTCTCCCCTCTCTGTTTGCTCCTGCAGCACCCGTACCCGTCTGAAGAGCAGAAGAAGCAGCTAGCCCAAGATACAGGCCTCACCATCTTACAAGTAAACAACTGGTGAGTCAAGATTCCCGCCTGCCCTATCTCCACCACCAGCATCGCTCTGCCTTTCATTTTCAAAAGCCTTCGCCTCCCTCTTCCCACCAGCCAAGACGGCTAATGCTCCTAAAGTGTGAAAACCGTTTATGCACAGCCCTCCCCATCGCGTACACACACACACACACACACATACACAGGCAACCTTTGTAACATTATTATGTGTAAGCTACCAGGATGTTCCGGTGTTATCGGCAAAGTGTTTGGCGGATAAGTCACTGGTCTTTGTGGTTTGATGCACATGTATTCAGTGGGATATATTTAAGGGAGAAAGGCAAAGATCATAAGCTGCCCCTACAGCCCCCGTCCATACACACACACACACACACACACACACACCCTACCCACCCCTTCATCCTAAAACCATACCTAGCCCTGCCACTGGTGTCCCCACAAAAAAAGGCAAAACTGCCATCCACCCCCTCCCCGTTTTTACAGAAGCTATATGGTGGATTAAGGTTTTGGTGGCCTGGCCAGCAGGGCCTTTGTAGATGGCTTAGCACATAACTGGGGGTGGTGGATTAAATAAAATGATCACAGAAGCAAAGAAATGATACAGGAATTACTTATCAAAATACTAGCCCAGGTTTTATCTGCAGCTTAATTTCGTTCAGTACATTCTCAGGGTGATGTTCAGATTAATTGAACTGACAGCTTCCTTTCGAAAATTCCGGGGAAGGTATTTGCACGGATTTCAGGTCTTACACAAACTTAATTATATGGAACCCCATTTTATCATTCTAATTCCATGTAGCGGGGGTTCTATTTACAAATGACAAGTCTGCGCCTTTTATTCACAGCTTTCCTTAATATATTTATCAAAGCGGGTTCATTTACAAAGTGCTCTATCTGTTGGGTACAGGCAGGCCGACATTAACGAAGCTTTTAGGTTTATCAGACTCGCAGCCTGACAAGCCACCCGAGGGTCAATTGATTTTTTGGTTCCGTGATTCATTTTTTTCTCATTTTTCCTGGATCACAATGAGAAACATGCCTGGAGAATTAGCCTGGTTTGTCGGCCTTATCTGCCCCCCCTCCCTTGTCCTCCCCCTCCATCCTAACATACTCTATATATATTTCTCTCTCTCTCTCTCTCTCTCTCTCTCTCTCTGTGTCACCCTTTGCTTTATTCCCTTCTAGCCAAGGGAAGTCTAGCTACTTAAATTGGCCACAGGAACCGCTGTTATCAGACTTTAATGCACCCTACAGTGTGGATAGCATTTCAATTACACCAGTAACCAAAGATTAGCCCCCGCTTGCCTGTTTCATGCCTCGTGCCACCGTTTCAGGAACGCCATGCACCTTACCTACAGGAGCAGAAAATTGAGTTGCCTTGCCTGTGTCATGGTGATTAATGCAGAAATGGTGTGCAGACCTGGGAGGAGCGAGCGAGAGGAATAGTCAGAGACATAGACACAGACAGAGATAGATGTAGGAAGAGGTCCATGCCTTCTCGGAGGCCATGAAATTCAAGACTGGCACTGAAATGCCTAAGATCCATTTATAAAGAGGTCTGAAAGAATCCTGTGCTGGGTAACATCCTCATGAAACCCTGTCTTCACACACACAGGCATAAACACATAGGTGGTCATGGAGCTGCGTATTAATGTTACACCAGCCATGTTAACAAAAACAGGAATCAATTTTCACAAATAAAGTCATTACAGAGGCTCAGGCTCCGCGGCTCTATCTAAGGTGCATTCTTTGGGAATTGTCAGCTCTATCGGTTATTTCACAGTGAGTGAAAGACGAGAAAGCGCAAAGATGCTGAAGTCGTGTTTTTCCTCCTCCCGCGACCGGGCAGGGCGACGGCTTACGTTTACACGTCTCTCTTTGTTTGGGTCCTTTTTTTTTGTGTGTTGCTTTTTTTGTTTTCCCCCTTCCTAGTTTCGGATTCTAATGGCCGCCGAGGGATATGACAGAAGTCTGCCATATGAAATTCCTGTTTAAAAAACTAAAGAAGAAGATGAAAAAAAAGAGGGGAAAAAAAAAGCTCTTCAAATTCCTGGCTGGGCCCTTGCATTGTTCTGTAGTCGCCTTTGATGCATGGCCGCCACCACGTTACCGACTGAAGGGAGAGGGAGCGAGAGATAGAGGCAGAGGATGAGTGGGGGGTGGGGGTGTGTGTGTGTATGTGGGGAGGGGGGCGGCCGCCGTCTTCGGTTTCCAGAGCTCTCCCTCGGGGAAAGGATGTGCTGAATCAGGGCTTTGTCCGCCGGCACAATCGCAGCCCAGCGAGGGCACAAGGGCGCTCTGTGCGATAGTCAATAGACAGTGCATCCCGCTCGCTCTCTCTCTCTCTCTCTCTCTCTCCCCGATCGCCTCCGCCGTGCCGCCCATCCTCCCCTTTTAAAATTTACCTGCAGCTCACCTGTACGCGTGCAGGAACGAAAAAACCTGTGGCGGGCCACTAGAAAACCACCGTGGGCCTTTTTACACAAAGCTACGCCCGGCTGATGCACCAAGTCCATATCACCTGTTCGTAGCCCACACCAGCTGATGTAAAAGAGAAGAGAGTAAAGTCCAGGATCTCACTTCATTATCCTGTTAGTGTGGTGGTATTGTGCGTGTGTCATTTTATTTTTTGCAGTGTGTACAGAGAAGCTGGTACAGTGTGTGAGGACGCTGTTAGTTGACCATTAGGTAGTGTGTTTGCTCTGCGTACGTCCGAGTAATCGCATTTGTTTAAGATTGGAAGGTGAGGGCCGTGTCACCTGGCGGCCATTGCCGGAATAGCGAAAATGGGTGAAACGGCAGACTTGGTGTGTCCCCTGCAGCCCGAGAAGCTTTCTTTTTTTTTTTTTTTTTACAGTTTACAGTATCTAGCCGCGTATTTGCCTGCCTCAGCAGCTCCTGGTGTCCTGCTATCAGTCTGGGCTAAATGGGGCCTGACCGAATCCTTTCATGTCTCAGCGTCGAGCCCAGCACGATGTGCCCTCACTCACTGCCGTAAACACACACACACACACACACCGGCTATGCTGACGTTATTTACTGCTGCAGCAGCGCGCACACACACACACACACTCGCACGCACACGCAGGGCTATTACGTGGGCCTGAGAGATGACGCCGATGACAGATGACTGAGAGAACCAGCATCTAAAAAAAGGAAGGAAATCGTCCCCTCATTATTCCCTCATCTCGCAGGCAGCCAGTTGGTCATTTCCACGGCAGAGAGGGGAGAGCGAGCCAGAGCCAATATGTCAGTTCTTGGCATCAATGATGACTGACTGATGTGCCACTGGAGCACTAATAACAATAAAGGGGGCACTAAGCCACGCTCTATTTTTACTTCTCTGCCTCCTCTACAGCCTAGAGGGAAATACATGCATAGACACACACGCACACACACACACACACAGAGACAGACAGAGGGGGGGGAGAGGCTCTAATTAACAGCAGAAAGGAATACAATGAGTGAGTTATTAAGACACAGGGGCGGATCTTAGCCAACCTTTGCCCCCTGTCGGAGCACAGGTCACATGATAAGGGAAGGATATACGCCAGACGACGGCGCCAAGCAGCCTGTGCCCACTGAGGAGATGAAATAGGCTCAATCTCCCCCGGCCACGCAAAAAAAGGCAGGGCACGGCGCGCTGATAGCGCGTTTATCTTTAAAGAATCCCCCCCGTCTCTTCACCAGACAGCCGTCACGTACATTGCTTTATTACATTTATTATTATTAATTTATTTGAATTATAATCTAACACGAGCTCATCCTAGCATGTGCAAACAATCAGACTGAGCCTGAAAAAGGATTTCCCTGTCAATGGTTGTGTGAGGCAGGTGCAACGCAGGGAGTAAAAGAAAAGAGAACAGAAAGATACAATAGTGAGGGATGATTTTTGTTTCTCCCCACATGTCTTTACAAGTTTTGCCTTTCTACATTGAGGAAAAATCCAGGTTCAGGATGAACCCACTTGAACTGGGATATTCTCTGTCTCTCTCTCTGTCTCTCGACAGTATGCATTTGCATTCACATCTTGTTTTTGTTCCCCTCTCGTCCACGGATCCCCCCCTCAGACGTTTTAGAGTTCAAATCACCCGATGGGAGGAACACGCTGCGCTGCAGGTTCACGTGTAAAATGTTATTACAGCGAAGAGCTTTTTTTCCTGTAGTATCTCAGAACAAGAGAGAGGAAAAACCAAAGCCAAATTTGTTCCTTCACTTAGCAAAGCATTTTCCAACCCCCCCTCCCATTCCTCAGTCCAATGAGACACTTAGGAACACTGCCTTTTATGATTTTTTTATGATGTTTTATGATCCTCTGGTTTGGCTTGCTGGCCCACTATGAAATGCAAAATAATAACTAATATTTTCCAAATGTAACATAAAGCTATGAAGCTGGCACCGGTTCAGTTTTTTCCAACTCCTTTATAAGGATTTAAATCTGATGCATGTCACACAGAGCCCCCCCCCCCTCTTGAGTCTCCTGTATATTACTGCCTATCGCTTTCTGACACATTGGTGGGCTAGTTGACTGAAGTTGTTGGTTATCTGTCTAACTTTGACCCAGATGGAAATGTCAGGCCTTTTTTTGGCTGCAACCAGGGACTCCCGGCAGTGGCCATCTTATGCCCCTGGCTTTCTAAATATACAGCTGGAGTGTGGAGAGGTGGTGTGTGTGTGTGTTTGTGTCTCTCTAGCATGAGTTTATACTGTATGTGACTGAGAGCGCGAGAGAGAGAGAGAGAGAGGGAGAGAAACTATCGGGGCGCTGCCAACACAGGCATCATGATCCCTCTCATTTAGGGACCGCTAATTGGCAGTTAATTAGCAGAATTGACTCTGTTGTCAGATCCCAAGTGCCAGGCCCCCCCCCCTTACCAAAACCACCCCCTTACCCCTTAAGTTCATTGGATCTGGCTGCTTTTCTTCATGCTGTAATAATAATCCCATTTTATCTGTTTTGGAAGGAAGAAACGCATTTTGGAAGAAAAAAAAGGGAAAAAAAAAACATATTTTCATTATTCATAGAGTCCAAACTGATAGGAGAGGTTTATCGCTGTGTGGAAATCTCTCATATCAGTTTGGAGCCATTGATGCACCTCAGCATAGACTCAGCCGGGTGAAGTGGTGCGTCATCCCGCTTCATCCTGCAGAGTTACACAGAACAGACTCCCAGTTGTAGCAGGTCTCCTTTTCTTTTCTTTTATTTCTTCCCCTTTTTCATTTAGCAGTTGTTGCGGATCCAAATATCCGATCGACGGCAGACGCATGCCGTCCTCGCGCGGGGGGTTTTAAAGCCATGGGAGCCTTAAACAGCTGATGCTAATGTGCGCCGCCGTGTTTATGTGTGCACTCGGGGTATATGTGCCGGGTGTGAGTACATGAGCACATGCCGCTCGCTCTGCTGAAATGCTCTGGCGTGATTAACGGGGGCCCGCTTCCCACTTTATCAGGCACTGGGGGCACATCGGGTCACGGAGCGGCACGGACGCCCGGCGTGTCCGTGGAGCGGGGCCAGTGCCCACCTCCGTGCGAGTCTGGCGTTATGAAAAACAGGTGTTGCTTTCATATAACTGGCACTGTCGGGCAATCATGCACGAAAAAATGATTTCCCCCACCCCACCCTCCCCTTCTTTTACTTGTTTTCCCCAATTACAAGCTCAGGACTCTCCAAGGCTGCGGAATTCTCCCAGCAAAGACGGCGCGCAAGGAGAAAGAAGCTAGACGAGGCGAGATAGAGGCTGAAAGAGGCATTACAGAGAAAGCATTAGATGGAGAGAGAGAAAGAGAGAGGGAGAGATGGGAGGAGGGAGGTCTTTGTACTTCTCTGCTCCTTTTGGCTCTTTTATTCCTCAACGGCTTGGTTTTTATTGGCGGGTCGTTTAATAACAAGGGCTCCGCGTTTGAAATGAAGTCGAGCTGCGTTTGCGTGGGCGAGCCTCCTTTTTTTATTTTAGGATGGTAATTTCTATACTAGGGGTTAGAAACGGAGAGATCGAGAGAGCAAAAGAGAGAGAGAGAGAGAGACAGAATACACCAGAGAAAGACGAGCGAGTCCAAGAGGGTGAGAGTGTGGGAGAGTGAGGATTCAAGGGGGAACGTGAGGGAGGAAAGTAGGTTAATTTATTTCATTTGCGGGAAGAGAGAGAGAACTTGAGAAGGGAAGGAAGGAAAAAAAAAAAGGTCAGTGATAGTGAGAAAGAAAGTGTAGGATGCTGTTTTCACGAACAAGCGGCTTAATGCACACGGGCAGCCACAGTAAGCCTGCCAGAATCTCCCTGTGCCCGAGGCCATCTGTGAGCAGAATAGCAATTTTATTACTTTGTCATTAAACCAATTTCACAGCAGTATTGTTTGTTAATGAGCAGCCGCAAACGAGCGGAGATGTCACGCACTAGAATAGCGGCGAGATTTGTGACCCTGCTTCTCCCCTTGTCTCACCCCCCCCCCGCCAACCTGTACCTCATTCTTATTCCTGGGCTCTGTCTGCCGCCGTCTTCTCCCTCCGCCGTCATCCCGACTCTCTCCCTGCCATCCTGCTCATCCCTCCTCTCCCTCCCTCCCCCCTGCCGCCCCGTTATAGGGGTCCTTGGCTCATAAAGGGGGAAACTGCTGAAAGATAAAATGCAAAGTCTATACAGTCAAGTCTCTGTTTATGAGCTTCCATTTGCCTTTAGAGCTCATTGGGACGAATGGTTTCTCCATGGGCTTTCAGGGCGTGCAGCTGGAAAGCCTGGGATATTGGCCTGTTATTTAGCTCTAAAGCCTAACATGGGTGCCAACAGCAAGTGCCAACAGAGGGACTAGGCATCTGAATAGGTGCATAAATCCTATTGGGATTGTACGCTAGATGATGTCATGCATTTTTTGCGATTTAAAAGAAAAAAAAGTTGTTTAGGTTACCAGGCTCGATCATTGCTTTATGCGGCGGACGCAATTTGCGTTACAGCCATCGTATTTACATTTTGCTCGGCCCTGTTTTCATAAAGACGCCCGCGTGGTCCGGATGGGCATCTTTGTGGCTATATTCGCTTTGTCTATGTTTTTTTTTTGTTTTTTTTCTGGAGGTCAGTCGGCGCAGATTTCTGTCCGTGGCTTATGACTGAGAGAGCAACAGCGAGACGGCAGAGGGAGATTTAAACCGAGGCCCCCGGAGGATCCGACAACCTGACAGAGTAGATTTGGAATAATTAGTTTTTATCTGCTGAGGGAGATAGCCAGAGGAGCAGCGCGGTAGCCACGGGGCGCTGCTCCGTGTGTCCTGTTGGTGATGTGTGTTGCGGAAGGCTGAACGTTGTGTGTATGCGTTCGGAACAGGAGGGTGAATGTGTGTGTGGGAGGAGGGGGCTAAAAGGGATAAAGGTGACCAGGTGTAACAGAATGGCCTTGAGGGTGTGTGTGTGTGTGTGTGTGTGTGTTGGAGCCAGAGAGGACAAGAGCTCCTTCTTAGACTGAGCTCTTTAAACTCCGTGAACCTCCACTAGGTATTTTCTCTTTGTCCAGGCATGCTCATTCTCTCACTCTTTCTCCTTCTCTCTGTTTTTTCTTTACCTTGCACGTTGCACACTTTGCATTCCCTCCACACACACCCCCCCCCACCCCCCGTTTGGATATACAGTAAATCGCTGTGTGTAAACACGCGTGTTCCTGCATCCTTGCCTGGTCAGAGCGGTGTCACATTCAAAATAATGCCCATTGACCTTCCTCCCTTCCTTGAAGACACAATAAAAATGAGTGTTTTTGGGGATGTGAGAGGGAGAGAGCGTTGTAATCACATCCCTAACAACACTCCAATCTATTATTCCTACCTGTTTGTGCCTGTGTGTGAGTGTATTGTTTGAAGCCGTGATTCATAGCCTGGTGCCCTCTGTGGCTTTGAGGCGCAGGCCAATAAGCCCATCATGGAGGACCCTATAAATCAATATAGCCCTTTGTTTGTTTAAGCCATGCTCAGTCTGCCTCAGTTCGGGCCTGTTATGGATGAGATATCAGCAGAGTCTGTGCCAAAGCGAGAGAGGGAGGGAGGGAGCGATGGAGTCATAGGGCTCCTCCACGAAACCAATCCAATCTTAATTGGAACGCGGCCCAAAATCTTTGCTGTTATCAAACCCGGTAATTTGCTATTTAGGAGAGGTGAGACACGAGCGGCGCGGGTTCGCCGCCGCCTCGTCTCTGTGGCACACGCGAACACACACAAACGCTAGCGCGCACTTTGATGAAGTTATCAGAGGTAGCTGGAGGAATTAGCCACTATTAGCCAACGCTATTACATGCATAACAAGATGCAGAGATACAGGGGGGAAGAGCTGGGGAAAGGAAAGGGGGGGGAGAACAATGAGGTGTACTATATTACCCTAATCTACGGTTTCTCTCTTCCCGGCCTTATGAATATTTATTCCTCCCATTACCGACAATGATGTTTCAATTGGGATTCTCTGTGAGCATGTGCGGAGGGGCGGGAGGACGGCAGGAATGCTTTATCCCCAGTGGTGGTAGACGTGGTGGGGGCGGGGCGGGGTGTCTGCCTCTAGCCCCCCAAGACATATCTGCTTTATCATCTTCTTGTTATACTGTATGGGAGACTTTCTTCAGCTCTTACAAAAAAAAGAATGAGGTGAAGAAAATAGCAAGTCTCCAAAAGACATACCTGCCATTTGATAAAAAGTTACACTATTTCCTCTGAAACAGTAGCAGATATCAATGTAAAACTTTGATCAAACTACAAAAACAAAGCCTCCTCAGGAACCGTTTTGTGTCTCTGCAAAGAATCACTCGTGACAGTGCGCAGACTCCCGATGTGAGGGGGGCCGCATTTTGCAGCGTTGGCTGAATGGAAAACGTCGGCTTCCTCGAGACACTTGTTTGTTTCGGGCTGTCACATATTGAAGGAGGCCAGTCCAACGCTGTATGCCACGGCCAGCGGCGGGGCTGATCTGAGAGGCGGAGGGGGCTCGCTCCGGGGCCACCAGGCACATCAGAGTCCCTGTGGTCTGCTCCACGGTGTCAGAGCCTCGTCTGCCAGCAGTCCCCTCCACAAACAACAGCTATTTATATCACTCGCAGGCTGCTGCTGCTGGGCTTTTCAGACCCTAACCCTCTTCTGACCGTGCATACCCATGTGTGTGTATGTGTGTGTGTGCCTGTGTGCAGACTCTTGCTTATGTATGTCAAAGCGATTATGTGCAATTGAAACTGTAATTAATTATTCAACGGGGAAGTGAGAGGCAAGCTGACAACATTTGACCGATGACTCTGGTGGTCACTAAATATGTGCGAGACGCGAAACGCACCCGCCTATCACACATCTTGGTAGAAAACGTGCCATGGACAAAGATGAGAAGATGGTGACACCCCGGCAGGAGGGAGAAACTCCTTCCAAGCACAGACACACGCTCACACTCCTGTAGCCTGACTCTTAAATACACCAAGTGCAGCGGCACCTACAGTAAACCCAGGCTTTAGAGTATTCTGACATTCTATCTTCTCTATCCACTAGGTTTAGGTGTCACCGCTTAATTGCACAAACTGCTGTGCATTTTCACTGCCCTACATTCGTGGTTAATAGTGGGGGGGTGTTAGTGGCAACAGGAGATAGAGTGAGATGAGCATATATATATATATATATGTTTTGGTGGCTGGTAAAATGGGGGCACCTTCCCTTCCCTGTGCACCCTCCCATTGGCTCTGCTTTCTGAACTTTTGCTAATACATTTGAGATTCCAGATCCTGAGTTCATGTCTGCAAGTGTGTGTGTGTGTGTATGTGTGTGTGTGTGTGTGTGTGCAGATCATGTAGTATGCTCACAAGTGTGCCCCGGCATGCATGCATGCATGTGTGCTGTGTGAGGACGGTGCCGTCAGAGCCCTCTTGAGCCCCCGCTTCTTCTCTCTGAGCTGAACCCATTATAGTCTTATAAAAGGAGGGAGACGAGAGACGCTTTATATGAAGCAAAGGAAATAGATTGGCCTTATTTCCTGTTGGCTGCCGCGAACGCAGCCACTTGTGTTGCCTAGACGATGCAGGCAATTGACACTCAATTTTGTTTGAAATATCACGCCTCTATCATGTCATTATCAGCTTCCCCTGGTAATCCACAAAGCCGCCCTGTTTGATATCTGACAATAAGGGGGAGTCACAGAGTCGCGGAATCTCTCACTCGATTACCAGACAGAGAAGGGGTGGTGGGGGGGAGAGAAAAAACGGTCGAGAATGAAAGGGAGTGGAAGACGAGAGAGTGAGAGACAAAGAAGGGGTGAAAGAAATCGAGATGGAAACATAGTGCAGAGAGGGCTTTACAAAAAAAAAAGTCACACATTCATATGATTGCTATGAGAAGTGGGGAGAAATAGAGATCATACCTAGCCCTCCCAGCAGAGACACACGGTGGATCCCGACGGGGCCGGTGCATTGTGGGGGGAAAAAAAAAAGAAGGGGGGAAAATCTGGGCGATAGGGGTGGTACTCTTCTTCACAACTGAGAAAATGGGGCGATCTTGTAAACACACCCACACATCTCAAGAGGACTGATGGGTAGGCCGGGGTAATGATAGTGCTGGAATCATTCTGTCTTTCTGCTCTCCCCCACTTGCCTTTCTGTGTGTGTGTGTGTGTGTGTGTGTGTGTGTGAGAAAGTGAGTGAGCGTGCCAGCCTGCCAGCACGTCTCTGTTCTATTTCTTGCTGGCCCTGCATGAAAGCAGGAAGGCCTCACCCACCCCCGGAAAAAAAAGGTGAGAAACGCGCTTATGAGGAATGAGCGCTACCTCCCAGCACCGACGGCCTCTGTCATGCGCTATGAGGAACCTGGAACCTTTGACGGAGGGGGGGGGGGCTAATATTGACATATGCTGGATGTTTTCAGACACTCTTCAAACATGGGGGAAACACAGCTGTTGGTCCCTCAGCTCCTAGGCGGGCGGAGAATACCTTTTGTGCACCTATGCACGTTAATAAGGTGTTGTCTTAAGGGAGGGGGGAGAGCAAGAGTAAGAGAGTACAACCCTTTTCCTTAATCCCCCTGTCTGGTGGTTATATTCAAAAATAACACTGTTAGTGAAAACATTCCAGGGCAGAGGTGCCAGCCTCTGAGGAAAAGGGAAGGTTAATAAAGGGAAATATTAGGGGGGACTGTCTGCGAGAAAGAGACAGAGAGAGAAAGAAGAGACGTTTCAACCCCCCCCCCCCCTTCGAACTTCAGAAAACTGGTAGAGCTGGGGCAGGTTAGCCATGCCGGGTTGCTACAATAAGGTCTCTTTCATACAGGTGTGTTGACGCCTGGGGCTGGCTTGGCCTTGGTCCATCCCATTCACCCTGGCTGATTTGAACAATAACTATCATATCTCTTAAAAGGGGAAGGGAGGGTGAAGCGTCAGAAGAGGAAAAAAAAAAAAAAAGAGAGAGATGCCTGAAAGCTGTGTCAGGGCCAAGAAAAACCCCCGCTGCTGTTGTCAGAGCTTGTTGATGTTGCAGGGGAGGAAAAAGCGGGCAAGCTTCTCTCTCTCTCTTTTTTTTAACCCCCTCCCTACATAGCCCCACATATATCTTTTTTTTTCCTCCTCTACTCCTCTTCTCTCCCTCCGCTCTTCTGCGCCGGATTCTGTTTTTTTTTTTTTTTTTTGCGCCGTAGGACAGAGCGTGGTGGTGAAGGAGACGGGAGGAACAAAGTGCTGCTGTGTGGAGCAGCAGCTGCTGCTCGCCGGATCAAAGGGGGCAACAAGCGTGGTCTTCCTGGCCCGACGCTGCTCTGGAGGTGTTTGACGGACAGTCGGCAGCTGGGGCCGCGCGGCCCGCCATGTAGGGGTCAGGCCGCTGGACTGCAGGGCCCAAGGGGTGACATGCCCCCGCTGGACGGGAGGGGGGGGGGGTGTTAGATGGGCAGAGATGTCTATGTTTGTTTCTTCTGTTGTTTCTACAGTGGGGATCGTGGCAGCGCGTTTCATCCCCATTCAACGGGACTTTGAGGGGTTGTCGGGCCCAGGTTTGAGGGGGTTAAACCGTCAATAGAGCGGGAGCCACACTGCGGCACCTTCTTTTGGCGCTGACAGGAAAAATCAGAGCGGAGAAAAAAAAAAAAAAAAAAGAAGAGAGACTGACAGAGAGCGAGCACGCCGCAGTGCTATTGATTTATTTTAATTAGCTGCTCGTTAAATCGTGTCAGTTTGCAACACAAATATATAATTCTTTGTCTGATTTTCCACCCCGAGCCTTAATGACTCATACTCACCCCCCTCACCTGATTTCGGAGGAATGACTTCTACGGCGAGACTGACAGAGCAATGCAAATGTTACTCATATAGGAGCGAAGGGGTGGGGGGTGGATGCCGCAAAAGGGCAATGAGTGGAGTAATAAAAAGGGAAAGAAAAACAGGTCAGTGAAAGTCCATGGAGGAGAGGTGAAACAGTCCCCCTTTGAGAGGCAGACAAAAGAGTGTGGAGGGGGGTATGGAGGCACTGTAGATGAGAGAAAAGAGGGAGAGAAAGAGAGAGGGAGAGAGAGAAAGAGAGAGAGAGACAGAGGTAGAACTATGTAAACACAGTGGCTGCCCTAAACGTGGGCCCTCGCCGACGTCCCCCTAAAAAACGATCCTGCCTCGCTCCGCTTCACATCTGCACTAAATCAAACACTGGGGTGAGGTAATGTTCGCTCGGCTTATGTCTCTTGACTCCTGTTTTAACTTAAAGAAAGGGAAAGAAGGGATTGAAAAAAAAAAAAAAAACGGGGAAACTCTGCCCCTGATAGGATGGGCAGCAGGAAGCTTCCTCGTTCCAGCCCTATCTCTTTGTCTCTTTATCTTCATCCTGGAAGAGCGGAGCCTATGAAAAGCTCCTTTGTGGTAGTTTACGATAAATCCACAGATACTGTAGGTTCAGTCTGGTGGCAAGCTATGTATAAACTATTACAGGGGAGCCTGTTAGGAGCATGTGAGCTGATTCAATCAGTATTGTTGACACTACAGTAGATCAGTGTTGGAGGTTCAGTAGCCCCAGACTGCCCCACTGTCAGACTGGACCATAATTAGTGTTTGCTTATACTAAACACACCCTCCTCTTGGGGTTAATTTGCATGCACTTCCTGGTCAAAGGACACTGAGTGTTTTTGCTCCTCTTTTTCTTTTCTGCAGGGAAGGAGAGCAAACTAAAGCTTTCCTCCGTTTTTGATTCCAGCGAGTTGTGATTCAAATCGCTGGGGGTTTGGAATCTTTATTTCGTTCTGAAGCGGAAGTATGGAAGCAATGATCTTTAATAGGAACCAGAGGACAGTCGTGTTTGCAGGCAAGCGATCGGGGACTGGAGTTCGGCTCGTTCCCGTTCAGAGTGTGTTGCGTCTAGTCTACCAGCAAAGGCAGACAGGGTGGGAGGGGGGCCCGGGGATTCGTGCCCCCTGTCCCGGGCGAACCCGGATCTGAAAAAAAAACGGGCATGTGCAGGTCAGCCATGAAGGCAATAAACTGTCAACAATTTCTGTGTCGCGATTTCAGAAACGGCCTCTTTCTGCACGCTCCACAGGGCTATGTCTGTTCCTCTCTCCCCTGTCTCGCTCCGGCTCTGGTTCGGTTTCTTTCTTTCATCACAAACTCGTCAAACGAGTGACCCCACTCCTGATTGGCCGGGTTCCCTTCCAATCTCCACGGCAATTGGCCGGCCGAGCTCTCTCTCCCTCTCTCTCTCTTTCTCTCTCTGCCTTGGCTGTGCTCCAGGGTAGGGTGGTTTGGCATGACGATTTCTCAGGGAAGGAATGCTGACAACAGGAGCAAGTTACCAGGTGTGGCTGCAAGTCAGTTAACCAGAAACAAGGCTTTTCTGACAGATTGAGATGAGGAAGCAAGAAAAAGAAGAAAAAAAACGAAACAAGCACTGGTTCAGACAGACCGACTTTCAGTCCCTTTTTTGCCTTTCCTTTTCACAATGACGATTCAGTTGGCCTGTTGCATTCGCTTTTAAACAAAACCGCATGCATGCGAAGGTCTCTGCTATATAAAAACAGAGGAATGTGATATTGGACACAGGATTATGCAAGTTCCTACTTAACTTAAACCTCTTTTTTTTTTCCTGCCTCTGCCCACCACATACCCTCGATACCTCAGCGCTTGCCGACACACCGGGTATAGCATAACATTGAATGTTCGCCAATGTATTTAACACCTAAGTAGACACTCACTGAAGCCACACACACACACACACACACACACACACACACACACACACACACACCATCCCCCCCAACCGCTCCCGTGTGTGTGAGCAGATATTAGTGGCCGGGGATTCGGTGTTGATCCAGTCTGGCAGGGACCCCGTGTCAAGTGGACTCCTGCTGCCGTGGCTCCATCATTCATGCCTGTTATGTTCCTCTGCAACGTGTACAGCCAAATCATTCGGCGCACTAGTAAACTTATACAATCCTGCGCCCGGATCTCAGATCGTATTAGCATTCATACCTTAGGCGGGGACTCAATTGAAAGAGTGTCACCTTACAAATACTTGAATATTTGGGTGGATGACAGCCTCTCCTTTAGAGCCTAGTAAAGAAACTGAAGCTTATGCCCAGGTTTTTACTATTGAAATAAGGCCTTCCTTAATTCCTTAAGCAGTTAGGGAAACGCTTGTTTAGGCAACGTTCTGAAGCGCTCTAGTCTATGGGGACGTGCTGCTCCTCTCCAGGATGCTGCCTTGGCTCTGTGCATCGTAGTTTTCCACGTTTGACATCCAACTCGTCTCGTACTCATGCATACTTTACGATCTGGTTTCCTGGTCTTCATTAAGCCTAAGGAGACAGCGGCATCGGTATATTTTTATTTAACAAAGCCACGCTGGCCTCACTCCTGTCATATCTGCTTAATCTCCTATCACTCACCAACAGCTGTTATGATTTTCACTCCGCTAGATGGCCGCAACGCCAGGTAGCCGAGGATCTGCTCGGAACCTGGTTGGACCCGGCTCCTTTATTGCGCCCCAGTCGTTTTTTAACTTGCTCCTTTTTCCTAAATTGTCCCTTGCCTGTTTCGATATGCTGTCCTTTATAATTTGTTTGATCTGGCAGTGCTGTGCTATGGCGGCCAGGTCTCCCTCAAAACAAGAGACTTTAATATCAATTATATACATATATATAAACAAAATATAAAAATATAAATAAAGAAAATATCATCGCAGAGCAGAGATGCATGTATCTCTATATGCATGTATTTGTACACTGCACATATTCACACGAAGCAGAACTAGCACGGTGACCGCCGTTTTTTTTTTTGTTTTGTTTTAAATTACACGACTTGAAAATGTGTTAAAGGCTTTAACGGCTAGGAGAAGCCGGCCTGAACGGCCACATTAAAACAGCGGTGGACCGCCGGCCCGCGCTCCGCCTGGGTAACCTACACATTCTGAGCCGTATCCCGAGGAATGACCTCCACATGACCCCATAACCTTGCCTTTAATTATTTGTTTGAAGACAGCATGGAGTTCCCATGCTGAGAGGTGCTCTGTGTACGCTGGCGTGCATGTGTGTGTGTGTGTGTGTGCATGTGTGTGTGTGTGTGTGTTTCTGTGCTCTAACATTGAGCAGAGGCAGGCAGGCCGTAATAAGCTAGACCACCAGATGTAGATAATAAAACATGTTTTTTTTTTTGTGGAGGTTTGGAGCTAGTGTCCCCTGTGAGCCTCCTGTGTTCTGGTTAGTCTACGGACACAACTGGCGGTGGTTGTGGTCATGTCCACGTGTCGATGTATGGATTTACAGCGCGCGCGGATATTTTAGCGAGCGGTTGGGAATTTTCAGTCCTCTTCCCCCAACCCCCCCACACCCCACCCCCTTCCCGTGGTCAACCTCTGTGTCTCTCCCAGGGTCTGTGGGTCCCTCAGATCCATCCATCTATCCATCCATCCATCCCAGCTGACTGCCCCTCATCTCTGGAGGATTCCTGGATGTGTTGTTCTAAGCACACACCATTAGCAGCTCACGGGTCGAGGGAAAACAGTGTTATCAGGTCTGGCTCTGATAATCTCAATTGGCTTTACTCAGACTGATAAAAGGTGCTCTAAGGCCACGAGAGGCGCCCTTGGTCACCCCCCACCCACCCCACTCCCTCCAGTGCACCACATCGCCTCCCTGTTACTGTGGCAACTTATTTAGCGTACAAAAACAGAGCCTTTGTGTGTGTGTGTGTGTGTGTGTGATATGGTGGTGGTTAGCCAATAGGGAATGTTGACAAGAAGCAGGTCCATCTCAGAAAGCAGCTTGCAAGGAAAATATTTGAATATCCATGTTTGTCTACACAGCAATGAGCTGTTTTCATACTCGAAAATTACCATTTATATGAGAGCAAACACCCTGATATCTAAACATTTTCCTGTTTACTACATGTCGTACATTTCCTGTAAGAAGAAGAAGAAGAAGGAGGAAAAAACACAAGGGGAAGAGCGCCGCTTTTAAAAGGAACATTTCAGAAAGAAATTTAATCAGAAAAGCATGCGGCATGCTCTCTCTGGTACATTGAGTATTTCCCTTTGCAAGTCACTGGAAACCATATAGGCAACTTTAGCACCTGGGAGAACATTCCTAATATTATGTGTTTATGGTTATGTCCCAGAATAGGTAAGAATGCACATGGTTGTGATTTTGAACCCCTCGGTGCGTCTCGAAAAAGGGAGAGCAGGACATATATTTTACGCTGCGCTCTGGGCTTGAAGAGGGAGCGCGATACCAGGAATGTCTTACTGTTTACTTGCTCAGCTGGTTTCGGGGCTGAAGGCGTCTTTCTCTCCCTCTCTCTCGAGCGCCGCGGGCATTTCTGACAGCGTTGCTGTCTGCGAGCGCCTCGTCTCTGTTGTTCCGTTGAAAAATACTTTTGCAGTTATTAAAACATAATCTCCAGTCCCCTCTTTAAATCTCAAATCAGACATCACAATCTTCCCATCTCCGTCCGATGCTCTCGTTTTTTTTTTCCTGTCGTCCTTCTCTCGTCCTCATATGGATGCGTTTCATCTTTTTTTTCTCTCGGGGGGGGGGCGCCCCACGGCACCCCTGCGTACCTGCACTCTGGATGCCCCCTGGCAAATGAGCGCCGCGTCTCCCTTTTCCCAACCGTGCATTTTGTACGTTTAACCATGTCACTTTGAGCCGGGCAGATTACAGGCGTTTAAGTTCATTGGAGGAGGTAAGGGCAGGTATCAGGGCTTCATGGGGGATTAGGAGCCCAAATTGGTTCCAGCTCTCCCTTCCTTCTAATGACCAGTTCTTTACCCGTGCTGATGGTGCCGTAGCCCGTATGTTCCCCCCCTCCCTTTTTTTTGGAACCAGCAAAGGACTCCATGCTGGACAGCTCACTACGTGATTTGAAACCCCTTTTTAATATCAACCACATGGCGGTACCTGTAGTGCTAAGCCCACGCTACGTTTTTAGTATGTGAAAGTGAATGAGATAAAGGCAGAGAGAGAGGGGAAAGGTGTAAAGGAGGAAGAAAGAGGGGAGAGGAGGAGGGCTCGCCCCGGCCGAGTGGCCAGCTTGCGTTTGACACAGCCCAAGGCACCCCATTCCCAGTTAAAAAAGGTTGCCCCCGGCTGGCAGTCACCTCCAGATGACCTCTGGCTCCACACTGGAAAAGCCGCAGGAGCGAGGCCGGGAGGCTTTGTGGAGCTGCACTTATTCGCTGCTGTGGCGGTGATAAAACTTCAGACAGCCTAATTGATGGGCTCGCTGACATAACAATACCTTGTGAAAGCACGGAGTGGCCCATGCCTGGTCCTCATTTCTAGACAGCTTGAAGGGGAGCAGAACCCCCTACAATGCAGGAGGAGTGGGGTCCCACTGAGGGGAAGGGTGGAATAGGGGGGCTGGAGGGGTGGGGGAGCAATGAAAGGAACCATTTGTATCCTACACTTTGCTAACTTACAGTTTTTCTCAAATTGCTTACACACGTTTTCGAGAAAACCGTTAGCTCATTTTCTTAAAATACCTAAACACAAATAAAAACCCCAATTAAAGCAAACACGCCATTCCAAACATTGTGTTGTCCTCTCAAAGTGATATTGTGCCTTCAAATGACACACACCCATACACACATAACACAATTAAATGAATAGACAATTCTGGGAACCAATTGAACACTGATGAGCGAAAACGCCTTTAAACAACATGCTGAAATAAACCTCCCAGATAGGGATGAGACATGGAGAATAGGGGTAGGTGAAGAAGGCCAAAAACCATGGATGGATGAACCAGAGCTGTGGTTCATCAACCATCTGCTCGGCTGAAGGGAGGATGTTGTGTAATGTCTCCAGGAAAGTGATGAGACGGGCAGTATTGTAGCGGCCAGCGATTGAATGGTGATGTAGGTGGTGATTGAAAGCTGTCAATATGGCGAAGCGCAATAAACGAACGTGTCTTTACAGTTGCTGACTGGACGCAATCAATTACCGTATCGGAATGCATGAGACTTACTTGCACATTGTCACAGCTCAATTCCTTGACTGGTTCTCTTGATTGCTGTACTGCAACATCTATCTATAAAGGAGCGCCTGGCTGACATATCTCAGACTGTCAGATCACCCTGCGCTTTCAGATACAGCTTGCGCATGCCATCTTTTTTTGTGTTTTTTTTCTTGTAGTGATATTTAAAACCTCATTATAAACATAAAATGGTAAAATTCCATTGACTTACATATTACGGCGCTATCCTGCAGCAGCACTCTCATTGCAGCATAAAGCTCTGTATCACGGCGCTCCTCCTCCTCATGTTGCTTCCCTGCGCTTTAGTTGCGATTCAATGCTCTGTTGTCCCGTCTCTTCCTGCAACAGGACAAAAGCATTGTAACGTCTATCAAAAAAACACACGCTAAGGCCAGTTTAGCTGCTACTTTATTGGTCAAGCTAACCCCGGCTACTACAGGTCGTAACCTTCTTACTCAAAGGTGAGTTCACAGGCCCCTAAAAAATCCCAGCACTATCACCTGACTGAAGAGCATCTGGGCTTAAACACTTTCAACATTAAGTGTCGCCCTTTTCTTGTATTTTCATGTCTCTCCTTATCCCAATGTATGTCCATGTCTTACATAAAGTAAGGTAAATGGATTTCAGGGTTCGGTCACTGTGCTGCAACTTCCCGTCTTAAGTGTGTAAACCGTTTGGGAAAAGAACTGTAAAGCTTTCTTTAAACTATATAACCCTGCAGAGAGCGAAAAAAGGGATGTGCCACGATGAGAGTTCTTCTGTGCCCGAGTTGCACTTAATACTTGAGGAATGTCTCCCCAGTGCCCATAGCAACCAAACGTAATCAAAAGCTTTATTAAAAGCGGGGGGAATACATCATAAGGAACATTAAAAGTATCCCTCACTGGGTTCCCAAGTCGGCACACAATTGGCCTTTTGTTTGTTGCTGCTTTGTTGTGGCTCCTCTCTGAAGGACTCTGTGGCTAATGTTGCCATTAAGTCATGCAAAACTGTTTTGTCTTTGTGGTGGCTCGTGATGAATCTTTCTGTGTGTGAATGTGGGGTGATTTAACGTTTGTTTTCTTGTTTTTTCTTTCTTACCCTCTGTCTCCGCCAGGTTCATTAATGCCAGGAGAAGAATAGTACAGCCCATGATTGACCAGTCGAATCGAGCAGGTAAAAAAAAAAAAAAAGAAAAAGCCAACTGATGACGTACACTACTACCACTACTTCTCTCCCTTTCTTTCTCTCTTTTTCGGCATGAAGACACGATTTCCAAATCCTCTACTGGCATGCACATCATGCCTGGAGCCCAGATTTAGAAGGGGCTCCCTACCTCGACTTCCCCCCAAAACCCCTTCTGCCCCCTCCCTTCATCCCCTTTTCCATTTTCTCAATGTGATGTGTGCAGTAGTGGTGCAGGCTATTTGTTGATTGACTCTAATTGGAGATTTCCCAGTCTAAGTGGAGAGAGAGGTATATTAGCACTCTCTCTGTGAATTACTAATTGGACACAAGAGTGCCAGAAAGGCTAGCAGCAATTTATGAGTTATCTCCTTTTCTAGACTGTTTTGTTCCTAATTTTATCCAATCCAGGGTTAGGGGGGGGTCCTACCACTTTTCCTGCTGCTTTTTATCCTATTCCCCCATGAACTACTGCACTGAATGTTAAACTTCAGTAGTTATTCAGCACATTTTAAATATCAAGATAGCTGCTAATTTAAATGTGCAGTTTAACAGCATCAGATCGTGTGCTTGCATTTGCATCACGTTTGATGTGGTCATTTAAGAACTAGGCAAGGTGAGGTTAAGGAAATCACATTGTTAATTGATAACATTGTTATTTACTCCGTAAATTGTTGTCCGATGATAAAAGGCACAGGAAAAAATAAGAAGCAAAACACGCCTTTTCTGTGGTCATGTGGAATGATTCATGAGTCATTCTAAGCTTCATTAACTATGGCGTTATTAAAAAAAAAAAAAAAAAAAAAAAACTGCAGCATGACAAACAGCTCCCCCCCCTAATCTTTGTGAATTACAGATTATCCAAGATAATACTGATAATACTACTACTGATAATAATAGCCGTAGAATACACTGCTCATTAGGGCTAATACACGCACAAAGCGAGACACGACTGAGCAAATTGATTGCATACCGTGTCATCCGATTTCATGATAATCTGATCATGATACTGAAAAATTGGACTTTTTCAGGATTGTGTGCATAATTTCACACTGTGTCTAAGGACAGAAACGCATACATGTATGACTAGTGGTCTGAGCACTGACTGGGTGAATTTCCTGCTCGGTGGCATCCTGTCAAACTGCATGCCTTCTCTTCTTCGGTTAAGAGAACAATGTATCTCCTGTGAGTGCGGTTTTGAATGACACTGGCTGTGTGTGTGTGTGAGTGTGTGTGTTTGTGTGTGTGTGTTTGTGTGTGCATGCACGAGGACCCACTCTATGCGTGTTTGCATGCCACGCGTCAGCCAGTGCGGTCCACAAACATGAGCACAATGTCTTACAGTATGTTTGGGCTGGAGCTGGGACAATTGCTGATTGTCTGGTGTGTTTTTCTCTTCTTCTTCTTCTCCCCCCCACCCTCCCCCGCCCCCCTTTTTCATGTCCACGTTTTGACTACAATCAGGTTTTCTTCTTGATCCTTCAGTGAGCCAAGGAGCAGCGTACAGTCCAGAGGGCCAGCCAATGGGCAGCTTCGTGCTGGACGGTCAGCAACACATGGGGATCCGACCAGCTGGTGAGTCCGGCCGCCTCCACCCCCCCCCCCCCCCGTCACGCCTGCTATACCAGTCACTAGTTGGTTATCACCAAGCTGATCCACACTGACTGTTGTGCATAGCATGACATTTAGTCACCTCGGCACGGAGCAATAAGACTAACAGATGCTTACGCAACACTTTAAAAGTCTCCGCTCCCTGCACATCTCGCCTGTTTGCTTTGACTCTAATCTGACACATCTAGGGAAATCCCTCACGAGTGTTCTTTGGAAAGGGATTAACAGGATGATTTGCAAAAATTAAGTATAAATAAATTCAAGAAACTTCTTCTCCGCCTTCCTATTCCCACAACCGTGTCATTTTTTTTCCTCTCTCCACCTGATGCTAACCGACCACACTGCTCTGTTAGTGGGTCTCCTCTTGGCCGCTCTGTGATTCAAACTCCTGCTGACCCTTTTTTCTGGCGTTTATCTCCTCTTTCCAGGGCCTATGAGTGGAATGGGGATGAATATGGGCATGGATGGGCAATGGCACTACATGTAACCGCCAACTTGTAAAGCAAAACGCAAAGAAAAAGGGGGAAGTAAGTACTGGGCTTTTTTCCTTGTTTTTTTGTTTCGTTCTTTGGTCTGTGGGGTTTATCTATTTTTTTTTTACCCACAATTCTCTTTTACTTTCTTATTCTTGACCATCATTGTGAAGCAAACTCCAACCAACCCCCCCTACCCCTATGTCCTCAGCATCAACAATAATTTAGCAAAGGGGCAAAGGGAGGGAGGGGGGGTCAGTCGCCAAGGATGAATTGAAGACTTTGGGAAAAAAATAAAAAGGGGGGGGGGGGAGACGTCGTGGGACAGAGAGGACCCGAACTTGTGGCGCCAGACGACGAGAACGACAACAGAGGGAAGAAGAGGAGTGGGAAGGAACAGCCTGGCATGGCGCGCACACAAATTTATTTATCACAACAGCACCATCGCTCTCCCCATCGCGGACAGCCAATGCAAATGTTGGACATTTAGGGAAAAAATAACATCTCCTGGGGAATGGGCTGACGGGGAGAAATTAAGCAGGCTCCAGTGAAGCGATAAAGAAGGAGAAGTGAAACTGTCCTCCGAGTGACATAAATCTGTCCGGGGAAGGATTGATGCCCAAATTATCTTATATGCAAAGACGGGAACACTGCAGTACATTACGGTCCCTGAGCGAGATATACGGGCCGTGGGTGACACGGCCGATCCTTCACTGGGGGTTTGGTTTGAGCTGTGTAAAGGGAGGAATGAGTGTGTGTGTGGTGGGGGCGCTGTGTGTTTTGATTATTTTTTACTGGAGGGAGACGATTTAGGGGAGAAGGGGGGGGGGGTGCCGGGGGTGGGCAGCGACAAACCTGACCCGAGACTCGCAAGACAAGAGCTGGGAGACACTGAGATAAATTTATAAGGTTGTAGACACAAGCATGACTGCATCTAAAAAGGAGGGGAATCTCTTTCATGCATACAGATACAGTCTTTGTCACGGGGGGCTTTCTGACTCTCTCTCACACACTCACTCACACACACACACACACACACACACACACACACAATCCCATACAGCTAAATGGCGGCGGCCCTGATTAAGCCGGCCATTCCGCCTCCCGCTAGTGCCACAGTGCTGACATTTGAAAAATCAAGACGTATCACATCCCAAAGGCGGCAGGGCAGAAGAGATTTTATTTAACACCTAAACTCCCTTTGCCCAATGAGGCACAATATAATAACACTTACCTTGATTAAAAGAACCCTTTATATGTAAATGGAGACTGGATTTTCCGAAGGGTCACAGCAGCGATTCTGCCGACAGAGATCATTTCACCCGTCGGGCCCTCGCCTCCGCTCTCTCTCTCTCTTACTCCCTCTCCTCCCATGTTCCTCTGCGTCTCTCGCTCGATCTCCCTCGTCCCCTCCTCGTCTTCGCTAATGGCAGCTGGAGAGAGAGGGAGAAAAAAAACGGAAAATCAGGAAGCAATGTTCCCTAAAACAGCCACACAGAGACAACATTTGCTCAGGTTGGCTAATTCTTAATATAGGGCTATATAATTTTGAGACTATTTAATTACGTAACATACTTTACGCTTCATGACCAATTACATTAATAGCTTAATACAGAGGAATATTATCCTCTCTTGATTTGATTACACAGCCACACAATATGGTATATTTGGTACTTAATTATGGCCAGCCATTGAGCGGGACTGCTGTGCCATAACAGAAGCCAGCCAGCCAGAGACGAGCGGGCAGGGACGGACAGAGGGGGGCGAGGGGCCCGGTCTGCCCCCCCCCCTGGTTATTGTCTTCAGATGGCTTTGCCACTCTTGTTAATAAGGGAGGGGGGTCTCAGATCTACTTAACGGAATGACTGCGGCTTACAAGACTGGAGATTAGCAGCTTACAGTGTCAAAAAACATCTGCCGGGCCTTTTAACGGGAGCTGCAGCGGGTTACAAGGAGGCGAGAAGAGAGCACCCATCATACTCCGGGACCCCCCCCGGATGATTTACTTATTTTATGACCCCAGTAGTGAGGTTTTAAGAGACCCGCTCTGACAAACATGTGCATTTCAAATGAACTGACATGGAAAGGGAGTATTAGAAAATGGCACAGCTTTCGACCAATGAGACCGGTCATTAATCTTGGCCTTTGCTGTCCTTTTTCTTTCCCTCCGCTCCCTCGCTCCTTCTGCGTCCTCCTCCTCCTCTTCCCCTCACCGGGGCCCTCCAGTGTAATTTCTTAATTGCAGTGTACTAAGGTGGAGGAATGCAGAGAGTGAGCATGCCTAGTGACCTTGCGCCGACCTCTCCCCTCCTATTACAGCTTCTAATCCCCCAGGGGTTCACATTACAAAGCGGGCCGGCCCAGACCCAATCCCAGACCCGGGCCCCCTGGCTCCAAGCGGAGACCCCCTGCTCTCACTTGTCTCTCCCCAAGGTCCAGGCCTCTGGACCAGCCGTGTTCCCATACTCTAGTCCCAGGCTCCAGGAACAAACACACCCCCCTCCACACACACACACACACACACACACACACACATCTTCCTTTTTTTTTTTTCCTTTCTGATTACAACAAACAGCCGTGTGAAAAGCCAAACAGTGGCACTGCTGAGGCAGCTCTGTGTGCTGGATCCTGTCACAGTGTGAGGGATGCCAGCATGCTGAGGTCTCCACACATATGAAGTGGAGTCCATCTTAAGGGACATCAATATACCCCACCTCCTTTTCCTCTCTTTTCTCTTTCTTGCTCCTTTAATCTTTTTTTTTTTTGCTCTTTCTCGCTGCTGCTTTCTGCTCTTTTTTCCCCCTCCTTTCTCTCTCTCTCTCTCTCTCTTTCTTCCAAAACACACACCTCGTATCCAAGAGCAGTACTTTTGCTTTTGCCTATAAAATGCTCTCACACATGGGTGGAACCCGGCCTTTTAATGTTCGCCGTCTTGGTGATACAGCTAACCGAGTCCTAAATTATTTAATAACTCCTTTTTTTTTTTTAAAGGATTCTAAATCAAATATGTTCTCAGAGGCGCATTCCCATGAGGGAGCGCCTGTTCGGTTTGTCACTAAACTTGTCTGGGGAATCGACTGTTCCACTTGTAAAAGTATCAGCGCTGCTCCACATCAATATGGCTGTTTGTTTTTTTTCACCCACCCCCCCTCACATCCTCCAGGACTGCAGTGTCTGTGGATGACCGAGGATCACTTTCCCAACCTGAGACCACGACCACAACGCCACTGGGCATTGTAAACCACTCACCATAGCCCCGGCGCAATAATGTCTCTCTTTACTTGCGAGGAGCTAAAAGCGCCACAGTCGCAGAGACTGCCGTATCATAAAAATCTGCTAAGCTCTCTGTTGTTGGGAGTCGTGCGCAAATTGAATTAAGGCCTGTTAATGGAGGAGCGGCGCAGTGAGAAAATTGTTTTATTGGCTGTGACTACATTTTTTTTTTTTTTTGCCTTTCCTCTCTCTGTCTCAGGTCTGCCAGGCATGCCAGGGGAATACGTACCTCAGAGCGGTCCTATGGGCATGAGCATGGCCCCGACTACTTACGCCAACCCCCACCAGATGACCTCCCATCCCTCCCAGCTCCGACACGGACCCCCCCCGCTCCACGCCTACCTCCCCGACCGCCACCTCGCCCCCCACCACCCGCACCACGCCATGCTGATGCACGGAGGACCCTCGTCGCACCCGGGAATGACCATGTCTGCACAGAGAACCCCCTTGCTTACTCCTATCGACCCCAGTACTGGAGGACAAGGCCTGGACATCCATGCCCAATAGTATAAGGGAACTTTGCTACCATGACAACAGCAGCTACTACAAGAGTTAAAAAAAGAAAGCAGCAGCCCACAATAAATCCTATTTTGAGACTATTTTTAAGAATAAAAAGCGAACCCTTTTGACCAGAATTTGACACTAAAGAAACAGAATTCCAGATGAACTGTGATAATTCTTTTTTTTTTTTTTTTTTTTTTTACTTGTCAATTTTGTTACTTTCATCCAAAACGGAGGACCAAGCTGACAAGAACACTTTGTAAAGTCTTGGGCTTTTGGTAAAGATCAACAGAGGATGCTTTTTGACACACACATGTGTGCGGAGAACGGACAGATGCGCACACGCACGCACACACTCCGAGAAAAAAAAACAACACACACACTTTTTTTCGCACACATGATCATAAAACCTGTTCAGTACACTTTCATGTGATGCTTCTAAAATAAAAAAAAATCACTCTGGAAGATTTAAAAAGGAAAAAAAAACAAAACGAAAAGGAAAAAAAAACAACAGAAAGACTCCAAGAGTTATAACTACTGTAGTATAAAAAGTATAGATAAATAAGTTAAAACTTGTGCATTTTTTGTTGATCACATGGTTTATGTTTTCTGAGCTAGTTTTAGAATTAAAGGTTAACCTTTTCTCTCTCACACTGTGTGTGCTCCTTCCTGGAGGAGAAACTGTCTCGCAGCACAGCACTATAAAAGAAAAAAAGAAAAAAAAACAATAAGAAGATGGAACATCTCAAAAAGGCTCCAAACCACAGAGGGCAATCAGGTCCTGCCCCCCCCCCATAAGAACAGGGCATGATGGGAAAAGGCTGCTAAATGACACCGGATCTCTCCAGAAGATTCAGTTTGAACATTTGTCATGCCCCTCTTTTTTTTTGGCTCATGAATGAATGTTGCCCTGTAGGTTTTAAAGGAAAAAAAATCTTTGTTTGAATTGCCCAAGCACTGGATTGTGTTGGTTTTATACATTTTTATTTTAATATTATTTTATTTTTTTGTACCCTGGACTCTCGTTAAGTAAGAGCCTAATTGAAGGAAGCTTAATAGTGGAAAAGCAACATCCTACACGGCTTCTTTATCTGTGGATCAACATTCTTGCCATAAGGACAATACTGACACAAACGTTGATTCTGTGGCACTGGAGAAGCATTTGATGGTTGATGCACCAAAAAACCTAAAATGAAAAAAAAAAAAAAAAAAAAAAAGGAAAGAAAAGAAAAAAAAACTTAAATTATGAACTCAATGCTTTTGGGGGAAAAAAGCTGAGAGAATATTGTAACAAACTTCGTACAGAGTTCAGTCTATTAATTGTTTCATGTTAGATATTCTATGTGTTTACCTCAATTGAAAAAGAATGTTTTTGCTAGTTTCAGATCTGCTGTGGCATTGATATTGTATGTCCATGAATTCCTTCCTTTTTCAGCACGTGTTCCTCACTAGATGATAAGATGCCGTCTCCCTTAAGCTTTGTCAAAAATACATTAAATACTTGTATGAGGACTGTGACGTAATGTTTAAAAGGTGTTCAGTCACAAATGCTGTAATAAATATTTCATTTTTGATTTTTGTTAGATTTTTGTGTGAATAACTGAGAGTCTTTATCCATGTTCCCATTTTAACAGTTAAGCACATCAGCTGTCTGTCATTTATCATGTATGCGTCCTCACCTGTCAACATGGTCCTAACTTCTAGTTTTGCATTCGTAAAATTAGAAATACAATAGTCAAATTCACAGTTTTTTCCTCGTCCCCCCCACCCTGCCCCACCCCGCTCTATTTCCAATGGTGTGCAGGCTGTTCCTTTAGTTATCAAATACCCTCCTTAAAATGACAATTACAAATTACACTGGAAATATATCTTGCAACTACAATTTATACAGGCACACAATTATGTCCACTAAATGATAAATACCTGTCAAATGCAAATATAAGGTATAAATTACACATTGTATAGTTTTAGACCAAAAAAATAGTTAATAGTTCTGATAATAATAATACATCTTTTGAAGAACAATCATTTACATGTCTTCAGATCTCAACGTGTAATATGCAGATAAAGATAAATAATATAAATCCTTTATATGCTTGTCAGAGTTAGGATCCACAATAAGGAGGAAATAAAGTGAACTTATTTTAGGTGCATCGCCCCCCCTCCCCCCCCCCCCCCCCCCCCCTGTTTCCAGACAATGGAGCAGGGCTTCGTCCCCCCAGTGTGTGCTCGCAGCATGGCCGGCCCGCTGTGTTTGTGCCGTTTTGCGGCGCCGCCTGTCGGCGTGAAGCGGAGCTGCAGCCGCCGCCTCACACACACACACACACACACACACACGGCTCTGAGGAGGCTGTTTCTCCTCTCTTTCGTTCGCCCGCGGCCAATCCGAGTCACAGACAGCCTTTAGACCAGAGATGGCATCAGCTCGGCTGAAATATCCTCACCCTGTCCCTCTTTTATAGGGGCTGCAATTTATTATTAATAATGATTGTTATTATTTTTACTAATTGTGGTGCTTCTCTTTTATTTTTTGTTTAGCAATTATTAACCGTGAGTGCAAATCAACTAAGCCTGAAACAACTTAATAAATATAACTAAATAATAATATTATTAAAATACACTACATTGTATATAAATTTTATTTATTGCACGAAAGCAAACTAACCTGAGATTTTCGTAAGTAAACTCTGAAAGTTTGTCATTTCTTGTTACAGCAAGGAACCAATTGAACCAATTGAACATATATATATATATATATATATATATATATATATATATATATATATATATATATATATATATATATATATATATATATATATATATACATAGGCCTAAATTTGACCTGATCCAGAATTTGCTATGTATTAATTTATTGTCGTAAAAAAAATTTTAGATCTTCAAATGCATTTTTTCCCAAACACGCATTTGTTAAAGGGCTGTTCGTTTATATATGGAATGGTTGTTTTTGTTGGTTGTTTTTCCCCTGCTAAAAGTAAAACTAATATAAATTACAAACGACGTATTTTTTTGATTTTAAATCAATTTTGGAGACTAAATAATTATTCAGCAACCAACAATTCTCTCTCTCTCTCTCTGTATATATATATATATATATATATATATATATATATATATATATATATATATTTTTTTTTTTTTTAGATCCAGTTTATTTTCCTCTATATTGAAAATAGGCCATTTAGGCCACTCAAGCAGTATCATGTTCTCTGAGTTATTTTAGCATTTGGTTGTAATATTATGCAGCCTATCTGTGAAATTTCGGACATGTTATCTGCACAGATGATTTTTATTTAACATGTTGTTTTTATGTTGTTTTTTTGTCCACGTGCACGGCTGTTAAACCTTAACCAAGGCGAGAAAGGACATGTGTATGTATTGCGGGGAGGGGGGGGGTTAACACCAGAGTTTACTTAATGATGCATCTTCCTCTCCCAAGTAGGCTATCTAAAACCTAAAAGTCCCCTTTTTTGTTGTTTTTCTCGCGCTCCATTATTCTGCGGATAAAACGGAAGGAAGAAGCCCTCCGTTTTGTGCGGAGATTATCAGATGAAAAAGGGAGAAAACGTGAGGATTACTGTGGATGGAGAGGATTTTAATATTAATAGTTTTTTTCCCTCTACCCCCCCCCCCCCTTCTCCCTCTCTCCCTCCCTCCCCCCTTTCCCGATGAGACAGAAGGTAGATTGCCTCTGCTGCTTTCCTTTTGCCGATTCGGTGTGACAGGGATGATGGATGATCCAGCCGAGCTAAACAACTCCTCCCCTTCATCTCCTCCCTGTCAAAGCCAGTCCGGGCTGCTGCTGCAGGAATAAAATAAGGAATATATTCCCTCTGCACTGCTGCACAATGCAGCCCGGTCCCCCCTGGTAGACACTCGCTGCTGCCCGCGTGCAACAATATTAAAAGTCCACACAGTTGCACCCGCTGGAAAGCGGCGCGCGTGTACATGTGCGCAACATGTTAATAACGCTGCTGTTATTGGCTCTATATTCTCCGCAGAGCATAAAAGAGTGGGAGCAGAGAAAGAGAGAGAAAGGAGGGGATGGAGGGGGGGTGCAAACATGTCGTTTTAGATAAAACACACACACACACGTTAACAAATAAAAAAAAAATAAAAGTTTTCTTTGGTTTTCTTTCAAAACGCTGATTTGGACAGTGGTCGTAAAAAAGGCCGCTTCGCTTTGCAGCTGGCTTCTCTCTCTCTTTCCCCCCCAAAATGGCTCAAGCTCTGGGGGACAGCTTTTAGTTTGTTTTTTGTGTATCTGTGAATGTGTGTGCTGCCCTCCTTTTTTTTTTTTTTTTTTCTTACATTTCAGCAGTTTTTTCCCCTCTCTCCTCTTGCCATAAGGTGTTTCTATGACTACGTTATGTAGGCCTGTGTGAGCGGGTCAGAGGCGGGGGTCCCTGGGAGAAAAGGGCCGCATTTGGCTGATCATTTATCAATGTCAACCGCATAATGATTCTCCCTGCAGTCCCCCTATTGATGAGGATAATTACATTAGCTCAGAGTGACTGATCAATAAAGCCCAGGGAAAATGGTTTATTATAGCACCACCAAAAAGGCTTTCTGGAAGAAGGGCTGCCGTTTTATTTTGTGTGTGTGTGTGTGTGTTGTTTTTTTTAAATAAAAGGCAGGGTTGATTTGCGCAATCCAAAACACCAGAGAGATAATGGAGTGAGCGGCAAAACTTCATCTTGACGCGCATTTTATGTGCAACCTTTTTAGTGTTTTTCTCCCCCCCCCCCACAACGACCTTGTTGTAATCTGATCGTTTTCTCTCTTTCTCTTTTTTTCCTCCTGTTTACTGCCCAGAGTGAAGCTAGTTTATTTTTTTTCCCCTTCATGCGCTAGAATCCAAAATACACTAGGAATATCCATATTTATTACGTGCGTAAACATGAACCTTCCTGGGCCTGGAAATCGTAGGTTTTTTACTTCCAGCTGGCGAAGCCGGGTCGGACTATTGCAACACATTCTCGTGTCTGGTGTTGTTTTAGCTGCTGATCAAAAGAAACTGCAGGTAACTAGGGACCTGAAGGCATCCCATAGCTTTTATTATTTTTTTTTTCTATAAAAAAGGTGACGCAAAGATATATTCTCGTTATGTCCCGTCTGACACACATATCAGGCTAAATTCCATGTGGAGGAAAAGAAGAAGAAGGAGAAAAATAAAACACTCCAATTCAGATAAACATGAAGTGTCCAGGTCTTCTTTGGCTGGTCAAGTAGCAGAAATATAGACCCAAACAAAATACTATAAAAGACGAGCAGTAAACCCTGTTCTGACCCCTCTCTCTCCCTCTTTCTCTCTCTCACTCTCTCCTTGTGCGTGTGTTCTTTTAATTGTCAACAACTTCTCCCCTGCAGGAATGTTGCAAACTCTTTCGCCTTAATTCTCCGCGGTGCTCCGCGCGCCAGCTCCCATTTACCGCTGATGAACGTGTCTGCAGGAGACAGCTCCATTATCTATTTATCATTTATGATAGTATTTCCTCAGACAACAGAGGAAGGAACGTGCCTACACAGATAGCCCCCCCTACACACACACACACACACACACACACACACACACACACTCCAGTTGATGGCTCTTCACTGCCCTTTTCCGCAAAAATAACCGCGCCGTTTGCTTAAAGGCTGTTTTATTTGATGGCATTTTGATAGAAGAGGGAAAAAAATTGTGAAATCCAAAATAAAAGGAGAGGGGAAAAATGATGTATTTGGATTAACACGCAATTAAGATCTGATGAGAATTTATTTATTATTCTATTCAATCTGTTTTAATATATATATATATGCAATAAACAAATGATATAGGTCTATGGGCTGAATATAAAATTCACCAGACACAATTACGCGCGTTATTTCAAAATAAAAGTCTGCTCAGGAGGAGAAACGTGCTCTGTGTTGGTTAATAGCTGATATTCAGGACTTTTTTTTTTTTTTTACTCGCTTGGCCGCGATTCTTTTTCACACTTCAGCGGTGCATGTCTTCTTAAAAATGAGTGACAATCTCCCCCTTCCCTCCCTCCCTCCCTCCCTGCCTCCCTCCATCTCTCTCTCGCCGACACACACCGCAAAAAAAAAAAAATCTTAATGATGTCAAAAAATTATAATTAGTCAAATAACATAGCTACAGGGGCTGGGGTGGGAGAGGGGGGGTGATCAGGAAAAAAAAAAAAGTGGAAATTGCTGTGGCCAGTTGCGAAGCTGCTTGAGAATAAGGGTAAAAAAAGGAGGGCGTGTGGGTGCAGCGGGGAATAAATAAAGCGCAATAAAAGGGGAAATAGCCGCAGTTTAGTTCGAGCCTTGAGGTGCTCAAACCTTTATTCCAATCAGTTAAGATTTAATTAGTGAAGCCCCCGGGCCCCGAGTCTTCTTTTTTGTCTCTCATTATGTCGCTTCTCCGGCGCTGTGTTGCAATGGCCCCAAGGTTGTCAACATTTGACCGCTTTTCCTTTCTCCAGTAAAAATAATCTCGGGTCATGGCTCGAAGAAGGCGCGTGAGATTCGCAAATAAATCCGCGCGTTTTTTTTTTTGTTTTTCAATTATGAGCCGGAAGACCTAACAGCGAGGCGAGAGAATATCGATTCGTTAATGAGACACACATGAGTCCTATGTGTGTGTGTGTGTTTTTTTTAAATACCAGAAATCCTTCAGTTATTATGGGAGCTTTAAAAAAAAAAAAGTTAGAAATATCTTGAGGGGAGCCGAGGGCAGCAAAGTGAGACATTTCACAAGAAGTGTAAATAACAGAGAGAGGGCCGAGGAAGGAGAGGAGGACACACACACACACACACACAAAAACATTTTCTAAATATTATCTTGCTCAGGGTTATTAAATAATGTGATATCTCCGAGTGGGTTGAGCTCAAATCAAATAATTGATCATCTCAATATATTGTAGGCTAGACGCTTCTCCCCCCTCCTTTCTTTCTTTATTTTTTTCTTTTTTTGTTTTAAAGAGCGTACTGGGAGAGAGACAGAGAAGAGAAGGAGCCCCCCCCCCCCCCCCTCCCCTTCCCCACCCCACCCCTGGGCGCACTGTTATTACATGATGGCGACCCCTTCTGGAGGCCAATGTAAATGTGTTTATAGGAAGCGAGGAAGAAGAAGCTGCAGCCTGTCTGTCTGTCTGTGGTGTGACAGCACCTCAGCTACAGCTTTAATGGACTTCAGATTTTTCCCTTTTCTTTTTTTTTTTACCACCACCACCTAAAAAAAAATCCTGCAAAATATTTGATCCTTTTCCCATCCTCTGAGATGATAAGAGCCTGACCTGCTCCAGTGGACGTGACCTCCACAGACGCTCATCTCATATTTACTCACAGGTACACAGCTCCTTATGCATGTATTAGGCGGCCACGTTGATGGTGAAATCAATAAAGATGGATTGTAGGGTCAATATTATGCTTTGCACCTGGGGACTTGTTGCCTGGCTCCCCTTCCTGGTTGTGTGTGTGTGTGTGTGACAGAGAAAAAGAGAGAGAGAAGTAAGCAATTCATAATATGAGACCGCAACATCTCTGCAAGAGCTGTGCACACCAGAGTGTGTGTGTGTGTGTGTTTAAAGCAGAGAGACTTGAAGCAGGGCAGCAGGGCTGAAGTCATCCAGCCAGGGGCCTGAAGGACCCGGCTCACACTGACATCATTAATCACAGCCCACTTGAAGATTATGACTGAAAGTATAGAATCGGTAACCATTATCGTCTCGGATGGCAGCTAAAATCTCTCCTTATTTTTCAAAACAGCGCGGGCTAATGGCAGAGGGGTCTGGAGCATACAGACAGGCAGACAGGAAAGAAGGAAAGAGACAGAGAGAGAGAGAAAAGGAAGGAAAGTAAACGGGGTGGAGGACTGGTGACACTGGGATGGGGTTACACACTAACGTTTCCTCCAGGAGACTTTAATAATAATTAGAATGAACAACATCGCTGGATTAACTGGTAGGAATTAAAAAATAAAATTAATAATAGGTGTGTAGTGTATTATCATTATTTATTATTATTATTATTGATAACAAATTACAACTATTTCGTTTTGAATCGTCATTAAATGCGTTTTAAAATGCTATTTGTGCTTAATATGTTTTCGGCGTTTTTTTTTTTTAATTCTAGGCGAAACCATAAATATTGCGATAATCTATTACACACGAATCGCCGTTTAAATAATAAATCCACTGCATATAACTTTTTTCCCCACCATAGCCTTAATTCGTCCTTATTTCCTCCTTTAATTTTGTATTTCTTTTTTTTTTTTTTTTTTTTTTTGTCGGACACATTTGCTGGATATATTTATACACACACACACACACACTCGACTGTAAATCGTGTGTCACCCCTCTTCAGATTACGTTACAAAACGCACTCGATCAAAAAGAATCGACGCTGATATTTGGGGAAACACAGCATCAGGTGCGTCCATTTCTGTCTGTTCGAGGACGCATCCTATATCCGACATCCTGTAACGTCGCAGAGATCACTGTTTAATGTGCCAGCTCCTATTTTATATGTGTATGTTATATGTTGGACCAGTGGGCAGCATGAGAGAGGCAAAAAAAAAAAAAAAAAAAGCCTGAGCAGGGTCCCTGTTAGCAGTCGGAAGCTGCGGTGATGAAAAGCAATAGCTGCGTGTCAAGAACTTTTTTAGCACATCACTACAGCTGGTGGGAATAAATAGTAGCCAACTGCAGAGGAGGAGGAGGAGGAGGAGGTGAAAGCTGGGACATGGGGCTATTTGGGTGTGTGACAACAGGGAACCTGGGCTCTTTCATATCTCCTCCACACAATGAGAGCCCTGTGCACGACTCCCTCACAAGTCCAACATTGTTTCTCAACAAGGAGTGTAAACTGTTGTCAATATTCAGATAGCCTTCATCTGCCAATAATGACAGGCCGCCGGCGTCCTATCTTATCTGCGGGCCGGGTAGCGCCGTACCTGGGAGGAATAACCGCCGCGATAAAGGGGCGTCTGGGCCAATAGAAAGGCTCTTGTCCGCCTGCGAGGAGTTAATGGAGAACGCCACTGGAGACAGGAAGTCCTCAGAAAGTGAAAAGCACTTTATTGCGCACCTTGAATGGCCCGGCGTAGGGTTTCTCCCAAACCCGATGGGAAAACCACATTACAGGTTCTTTACACGGGGTCATTACAACAGGGCAATGGAGTTCAAGAGATCCCTTGCATTTGAATGACAACATCGCATCGCTTCATTCATCCCCCTGCACCGCCGCTGCCGCCACCTGCACCCGCCTCCTTGTGTGACCTGAGGATGATCCCTGCGGGATTGGGATGTTGTCAGTGTTACAGCAGCAAGAGTTCGGGTACTTGGCGTCATTGAAGTACTTCTCAAAGTGTGCGTGAAAAAATTGGCTCCTCTGGCTTTGCTGGGTGAGTCGAGGACGAGTGGCTGTTGCTTCTCTTTCAGCAACAGGTTTCCCCCGGACCAATAACCCACAGTGCACTGCGACATGACATCATCGGGCCTCTTTTAAAAGAAAAAAAAAAAAAATGAACTGCAACATCGATTCCTCGCAGGCTGACCTCCCATAAGTCAAACAATAGATGATGTGGGACATGTGTTTGGATGGAAGTGTATATTTACCTGTCACCAGGAACTCAAGGGCATGGCAGCAGTGATGTTGTATCCAGCCCCAGAGTGGAGTGTTTGGGGGGTGAAAATGAGTTGTAAAAGTGATAAATGGTCCACATTTCTCTGAGCTGAGGAGCACTAGAGCTGGCACCGTGCTTTCAGCCAAACAGTTAATTGCTCAGCACAGTGAAGGCCCAACATAATACTCGTAAAGCATCGGGCAAAAAAAAAAGAAAAAGAAAATAAAAAAACACAAAAAAAGAAAAGTTGAGTCCAGTCAAAGCCTTCCTCTCTTCTCCCTCTTTGCTTCTTCCTTTTCTAGACTCCTCCGCTGTGAAAACGTCTGCTTCCATCCCCTGCCCGACATCCACCCCCCCCAACCCGTCAGCTTCCCTGCTCAAAAATATTATGTTGCCAGTGGCAACAGCTCAATAAAATAACCAATCGCATGTGCTCCTTCGAATATTTCCAAAATTAAGTCTGTACATAATGGGGGAGTCGTCTCATCTGTGCAGTTTCAAAAGCGGGATTTATTGTGCTGTGATAAATGATCATAAGGCTTGTTTTGACAAATTCTGAATGAACGCGGGGCTGGCGCAGACCCACTGTTATCAACTGGATTAGCGGCTCTGATTATGCCCTGGTTTTTTCGAGATCTGCTCTCAGCACCAATCAAAGCCTGCGGTGGTTGCATCCCATAATAGCCGCGTTTCGTCTCCATGGCCACCGCCACCCATGTACAGTAGCCCCACCTCCTCCTAAGTGCACTTATTTCATAATAACAAGCTTGCGACAGCTCTCATCAGGCCATCGCGCTCGCAAATAGAGGACATGGGATACGGTGAGCCGGGGGTTTGTTTTGACTGAATCGGATTCTGTCTCCAGCTCCTTGCAACTAACCCCCCCCTTCCCCCCCACACTCTCCTTCAGACTACCTCCACAGTCAAATTTTCCTCCAGCAAAAGCGCTAATCTTTTAGAATGTCACTGCAGCTCTTGTGCCGAGCCTCCGTCCTCGTCCTCACGCTGGCCTCCACCTGTACCTGTGGGATGTAACCAGGTCTCCTCTGGCCTCTCTCTCTGGGAACAGGAGATGACACACTTTCTGGGTCACTTCTGTCGCCGTCCAAATGCCACTCGGGGGGTGGCTGACCTTTTTCCGGTGGCCGACGCTGAGAGCGGGGAAGCCCCCCCCCTCTCGCGGCCTGTCACCCCTGTGGTTTCAGCCACAAACACACGGTGCCTCAGTTTCAGACCTCGCCCTCTCTCCAAACTCCCCACACTCCTCTGTGGTATTCCCTTCCTCCTTTTTATGTTTTTTTTTTGTGTTTTAAAATCCGTGACAATACATGTTAAAACAATGTGTTCGAATCAAAGCCGACAAAGCAAAAAATAGCCACTGTAAAAATTGGCTGATGTAAGACGTCTCGGCTAAACTAAAGCATCATCACAGGCCTTGGCGATGGCGACAGACACATGGCGTATCGGGTCTCACTGGAAGGAACTCCAAATATGCTTCATGGATTCATTAGGAGGCGTGGGTTACACAGCGAGCGCCTCTGTTTTCACAAATGTGAGCTTGGCTCTAAATGGAATACCTCAATTAGCAAGAAGCCCAGTCAACACCTTTCACTTTGGTCGACCATCTAAGATACAGAGGTTTCCATTTGCCAGGTCATACTTTTTAACAGCGTGGGGCGGGAGTTGCTCCTTTTGGGGGGCTGTCAGAAATGAGGATAATTCAATGGCCAGGAATTTTCCCTTACCCCCCCCCAATTCTATTTTTCAAAGCTCTCGGCCTCGTCTCACACGTCACTAAACTAAACTCGCCCCTGCCCCTCTGAGTGGATTAATGTGTCATAGTTGTTCAGTTTCCCTCAAACATACCATCTGCCCTCCACCCTGTCAATCAAACATTCACCCCCTTGCTATTAAAAAAAGAAAAAAAACCAAGACCATTTTTTCTCATGATCCATTGTTGTTTTTAAATAACGGCGTCTGATCGGCAGGCAGAGCTTCCTAAAAATAAAAATTACATCTCTTCGTATCTGCCAGGGCTCAGTGCAGAGAGGCTGTTTTTTTCCCAGTGCTGTTATTCAAGACCTCTAAAAATCTTTTTTTTTGGTGTTGTTTTTGTTTTAATTTTAAACTGGCTCCTCTGACTCTTCCAGGAGAACTTTTATTTATTTCCGCCCTGTGATGTCTTCCTGAGGCTGAGAGGATCCCTACTAAAAGCGCTATGCTGCCTGGGGCAGAAACAGACCAGAGCTCTCTCCACATAAATAACAGAAGCGTGGAGGAAGTCCGTTTGGTGGTCTGCTGGAGGGATAGAACCTACCCTTCAGTCTTTCTGTGGTTCTGTCCTTCTTTCTTTTCTCCGTGTCTCAGTGGTCTATCTAGCAGCTTGGCTGAAGAGGCATAAAACAGCAGGACCTGGAAGAGATTGGGCCAAGATGAACATCTGAGTCTGTAGTGAACTTCCAATAGCCTGCGGGCCTAGGCCAGACTGAGTGGATGCTGTGAACTGGATCAAACTAATCTGACACATGGGACATTCAAGAATTGTAACCAATATTAAAATACTGGATAAAATGAGTCTATAAATCATTTTTCATGTAGATTCATGGCAAAATTGTCACAGGACAAATATTATTATTAAATCTTTAATTGGTTCTTGATGTCTGTAATTCTCATATAGTACATTTTTGTACATCAAAAGATATTGTGATGTGAAACAAAAAAAAATATTGCATCTCAATTTCTTGATGGATGCCTGCCAGGATCAAATGTCTGGTATTCCTGGCCCCAGGAAGCGGCCTCTCCAAAACGGCCTTATTTGAAGAGCACTTGAGTGCCCCATTGTTGTGACAAGAACAATGAATCTAAAAGGAGTTGGGACACAAGGGCGAGGAAAACACAAAATAAGGATCTCTAGCTCTTGAAAATCATCAGGTGGAAGCTATTTTTTCTATATTTGCGCTGCCATCATGGAAATCTTGTCAGCTGTCGCTAATGTCGGCCCTCGCCTTTGAAGTAGGTTTAAAAAAAGCTGTATTTAGTTTGCATTGTGTGCAGAACCTAATTTATAGGAGTTGACCCTGGCTCCTCTTTTGTGCGACAGCCATCTTGAAAAACAATGGCAGGAAGGCTTGAAACTTGAGAGGAACTGAATCTGCTGTTTTGCATTTATTTTCTGTTCTTATTCAACAGAGAATTTTCCCTCCCCGAGTAAAATAGCTCTGTTTTTGTGTCCAACAGGAGCCATAAACTGATGTCTAAGCATTCCATGGCCAGGCAATAGGGCTGAGTTTAACTGGACACATGGGGACAGTTGTTTTGTACCACATGGAGCAGGGGGGCCTGATAGAGGAAGCCACGGCCGCCTAGCAACCCCGCGGTGACCCGACGGCCTCCTCATGGAGGGATCAAGGCCTCGATGGGAGCCGGCTAAGGGTTAGGGGTTTAACTGTAACAAATCAAGCAACACTTTAGTGGCGCTTAACCCCCCGCATACCATATCTTTCTAACTGCATGTGCAGGACAAACATAGAAATGTTTATTTTTATTCTATATGGGAGAGTTTTCTTCCGTGATAGAAGTGGAATAGGTCACGTTTGGGAGTGATTACATAGTAATGAAGCAAGAACAGTACATCTCTTCATTCATCCCTCACTTTACGTTCCACCTGAGGCCTGCTTTAGATTCAGCTCTCTGCAGGACAACAGGGGAGCGAGCTGATGAAGTCTCTGTACTGACAGGTCTGTGATACCGGGAAACACATACAAATTCTCTTCTTTACTCAAGTTTTAATACTGCTACAAGAAGGCACAATACCTGTGTAAACAGTTGCCTTTTTTTTCCCTCAGAGGTGGCGGCAGGTTCTTCACTTTTTCCCCACTTTCCTTCCTCTTATCGTTTTGGTGTGTCATAAAGAAGCAGACAGGACAGGGACCCCCTATAGGAGTGCATATATGTCTCTAAAAGCATCATTCAACTTTATGTTCACCTCTGGTTCCCGTAGCCTGGCTGTGTTTCTTCCATTAGTATCTGCTCATAAAAGAAACTGGGGTTGTAAAGATGTGTTACAGACAACTGCTGGATAGTCACACACCTTTACATGGAAATCAGGTGTTACTACGTACCTGCGGGCATAGACACGGGCTGAAATAAAAGAAGTGTGTGACAAGCATTAAAAGACACTTCATGACAGGAAAAATATTCTAAAACATGTATCAAGACTTTATTAGTAATAAAGACATTTACAAAACATATTGTACAATACATAAAAAGGACTGCAGCATAAAGTGGAACAAGAAATGATTTTCTTTAATAGTGGTGTCACAGACCTAATTAATTTGCATTTGATTTGACTGTGACCACAGCTCTCTGGTTTAGCAGACACCAACCCCTTCTGTGGAAAACACTGAAACTTCAGGCTTTTTGAAAATGTATAATATACATATTCAATGCTAATTCAATAGCTAAAATTAACTTTGTAAATTAGTTCAGCTCAAATCAGTTGACTTAATAATTTGTCAGTTTTGAAAATCAATTAATCTTTAATGACATTTAGAAAGCCAAAAATGCTAAACATGCTTTGGTATTTTTTTTCCCCCACAATGCAAGAATCAGGTTCCATTTCTTTGTTTTATATAAATATCAATTAAATGGCAATGTTAGTGATACAATTTCAAATATGTTTATTATTTAATTATACCCACAGTAAATTCAATATCATGCAAGCCAGTGTAGAAAAAAAAAAAAAACATTGTTGTATTGGAAGGTATATGTATCTGTATTGTAAGTAAAGAATTATAGTTAAATGATTTATTTATAACAGTTTTTAAAAAAAACGAAATATGTTGTAAATAACTTTTGAAGAAATTCTGTTGCTGCGTGAACTGTTTCCTCAAAGAACCGTGATTAAAAAGACTAACACAAAGGGAAAATGGTCAGTGTGAGGCCAGACGTAATCAGCTATGATCCTGTTTATCCCCCCCCCCCCCCGCGAGTGACTGAGAGGGCACTGAGTGACGCAGGTGAGAGAGAGAGAGGCGTCCGCCCAACCCCCGGACCGCTCCTCTCTTATCTGACTATGAACCGGAGGAGGAAGGAGTGACAAAGGCCAGGGCTCTGGGTGTGATAAGGAAGGGCCTTATGTCCTGCTTTGGCCTCCGGCTCTCACCCCGGCCCGGCACGTTCGCGGGAGGCCATCCAGGGGCCAGGATTTGACCGCGACCAGGAAAGCCTCCAGAAGGTGGTGTGTTCACGTGCGAGCACGCTCGCAGGTATGAATATGTGACCCCGCCACCGCCGCCGTCGGACATACAACGCGTCGTATTTACATGTGGTAGGTTGGCGGCAGAGGGAGGGAGAAGGGCAGGGGCAGACACACGTGGGGGGGCGGGGGGGTCAGCCGGAGTTCAGGGCACAGAGCTTCGCCAGTAGTCTCACACTGCAGGAAAGCCAAATTGCTTCCGGACCTGCGTGTCCACCCTTTTACAGTTCAGTGTTAATGTTCCCAACCTTGCCCGCCTTCCTTGTACTCCACTCTCTTTCCTCCCATTCATTCACCCATCTTAAGTTTTTTTTTTTTTTTTTTTTTTTCCTGCCCCCACTCATTCTTTGTGGCTCTTCTGGCACTCGTGGCAGGGTTAAGCCTGCTGGGCAGAATGGCACAGGGTGACAATGTCTGTAGGAAAGCAGTCTTTGAGTAGGATACCTCTGTCTCTCTGGCAGTCCAGCTCTCCGATGAAACCGTACCAGTAGATGACGAGGCCTGGACCGAATCTGTGGTGCGGGGATAAAAAAAAGAAACAAAGCCAGTGGTTTGTTAGTTCATCATCGCTGTCATCTCAGAGCCCTCCCGAAGTAGCCTTCGTGAATTATATTAGCAGCCTTTAAAATTCAGATATGTAAAATGCTTTTGTCTGTTGACTTTGGATTAGGAAAGCATAACAAAAGGAAAAAAAAGGCAGACGGTAAGTGAAGAGATAGAAAATGGGAGACTAGCAGGATTGATCTATGGGAGATAAGGTTGAGTAGGTATTTTCCCTTTGATCACCGTCCAGGAAACTCACGCAGGAACACAAACGCCGCCTGGAAGATTGAGATCTCTCTGACGTGGCGATACACACTTGATCACGTTACAATGGCGGCGAAATAACAATAATCTGTGAAATAACAAAGCGCCACCGAGGCCTCCGGAACCTGTCATCGGAAGCCTTTGGTACATAGCAGAGCACGGAGAGTTCAACACAAACTCTGGGACTTAAACACTGCATCTGGTGGTTAATGTTAGCCGGTCCAACAGCGTCCAGCTGTTTCATTCACAGTCGCTTTGAAAGCCAGAGCAACTCTGCCTTAGTTGGCGAGCAACGCTGTTCCCAAGAGCTATAAATAATGACTTTCCAAGCAACTGAGAAGTCAAGTTCAGACTATTTAAATGTTAGTTTTTTTCTTCCCCCTTCTTTGTTCTACCTTTTGCTCGTTCCGTCGCATGCTTCTGCTGCTATTGTGTCTCTCGGATTCCGCAGCTACTGTATACCTGGAGGTCTGCTGAAAGGTGCAGAAACAATTAAAACGGAGTTCAGCGGGAATGTGCGACGTAATTTCACCGTGTCTCCTCGCCAAGGAAATAAATCATCTCTCAAGCTATTTATTATGCCCCGAAGAGCCACCAGTGGCCTCTCTCTGCCTCATATAGATCATACCTTTTCTTTGAACATTAGCTGCCATACATAAAGACATGTCACAGTTGAACTCTGAACGGAGGGAGCGCCTCGGCCCCCACATGCAAAACCAGATTCAGGGGGCTGACAGTGCTCCGGTCCCAGACACTCTATCCTCAGACAGTTAACAGTGTTGTGGGGGCCTCTGGAGACTGAGACAGGAAGCCGGCCAAAAGGGCCGCGGAGAGCAGCGGGAGTTCAGCTCCAAGGTAAATTGCATAAAAGCTCAACTTGTGACCAATCGTTTCATATTAAAATACTGACTCAAGCTCCCAGTGGCGTTGTTTTAATAATAATTATGGGAATCTTTAGTCTGTTGTATGGGTATAATTTACGAGTTTCGAGAGAGTTAACGACTTCAACAAGGTATGAAGGTATGCTAGAGCATGAATCAGCTGTTGCGACATATACGTACTGTGTGTGTGTGTGTGTGTGTATACTGCTGTGCTGTGTTGACGGGGCCTTGAGGCAGAGCATGTTATACTTGTATGGAGATATGCACAGAAAAAAAAATCTATGCGACTATGCACGCACACATCCCTCCCTCCTTCCAAGAGGCCCTTGCAGCAGTACATGCTCCTGCGCCCCATCCCCGTGCATTCTGCGTTTTACAGTGTGTGATTTACTGCGCTGTATCTACGAGCAAACAGGCCAAAGCCAACAGCCCCGGAGAAAGCCCGCAGATGCACACACACACACACACACACACACACACACACTGCAAGTTCACCGCAATGTCACACACGGCTCAGCCTCTCAGCACCGCTGCGCTAAGCCCGAGCCCCCCGAACTATCACCGTTTCCATGGTTGATGGCTGCACATGGCCACCAACTCTTAATATGGAAATGTTATGGAAACAAAACCTAAACATTTACATTAGATGACTTTGGAAAAGGGGTTATGCTCTTTTTTTTTTTTATTCCGCCGTCACGCTGTATGTATTTCCTGTGTTCTGGTTGGGGCGGCGAGGCTTAGAAAAAAAAAGGGGGGGGGTGAGGGAGACCGGTCTGCGCAGAGTGGAGAGAGGCAACCTTCTGAAAAGGTTAAAACTGTACATCAACAGATAAGGCAGCGGTGTACGATACATCATGTCCCGGGTCTGTCAGGGGAGGCCGAGCACAAATTGAAACAAGCAAAATTATAAACACAGGGGAGCCATGTCACCAAGGCCTTTCCATACCGTAAAGAAAATAAATGGAGTTTGAATCCTACTCAGAATTAATACAAGTCAATACTACAGAGACCTTGAGGTAAGAATCAGAGACTGGGAATAAAAACAATAACACTGAGGAGGGGAAGGGGGCAGTCAGGGGGCTAGACGACACAGCCTGGCTGGCTACAGTCTGAGGTTCCTCAAGAAAAGTTCCAAGAAGCATCAGATACTGTAGACAGCAATTATAAATATACAGCAAATGGTGCCTCGTATACTTTTATAGAGTCCCTCTGAAGTTACTGTATGTGTGTAACGTGAGGGAGCGGAAGTTCGGTTGAAATTTGTAGGCAAATTATGGTTTATTATGTGGGCTGGCTCACCTTAACCTGGCGTGTGCTTATTATATACACCTCGCCTGAGTCAGGGATCCTCCAATAAACACCTAACTGTGTAACGAGTTGGTGAAATTGTTTGTGAAATGTAGCTAATTTCAGCGAAAGGGGGCCACTTGACGAGCCGGGGCGTGGATCGCGGCTGCCAGCCACGCTTTCGTTAGTGTTAATGAGCGGGTGCTGGTCGCATTTAAAGCAGGTGCCAAGCAGCTTACTGCGGCGGCTTAATGAGAGCAAGGCACTCAGGAACAAAAAAAAAAAAATGGGGGAGTGTTATTAGTGCCTGCCTGAGCACGCGCAGGCACGCACACACACTCACACACACACAACACACACACACACACACACACACACACAACACACACACACACACACACACACACACACACACACACACACACACACACACACACACACACACATAAAGTCATGAAGCTGAGCCTCACACAGAATAAAATGTCTGCCTCTGAAATGCACAATTCATATATATATATATATATATATATATATATATATATACACACACACACACAGACACACACAGAAACAGTATTAAAAAATATAAAAGATAAAAGCAAATTGCAAAACTTCAAATAAAAAAAAAATATTCAATACATTGAAATATCGCAACATTTCCACTATATACAATATTTTTCACCATATGAAAATCTCTTTTTTTTTTTATTCATTTGCATTTTTTTTTTTTTTTACTTCAGCATGTACCCTTGTGTGTGGTAATGTAAAAGTTTATGAAGCAGTGTAGGGTTTTTACGTTCCACATATCTGGAACAAACTCCCAGAAAAACTGCGGGTCTGCTGCAACTCTTGGTTCTTTTAAATCAAGTCTACAGAGAAAACTGAAGAAGAGTGAAACATAAAAAAACAATACAATTATATTGTTGTTGGGATTACATTTTTTTTCTTTACTATTACATTTAATCATATTTTACTGCCCCCTTCCCCCTGCATTAATATTGTATATTATGATATTGAGATGGACTGTATCACAATATAAAACTTTGACTATCGGCCAAAGCCTTAGTGCAAACTCGCTTTCTTGATTTTTATCCCCCCGCCTTCTTATTTTCTAAGAAGTCTGAGGTCGCTGCAGGTCAGACGAAAAGCATAGCATTTAGCATTTCTGCCCAACACACAGATCAAGGTTAATTTGATCTGCCACGTATGGTGAGAAAAGGCTTCGCTTTTAAACTGAGAGGGCCGAGCACTTCTGCCAAAACACATTACGCGAAATGACGAATTATCAATAAAATCAAGATGAATTTACGTTTCGACTCGAAAAACACCCTCACCTCATTTTACATACCGCACGGGCCTATTTTAAACAAACGCCGTGGCGATGATTTAGACAGGGTAAGCCTCTACCTGTGGGTGAACTCCACATCTCTGAGGTCTCCCCACAAAGGCCTCTTTGTTTTCAGCATCCATACATCAGGTCACCAAGGTAGAGCCACTAAAGCCCTGCCAAACATTAACTTGAACTTTAGCTCCCTGCGCCCTGAAACGCAGGTATATGGAACCTGCTCAACTCCTTTTAGAATAGAGAGCATTGAGAGTGATTGAAGGAGCACGAGTCTCTACATGTGAAACAGAAGGACTGTGTACATAGCCATAGACAGAGAATATATTTATATTCGTGACAAATGACTCGTTCATTCGCTGTCAGTCTGTGGCCGAGGCAGCTGCTTATAGGAGTTTATTTACAGGGTCAGATAATAGTTGTGTGATGTGCTTGTATGTGTGGAGGTTTTTTTTCTTGGGACCCAGGGTCTGCATGCCAGATGATATGGTTTTTTACTGATCACTGTACGCCTCGCTCATGTATTTTAATGGCTTTGAAGTAGCTGTTTGTAGCAAGTCACTAAGCCTGATGATGAAGACGCCCCTGATAACACAGGCTTGTACACAAATTGGATATTTAAAAGCCAGACTCCTCGAACGGGGAGGGTAAAATAATCCCCTGCAACAAACTACACACATCCTAGTGCCCATAAATAACAGGAGTTGAATAGAAGAGTTAACCTCCCACAGACAAGTTATTAACATGACGAGATCTTAGAATACAACACCTTCTCTTCCCACCCAACCTCCCACCTCTCTCTCTCTCTCTCTTTACGGGCGAAGGAAATTTCAGTTCTGCTCAGGTATGTAAAACACAAATACGAGGCAGCCTGAGCACACAATCGTACATTAAATGAGTCGCCCGAACCTACACAAGCACCGTAATTAAGGCGGAATAGAAGGCAATAAAGAATAAAACATCTTCCGCCAGGTGTAACTCTCCTCGACATTTTTATGTTTTCTGCCGCCGGGGTATGGAAATGGAACGTGACGCGGATGTGGTTTGTCTTTGTCACCGTTTGGGAGGTGGGGAGAGTGTTTTTTACGCGCAGGTATGTTTGTGTGTATTGTGGCGTCGGGCGGGTTAACACACACGGGGGAGTGGAGGTGTGATGTGTAAGTATGAGGGGAGTGGGAGGTCAGGTCAAGTGAGTGTGTTGTGAGCTAATTTACACTCACTGATGCAAGATACCAATACCTGACCGGAGATGAGGGGATTACAATGCGTTATCTGGTAACCATAGCAACCGCTGCAACCTCCAGGGATAGGGCCCCATCTGACTTTACTAAATTGGTCAATCAACAGGAGCTACCTTAATCTTAGAAACACCAAGATATGGTGTAATCACATCACCTCAGATAATTTGCATGAGAAGGTGGAAACTTTTTTTTTTTTTTTTTTTTAACAAAGCTTAACCTGACATATAGGTCTGTTTGTGATCATACGTTTTTATCATACTTATTATTCTCATGTTTTTTGGCTTAATACATATTAATCACAATATTTGGGAGATAACTACAAAGAAGTTTTAACAGAAAATGTTGAAGTACTGTCGATGTTGACACAATTACATTGTATTGTAATAATCAATTACATTAAAAATATATAATACTTAAATGTCTATCTTTAATTTCCAGCATTTACTTCAATGTGCTACTTCTTTATTGTATACTGGAACTATATTTTATATTTTTTTGTGCAAAAAAAAAACTACAATCCAATATAGGCGTTGATTTCTATTTCTTTTTTTTTTTATTTTGTTAATACCATTTAATTTAAGCCTGCCCCAAAGCTGCTCTCGCACTCCTCCTGCTCCACTGTACTCAGGGACTCTCTGGCCGTTATCTACAAATAACGACTTAGCACTTTCTCTGACCTCAGTTGCCCTCACAACCTCCCATTACCTCAGCCACCTTCTCGCATGAACCTAAAATCTTATCACCGCTCACAGACACACACGCACACACAATCTGACAGGGCCTATTTCAATCTGCTGATTGATAACCTGGCTAACACATCACTCTGTGAATGAGCACATGAGGCCAATGCACGTCACATAACGAGGGGCCTTATTTTTTATTTTTGACAATAGCCGAAGACACGGGGAGAGACGCGACATTTGTTCCTAGTTAGGATCCGCAAACATCCTGCGGCCAAAAGGGAGGAGTTTTAATCAGTGTTTGGAACTCGTTAAGTCCCTTAACTGAGCATGTCGCCTACCACATTAGCAACACATATCTGAGGGACGAGTGTGGGCTGGGTGTGTAATGCGCGCTGGTCGCCTCTCAGATCTGCGCCGTCACGCTCCGACGCGCTCTGACAGACCACGGTCTGCTTTGGATGCGGGGCGAAACCAAAACGGGGTGTGGTCGGGCCGGGCTCGGGTCTGTTTAGTGTTCAGAAGTCGGTCCAAACAGCGCCGAGGACAACGCACGGGACAAAACAGGCTCCCGACGACAGCTCCCCTGCCCTCCAGCTGAAACACATCTTACATTTGAGGCTTTCTGTGCGTCATTTCCCGTCTCTATCATGTCTCTGTAAAACAAACGGACTGGGTCTCTGTGTTACTCTCTGGCGGTATAAGGGTTAACATTCAGATGGTCAGAGCTCACCTGATCTTTTCCCCAGATATCGACTCCCCATCCTCCATAATGACCCTCTACATCATGAAAACGGCGTGATCTCTTCAGTTATGACACACTGAGTGGGTATTCATTAACACTTGATGCTGATATTATTAAATTCTATTATGGCAATGGCTTCAAATGGTGTCTCCTGTGCGGGTACCGTACTGAAATCATGAGTAGTTAATAATTGACTCTCAATGGATGTAAATACATTTCAAAAGAAGGCACTGAAATGGACTGAAAGGCCCTCGATTATATAAAATATAGGATATAAAAATAACAGAAAAAAATAGGCCTCTGAGGCTTTCACTGTTTTCATAGGAGGCTTATCAGGCTCCAAAGCCAAACATTGGCCTCAGTGCTAATTTGTAGATCAGTCCAGAGAGTCCCTGTGGCCTTTGGTGAGTCCCAGTGTCTCTGGGTTCAGCGTGGAGACAGGAAGCTCCCCACGGTGGCGGGCTGGGGGGGGGCTGGGAAGGCCGCTCAGACAGCGAGGACCACAGCGTCAGGGGGATACATGCTCCTTTAACCTGTTATTGTGAACTCCCAGCAGCCGTGGCCGATAATTGCCACCTGTCTCTGGGGAGACGCCGCGGCGGAAAAAAAAAAAAAAAAAAAAGAAAAAAAGGAGGAGGCG